>VYXB01003482.1:0-53865 GCA_013397135.1 Pachyramphus minor | reverse complement strand
GCAGCGGCACCCCCGGGGCAGCGGCACCCCCGGGGCAGCGGCACCGCGCACCGGGCGGGGGCTGCCGGCAGCGGTACCTGTTGTGTGCCAGGGCCGGGCGGGGACCCGCCTGCCTCCCCAGCCCCCGGGAGCCTGCCGGGCTCCCTCCCGGCTCCATTGTCTGAAATGCCCTTGGAGAAATACGGTCGGGAGACACCGCGCGCAGCAGCCCATATGGTGGGTTTTAAGTGTGAGCTGCGCATCGCGTGTTTTGGGATGCAGGCAGGAGCGATTCTTGGTGCCTCTCGCCGGTGCTCTCCCTCGTACGGCGCTCAGGCGCTCTCCGGAGATGCTGAACCTGACGCCTCCCTTCTGTCAGTACATGACTTCACGCCGCTTGCCGTGGTCTAGTAAGCACAGAATGTTGTGGCTCTTGCTGGTCAGTTCATTTCGTAAACCGTGGAGGTTTTATTTTCCGTCTTGCGTATTTACATCTGGTCCATGTACATTTGGTTGTACATGTCACGTTCCGTGGCTTTATTTGGCTTTTGGCAAAGCTTGTGCGCTGTAAAATAGAAGTTCGAGGTTGAAATTCAGTCCACTTTTGATACACCAGCTCATTAACCAAAACTCTTTGCTTCAGGAAACTCTTCTGGCTGGGGTAATGCATAGAAATTATTTGTTTTTATGTGCAGCAATAGAGATCATAGAAATTGTTCCTGACATCCAGAACTTCTGTCTGCCTAAATCAAAACTATTGTATATGTCGAACTGGACCTGTGCTCTAAAGGGGTGGATGCCCAGAAGTCCCTGCATGGGCAGGGCTTGAAATGATGAACACTGATGTGCAGCACTTCCCTTGTTTCTTCCACAGGGCCTTTATTAATGGCTTCGCCTTCCTCAGCTCATTTGTAAGGCCCCAAAGTTCTCCTCGATGTTTGAGTCTTTGTTAAAAGCTCAGAATAAGTTTTTATTCAGGTTTTGCTGGCTGCGGGATGTGGGTTGGCGTGGGGAATCTCTGGTTCTCTGCCTGACCTTTATGCACTGTTGTCTGCCAGTGCTTTCTGTGGTCTCCCTGGGGAGGAATGGGCTCTCTGTTCTTTCCTTTTGCTTTGCCACAGAGTGAAAGCTTGTGTGGACAAAGAGAGATGAGTCTTGGTTCTTTGTGCTTTTTTCTAATGGAATTGGATGTGCTTTCGTGTGGTGTCAAAACGTTACAGGGCCAAATAAAGTGTTGTGGCAAAGAAACTGTGAACAAAGCAGGGGAAAAAGCCCACAAGTCTAAATACCTATGAGATTGCATTCATTGGAAAGGTGTTGTTGGGGCATGTTTGGCCACAGCACGTCTGAGTGGAAGCGAAGATTCCCGGGAGCAGCCAAGTCACCATCACTTTCTTTTGCTGAAATTGGAAAAGGCAAAAACTGTGGCTGGTAAGAGCATACAAATACTCTCTCTCTGCTTGTGTTTCAACACACTTCCATAACAGCCCATGGTGAGGAGTCCTGCTGTGTAACTTTGGGATGATCACACAAGGAATAAGACGGTCCTGTACCTCTTCTACCACGTGAAGACTTGAAAGGATCAGGAGAAATGCCTGGGTCGTGGTGCTGGGGGGCTGGTCCTGGCTGTGGGGATGTGCCTGTGTGTCTGTCCCGGTGTGGAGATGTGCATTCTGTGGTGTGCTGCATTCCCTGATTTACAGTACTGCCCCTCCCAGGCAATGGGAGCTCTTTCCCTTGTATTGTGATTTATTACTGGGGTAGCAAAGAGTTTAAATACCTCTCTAAGGGAAAACACTGAGCTTTTGGAGTGGTGCTCAGGAGGAGCTGTGCACGAACAGAAGGTTAGCAGGTGTTATTCTGTGGCTTAAATTAATGCATGGCTGCTCTGCACTAGGGAATGCTGTTCCAGACGAGACCTGTTGTGAGTTATTTCAGAGTTGCCTTCAAATCAGCTGTGAAAGATGCCCATGCTGGCTTGTCCAGGAGTGCTGTTAACCCCTCCAGGATGAAATGAGACTCACTCTCTCTCCTTTTCTGCATTTCCTTTAAGTGATCCCCAGTGAACAAGGATCACTGTTTTTGCTGACACTGGGTTTGGGTGAGAGGAAATTGCTTTTTTCAGGAATAACATATAAGCATTTGGACAGGCCTTGTCCGGAAATGTAAATCCCCTGGTGTGGGATCTTCTGTAACGTCCTGTTTGTATAATGTAGAAAATGCAGCCAATCTGACATTGTGCTTCAAAATCATGACTCATGTGTGACTCCTCACCAGGCAGGGAGGGGTCATGTCTCAGTCTCTGCTGGATGTTGGTGTCCCCAGCTGGACAGAGCTGCCCTGGTGTTGTGCCCTAAGTGCTCCCTGTGAAATGCTGTTGGTTACAACATTTCTCTGGGAAAACATTTCCCCTCTGGGAGAGGGAACGACAGGCAGGCTGTGTCTCCTTGGCCAGACATTGTGTAAGGCTCTGAGGTTACCTTTTGGCCAAAGCCCTGAACTGGGAGGATTTTATTTTTGGCTGTTCCTGAGACTACTGTGTAACGTTGTCAGATGCTTAATTTTCTTGTGTCCTTCTGTCCTCCAGTAACAAATTGCCCTGCTTTTGGTGAAGCAGACTGTGTCTGGGGGGAGGTCTGGCTGTATTCATGCTGGAGCTGAAAATGAGTAAGAAAACGTAACAGGTAGATCTGAATGATTGCTTGAGATGTGGCTGGTCAGTAATGGAGATGTGTAGCCAGGCAAAGGACGAAGAAATAATAGGGATCCTAAAAAGCAGGTGGCTGCTCTTAAAACAGCTAAAACTGGTGCTGCCAGGCACTGAGGTGTGTAATGGGAGCCTGTCCCAGGTGCCCCTGGAGAGGCCCATTACTCTCATCAGTCATGAAGTGTTCTCTCTGTTTGGTTTTTGGGGACTTCAGCGATTCCTGAGGAGAGCAGTGGGGAGGAGGGTGTGTTTGATGTGGGGGTAGCAGGAGGGAGAATGTTCATCCTCGATGCTTGGACTTGTTTGTGCAGCAGTGCACAAACCTCGGGGCTTGTCATGTGAGAGAGACCGTGGGATGATTCATGGGCCACGCTACCTTGATGAACAACTCCTGGAAGGAATTCTGCAGCCTTCCTGAGAGAAGGGCGGGTGAGGTGGCACACAGTGAGTGCTCGTGCCTCTGAGTGTGGTGAAAACACAATGGAAACATAACATGGGAAAACGTGGGCAGAGGGATGAGTAGTGGAAGAAGTTTTTGGAAAGCAAAAGAGATTAAAATGACGAATTAAAATGAGGAATTAATTATTAATTTGGCTTTGAAAGTACAATATTCAGGCCTTAACTCGTATCGTAGCGTGGCAACTCTTAATTAAATTATAATATTCAAGAAGGATCTGTTTGCTTCTGTAACTTTGAAGAAAGTGTAGCCACAGAGTAGGTGGAGGTGCCTGCAGAGAATTTGCTGCAGCACGGAACTGGTTTGACAGGAGTCACTGTCTTGCAGACACAGAATATTCTTCATTCATGGTTCTTCATGGACCTGGTTCAGGGAGTTCTGCAGTCAAAGGTGAGAAGTTACAGCAGCTGGCAAGCTTTGTTTTCTTTTGATGTATGGATAACAAGAAGGTATGAAAATCACATCTGTCCTAACAAAAACCTGAGGGACATGTACAACCAAATTCACCAACTGCAGATAATGTCCCCTGGAATGAGTTAATTTAATTTAGAACAATGGGATTTCAGTTTAAAATACAGTTTTTATTACTTGTACCTTAATATTTCTACCAGGTTTTTTGCCCTATTTATAAAATTTTGAAGCTAATGAATATGAAATGTTCACTAAAAAATGAATAGTCAAACACTGAAGAGATTAAAAAAAGATATCGATCTAAGTAACTTATAAACAATAAAATAATAAAGGGTTTATAGAATATCTTCCTAATAGGCTAAAAAAAATCACAGTGTTCCAGCCAGGAAGACTTTGTGTTTCTTTTCACAAAAAGTTCTGGGAAGTACAAATGCGAAGCAAGATCAGAACAGATTATTTAAATCAGATTTAACGTAGGTACTTTGAAGTCAGTGATTTACCCAGCTCACCCTGGGTGTTGAACCTCAGATTTGTGTGGGAGAAAGATGATTTTTTTTTTCTGCCTGTCATAGGAAACTGTCTGGGAGAGATTTGTGAGATCAAGGATGCAAGTAGCGGTTTGCTGTGTAGTTGAGTGCTGGGATGGGGGGATGCAGGAGAAACCACAGGTGGAGCAGATTCGGGGACCCGGTGGGTTTGGCCATGGGGTGGGAATGTGTTTGTGCTTGTCCACCTGCCCTGAGTGCGGGAGCAACGGGGTGAGGGGTCTGTCCTGCTTTCTATCCCAGCAAAGCACAGGGATTGGTGCCCTGGGATCCCATCCTCTCACTCCTACAGTCAAGCACAGGATACTTCAGTGTCCACGTAGGATCAGATCATGGAGGATGGCAGTCTGCGGTCAGCTCTGGGGCTACAGCCCTAAAAACACCTTTTTTATGATGGTTCATTTAAAATTCTGGTTTGGTTGTTCCTTAGAACCTTATTCATGGTGATGTCACTAATGGCCTGTCAGGCTTTCCATCACTCACCAGGGATGGAACACTATTTCCAGGGCATTTGTCACTTGGCTGTGAAGGTTTAGCTTCTGTCAGGAGTGTGACAGACATTAATAACAATCAGTGGCATAATGGACTTTATATTGCAGCTTTTACCTATTTTTTGAGCTGTGGGGTTATTACTTTGTTCTTTTTAGTAGAGTTGAAGGAGGGATTTTTCAGATCCTGTTCAGGAGTGTACGGGTTCAAATTGTGAGAGTCAGACTGGATATGCTGAAGGAGGCAAGATTATTTCCATGCTACCAGAACTGCTGGATACCCAGTTTTTTGAAAATCAGTCTCTCTGGATGGAATTAGGAATCTGTAAGCCTGACAGTGGGAACAGTCCAGCTGTTTGCAAACACCCATCTCTTATGTACATAATACTGTAGTTCCAGTTGCTGCCTTAACTGGTTTTGTTGTTGTAGCAATGCACTCTAAATCTCTAGTAGGGCACTAAGCTGTAAGTCTGTTTGGAAGTTTGGGTTCTGGGTTGAACTTTCCTGGAAGGTCTGTTTTAGGGACTGGGGTACGGCTTAACTCTAAGGTTCAGAATGGATCTTTTAGAGATTTGACAGTGTGTCTGTGGATTCTTTCTGACAAATGAGAAATTGAATCTCCTGAAGGATGAAACATGTCTCCCCTCTCACCATCAGTGTTCAGGGTGCTGATGAACAGAAAAAGCTCAGAGGTTGCAAACGTTTCAAGAGTTGAAGTACACGGGGTGTTGTGTTCCAAGCTACACTTCTGGAAAAATAAACCCCTGCAGTTAAGTAGTTAGTAGTGATTGTTACATCTACTTCTCCTTGTAGACTGGCTCAGTAGGATCAGAGTAGCAGCTCCCTGGCACTGAAGGTATTACCAGGAAGCCAAGGATGAGGTAGGAGGAGAAAGTCTTGCACAAAATCCATTGGTGGTGTCAGGAGCCCAGCCCACTAAATAGGGAAGCTGCTTTCTTCAGCCAGTGTTTAAAAGTCTGTGAAACAAGCTGCTTTTGGTCTGTTTGCAGCCCCTGGGGCTAAGCTGGGTGAATGTCAGGGAAGCAACGTTGCCCTGGTTGCTGTGTGTGATCCCAGAGTGTATTGATTCCCTTTCTCTGTGCCGGAAATGCAGTCAGGATATGGGGACAGCAGACCCAGCACCATGCTGCTGCTGGGGAGGAGCTGTGGTCACCTGGGCACACTGCAACAGCACTTCTGGTCACTCAAGTTAGTCAGAAGCACCAACAGTCCTGAGTGATTTTTTTTCCCCCTGAATTCTTACTGTTTAAGGTGTGAATACCGCATGTGACAATTGATAAGGTTTTTTTGCAATTCTGTTTTAGAAACAAGGCTTTAAAAGTGATGTTGTTGTTATTTTGGTTTGCCTGTTCTCTAGTTCAGACTGTGTACTAGTACTGTGCAAAAATTGAATCCTGAAAACAGTAACATTCTTTATCTGGGTGTTCCTTAGACGTATTTCCTGAGGGGTCACAAGTAAAATCCTTTTAAGTGACTGTAGTATTCTGCAGGCAGGTAGTGTGTTGTGACATGAAGAGCAATTCCTTTTGGGGCTGTGTCCTTGCTGCCACAGCAGAGTGAGGAAACTGGTGGTGGTATTTAGGCTGCATTTGGTGCTTCAGAATCTTGCATAATTTTCTTTCTCAAGTCAGAAAGCAAAGCTCCTGGCAGGCAATCAACAGTCCTTCACATTAGAACCAAATTTGAAGCACTGTAGGTGTTTCCAGGTACCCCACTGTGCTGTGGATGCAGAGGTGCATTTCAGGTGACGCAACCTGTTGTACTGCCTGGTTTCCCTCGTGGGAAATAAGTCATCAGACCCTCAGGGTGTGCTCAGTGAGTCGGGCTGAGACTGTCCCTGGCTTTGCTGTTCTGTTGGGATGATGAAAATCTTTATGGCTCAATAATGACCCAGCTGTTTGTAAGCAGCCACACTGAGGCCCTGTGTCAGGAATTGCCCGAGGCTGCTGCCGTGCATGGATTCCAAAGGTCAGGAAATTTTCATCAGGTGGTGTTCCCACTCTATCAGTTTGTTGGGATTCCAGTGTGTGGGGTCTGCTGTAGGAATATCAGTGAACACTTGGGTAGGGTTTCCCTTGGGCAAATGGATGTGGAAGGTGATTACTTCTGATGATCTCAGTGTGGAAGTAACTCGGGTACAGCTCCAATCTCTGTGTGTCTGACTGCCAAGCTTGGATAAATGGATGAGGTGCATTGGGAGTTCTTGGTCCTGTCTCACAAGGCTTTCTGGGATCAGCAGCAACTTGAGAGATGGATTAAAATGCCAGTGAAGCTTGAGCTGTCTCTGCACTATGATGAGCTTGATTTAATTGTGTGGAGATGGTGGAACACCATCCAGATGAGGGTAGAGCATCATCCAGATGAGAGAAGTGTTTTGAAATGGATTTGTAGTATTCTACTAAGATCTATGAAAGATTTCACTGTAAATTTATTCCCCTGCTTTGCTGGGGAACAGGTACAGGAGAACTTGAATGCCCAGCAATGTTGTATTTTCAATAAGGAATGTGTTTACTTACCTGCCTTAAAGGACCCTGAGAGGTGGGTTTCAAATTTCCATAGAACTCAGTGCTCCATAATAATGCACAGGGTGTTCAGTGTGATTGAAGTACTTAATTCTGAGGACACGAGTTTACTGCCTCATGAGGGTCACTCCATCTTACTGGTGGCCTGATCTCATCCTTGCAGCAGTGAAAAGAAGGCTCATCACAGGACACCTTGGAGATAAAGCTCTGCAAACCCAGACATCTTCCTGAATGATGATGATCCGGCTTTTTATATACGTTGCAGGAATGTTTAAGTACTTTTTTTTCCTTGGTTTCAATGAGTAGTTTAATTGTGCCTAAATAATAAAGGTGCAAATAGATGAGCTGTGTCTTTCATACCAAGGGTGAGTAGTTACCACATCATGGGAATTTTTAGTTGGCCATGTTTTACATGAATAAAGGGGAACTGATTTCACCCTCTTCAATTTTTGACATTACAAGCATAGATTATGTTATGCTGAGTTCACTGACTGTTCAGATTCGTTCTACTTTGTGTTTCATGTGGTTTTTTTCCTTTCCTTAATAAAGAAACAAAGATTTAAAGGTTTGTGTCGGGTGCTCTGGGGATGCAGGTGCTTTACAACGTTCCAGGATCAGAATAATTGGCTTTCTGCTGTTCAGCAACTGTCAGGCCAACTCACTGGAGCATTTGGAGCAGGCTGGTGTCCTGTTCCTGGAAGCTGCGCTGTGCCCTGTCCCTCCCTGTGCCATGGCCAGGAGCACCACCTGCACTACTGGCACCAAGCTTGTGCCAAGTGTCACTGTTACCCACCTGATGCTTGCTGGAGACAGGGAGCCCATAGTCCCCCTGAGGCTTTTGATTTCCTACAATGTGCAGAAACCCAAAGTACCGGGGGAATCGGAGTTACTGTGGCCGTGTCTGAAGCCAGGATGTGTCTCTTCAAATGCAAGATCTCTGCTTCAGTTCTCTGATGATTGAATAGAAGAATATTAAAGTTTATATTCTTTACTTCAGAGCTGTAATGGGAACAGTAAACTGTTCAATCCAATTCCCAGGGGAAGGTGTTCATAAGCACAATGGTGGGGAAAGGCAGAGAAAGACATTTTCTTCTGGTGCTTGTGCTAAGGAATTTTCTAAAGAAGATCTTTCTTTTTCCACTCACATGTTCCTGCATGAGGCCTTTTAACTGACATGAAAGCCAGAAGAAGTGATTTCTCATCAGATAAAGGTTGTGATTGTTTGTGGTTCTTCAGAAACCATTTTCTGTAACTCTTTTTGGCCTGAAGAGTTTGAAGGGTCATGGGATGGGTGGGACAGAGAGCCAGGGCGGGAGTACAGAAGAACAAGAGCTGAAGTGTCAAAACATGGCCATGTTGAGGTTGGAGACCAAAAGTGAGGAAATCCCTTAACTCTTTAGGCCAGTGTCATGTTCCCTGGGCCAGGTCTCTCTAAAATACCCATGGACAAGCCTTCAGGTCTGTGGGGATTGGGAGCTGTGCAGGAGTGCCCACGGGAGGGACAGTGGAGCAGTGATGCTGCTTACCTGTGCAAAGGAATGGCATGTTGGCAGTAGCTAGAATGTTAATGACAGACTAAACCTCTGTCTAAGAAATACAACAGCAGCTCTGCAGTAGTTACTCTGTCTTAAGGACTGGGGTTCCCTCCCTTTAGGGCACGGTTTTGGGTTCTCTCTGACAGAAGGTGGTGTGTCACAGGTATTACTAAAGTTCCTCCTTTTGCTCTTTGCTTTAATTGATAATGACCATATCCCCAGAGAGCCAGTCTTTTCTTTTTTCCAGTTGTCCTGTTGTGGACGAAATGAAAATCCTGTGCTTTCCTTGAGGCTGTCAAGAAACAATCGCATTCCTGACGCATGTAGTGCAGCACAAAAACCTGGGGTGCTGTGAGGGGATCACTGGTCTCCAGTCCTGCAGGACAGCCTGAGACTGGTTCCTTGTACTTGGATAGTAGAGTGGTCATCTGTTAGAGGAAACGTTTTTCTTCCTCCTGTGAGTGTGATTTGTTTAAAGACAGTGGCCTGCATTTGCTGTGCGAGGAGGTTTCACTGGGATGTGTGAGTGGGCAGGCAGTTCACTTTCATTTTTAACTAAACACCTATATTTGTTATCTCAGAAGTCTGCATTAATGACAATGTCAGTGCTAAAGGGAGTGCTGCCTAATTAACTGAGGTAGCTTGGTGCTAGCAGAGACATTCCATTTGTTGGACAACCCAAAGAGGGGTTTGTAAAGGGATTGTTTTTTAAGAAGTACATCTTTCTGTAGACTGGTTGTCTTACATGTGCATGTCAAGTTGGACACCCAGCTGAGAGATGAAGTGTCAAACAAGTTTTTTTTGAAATCTTGGCTGCAAGATGGGTGAAAGTGTTGGTTGTCAGCTTCTCAAAGCGAGTGGGTTTGTGGTGTAAAAGGTAGGTGAGAATTATGGCTCCCAGTGTAGCGTTGCCAAGTGCTCACTCAGAAGCTGCTGCCGATGTTTGTGCTCAGGACAAAGAAACTGAATTTGGAAAATGCCAGTGTGTGGTACTAGGCATGTGTAGGAAATAGCTCTGCTTCCCTGCAAACTGCTGTTGGGATAGTTCCTCTTTCCTCCTGCCTTGCCAGCGGGGTGCTGACCAGCAGTCTGCAGCCAAGATAAGGTGCTGTGGGAGGCACATAGATGGAAATATCAGTAACAACCACATTCTTGGTAGTTTTGCATGGCTGGAGTACTTCCAAAATGCAGTTTACTGGGTTTGCCTGACCTACCCCAGTAGCCTCTCAGCTAGGGCTTTGACAGTGGTATTTATTAAGCATGAAAATAGAGACCTTGGGTGTCACCAGTTTACTGGACCAGCAGTCTTTGATCTGAGGGATTGCTTTGGCAGGGGACAAAAATAGCACTTACTTTAGCAGTTAAAATGCACATTTGCACTGTTACAGACAAGGTTCTGCGCTCCAGCAGTGCCAGCATGCTTTGTGAGTTGCCAAATGACCTTCCCAGGTTGGATTTAGGTCTTGGCAAGTTTGGGACTGTTGCTGGGTGATCCTGGAAGCACCAGTAGGGAATGTGTAGCCATTTGTTCCTCTCTCACTGGGTGTACAGCAATGCATCCCATGGAATCAGGGTTGTCTCTGTTGAAGGAGGATGGTTACTTGACAATTCTTTCTCTATCTAGAGGAGATGGTGTTTGTGTTCTCAGCAGTGATGCGATGCAGCAATTTCCTGCAGTGGGAGAAGAGCAAGTGCAAATGGAAACGGAGAACTGAAACACATGGGCATGAGAGAAAGTCAAGTCTCTCCCCCCTTCCACTTCTGAGTGACACAGGAACCGTCCCCAGGGAAAGAAAGGAGAAAACCAGTGCCCAAAGTCCAAGTACTGAGACTTCTTGGTGCTTTTGTGTGAGGGAACAGTAGTTTTCCTTCAATATCTTCATCACCTGCATGAAATGAAGTTACAGGCGAAACTGGTTTTTTTCCCAACCTGCACGGACTCAAAGGGTCCAAATTTGAGGAAGCTCTGAAACCCCAGCCAAACCGTGTGGCTGCTGTTCAAACTCAGGCTTGGTCAGTTGTTTTCTGTCTCTTTTAGTGGCCTTTCAAAATGCTGCACAGCTTTGTGTGTCCTTTGCATTTTGCAGCAGCATCAAGTACATTCCAGCACTAATATCTGGCACTGCCTGGCCGGGGTGTAAACCTCAGCGAGAGCTGCAGGGTCAGCTGAGCTGTTCTCTTCACCTGTCTTCAACAAAAATGTTTTGAAGAATTGGACTTGAATAATACATGAACTTGTGCTGGACCTCTGCAAGGTCATTCTGTGCTCCTCTCAGTGATGGGAAAACCCAGGGAAAACCGATGTGATAATGGAGATCAAAGTGGCAGATGATTTGTCAAGTTCAGAAAGCAGAAATCCAAGTGTTCCAGGGGTTTTCTGAGGTGATCGGACGTACTCTAGAAAGCAGCTGAGGATGTTTTTTGAGGTAAGATGTGTCATTGGTATCTTGGAGGGTGAGATGAGGCGGAAAATGTTAGTTTGGTACAAAAATAGGAAGGTAAAAACAAAACTACAAGAGTTGCTTGATAACTGTAGTATTTGACCTCTCACAAGGTAACAGCTCCTCGTGGGACTTGTTCTACTGGTTTTTAGCTGTTTTCTTATAAGGAGATGCTCAGTTTGACCTAGAGAAAGCAATTTGGTCCATAGCAGAACTTTTTGTTCTCCTTTCACTGTACTTGGTGGATGTGCCTAAAGCCACAGTCAGAGCAACTTGTGTGAATCCCTTCCCTCTGGGTGACATTCACTAAAATCAGGAAACAGAGGAAAAGAATGGTGTGGATTCAGAAACAGCTGTACAAGATCTTAGGAGTAAGGAGGTGACTGAGAAATATGTTGCTTGATTGCTCTTCAGTTTTGAGGTGTTCCCCAGGTGAGTGAATTGTTTCCATTGCTGATGAAGTTGATTTTTATAAATCTAACCTTGGAAAACTAAACCATATTAAATACTGAGCTTTCCTGGGTAAGGAATTGTGGATAAGGAGGCATCGAAAGCGAAGAGCTCTGGGATGGATTTGCGTAATTCAAACCATGGCTGTGTTTGCAGTGTCGCCTGTGGAGGTTCTGGGGTGCCCTTCTCTAGTCCTGCCATGTGTCCACATGTGCGCGAGCACATTGGCAATCTGGAGTGTTGTTCTGGCTCTGCAGTTGTACTTTCAGTTGTGCTAGAGCTCTGCAATGAAAAGATTTGAAGAGCAGGGAAGAAGAGGAAACACTTTTGTGTAAAGGCATGTTTCTGCCACTGGGTTTGGCGCATCATCACAGAGCACGTTGGTGTCGCCTGCTTTGGGAGCTGTAATCATTCCCCTGTTCAGTGCAGCTGAAAGAGGACATCAGGTGTTAGAAGTTCTGAGGGAAAGGGTGGAAATCAGTGTTTTGCCGTGGAAAGTTTCCATGGTGTGTGCTCATCTTCAATAGAATAGACTTGGAAAGGCTCAGAGGAGGGCAGTGGAAGTGCTGTGGGGATGGGTTCTGTTCAGGGGATGCTTAACTGGTAGAGTAGGCCTTCCAGCCTGGAAAAGGGATGTCGTGTGCCAGAGATGCTTGAGAAGTGGGTGGTGTGAATGCAGTGCGTGGGCAGGAGCTGCTCACTGTGTCTTTCTGTGAATAAAGACATTGCTTCAAGTTGGAAATGGATAGGCAAAAAAAACAACTCCCAAAAAACCTCACAAACCAAACAAACCACCTGATGTGTGATAAAAGCTGTGGGGTTTGTGGTCACAAGCAATTGTAGTTTGGGAAGGTTTATGTGTGTCCAAGGAGGTGATGAGCAGGTGAATAGAAGAGAGGCAGTGGGAGCTGCCACATGCACAGATCTCTGGGACAGAAGCATTGGGAGCTGTGAGGGAACTGGGCAGAAGGGTAGAACACTCTGGTCCTCCCTGCCCTTCTCCAGTGCAGGCTGCTTGAGGTATGAGACTGGGATAAACAGCCTTTGGGCTTGACTCACAGCTCTTACATGCTGGTTTTGTATCCCTTGGAATTAAAAGGAAAATGTTCTCCAAGGGATTGCCTACCCAGGAGTGCCCTGTGTCAGCATTTCACTAGGTAAGGTGTCATACAGAAAGAATTTGAAATATTTCTTTTCCAGTTTCATACTTTGCAGTTCTTGTTTATCTGAATTTAGCTACTTTGTGGTAGCCAGATTTCTGCTGCTCTCTTTTCTCCTCACCTCCACGGGCTTCTTCAGGCTCTGAAGCTGTTGGGGAGAGGGGGAAGCAGCTCATCTTCCCAGACTGAAGTGGAGGAGGGGGTGCCAAGTGCTTCCTCACTTTAGTTAGGAGAGGGTGGGGAGCTTCTTGCTATTGTCATCCTTGCCAGACGATTTGTCTGGTGTCCAGCCACAGACCTGTGGAGATGTGACAGATACAGGGGGATGAATTCCTGAATTTGTGCCTGCACAGCCCGAGAGCCCTCTGTGCAGGTGTGCATTTCCTTGAAATCACTCCTTGCTTGCTTGCAGCCAGGTTCCACACCCCTTTATGGCTTTCTTGGCTCAGCTCCAGCTGTTTCCAGGATAAGCACGTAAGCTAGGGAACCCAAATTTTTCTGGCTGGGATAATCTTGAGTCTTCTTCCTATTGCATGAAGTGTGTGCATGCCACACTCGTGGGGTAGGAGCACAGTTCCCTCCAGTTGAGGGAGGGGAGGAGGGTTGTGTCTGCAGCAGAGTGGGGTGTTTAATCTGTGGCATCTGTCTCGCCCCTGTCCCTGCTGTGACCGTGATGCCTTCCTTCCTTTTCTAGCCAGAGTTCTGCCAGCAGAACTTATGTTGGAAGTGTATGTTGTGTTTCCTGACAGATTTGGGCCTCGCGTGCTTGCAGAAGCTGCTCCTTTCCCAGCCCCAGGATTTGGGAGAGAGGAACGAGCTGCAGGGCTGTTCTGTGAGCTCAGCCATTGCTCTGGATTACCTGCCTTGCAGCTGGGGGCTGCCAGTGTGCTTCTGAAAGCTCACCCAAGTTCTGCTGTTGTAAGGTCCAGCTGAAGGCCCTGAATGCTGTCCCTGTAGGGATGGGAAGGAGCCTGACCTTCGGATTTCTGATGATCTGGTTGGCTGGCAACTATTCACTGGACAGGGAACATCCATCCTGATTTTATGCAGTCATAATTACAGCTTTATAACATCAAAGGTAGCTTTAATCTGGGTGAAGCACTTCTCATATTGTCCTTGCAGAACACTTGGCTGAACTCAAAACAAAAATGAAGTACAGTGTGAATTGCTTAGAACTCTGTTTCCTCTCCATCCTGGGGCTGTAGAGATCTTCATAAGCATTTAATTAACCCCTAAACATCTAAAGATGCTCATTTCACAGATGATCACACTTGCACTGTGGCAGCATTGGATGAAATGGGTTTTATGATGTTTCACAGTGAAGAGTAGCAGGCTGGAGGAATGAAAGCATAGGAGGAAACCCTGTCTAGATGAAATTGCTGTTCCTCTGAGCTCTGAGTGTTAGTGCTGAAAAAATGATTATGCACTGAATGGGAAAGCTTTTCTTCTATTCCTTTGAAGCGAAATAATATCCTGACACTTCTCTTTATCCACTGATTTTTTTTATTTTTGGAAAGCGTTAATTAAAAAAAAAATCACAACTTCTTGCATGGATCTGGAGTCAGTTCCCCAAAATGAATGCTCAGTATAGAAATCTAATAAGTAAAAGAAAGACATTTATTACATAGCAATTGCCATAAATTTGCTTCTAATGAGGATAAAATTCATGTAAATGAATAATTACAGTAAATTATTGTAATTAGGATTTATTCATGACAAAGGTCTCATAATTATATAATCAACTTTTGGAGAACTAAGATGTATAGTCTGAACTCTTACTGATGTTGTATTCTGTTAGAAGCAGGATTTGCTAGGGGAGGAGTGTTTTCAGGAAGCTGACTTGCTGCATGCTCTCAGCTATGGGTGTTTCCAAGTTTCTTCTTGGAAAAGCTGGAAGGTTTCCAGTGAGATGCTGTAAACCACCAAAATTACTGTGATGTGGGGATCTAATAGTTGGAGGCCTTTCCTGAGTGGACATACTGGATCTGACAGTTTGAGGCTTGAAATTGGAAGAGATTTTTTGCCCCTCTCAAGTTGTAAGAATTTCTAGTTATAAATAAAATTGTTGTTGCCTCCTTTCCAATTTCATAGTAGATTTTTAAGGCTGATTCTCCTTCTGTGCTGTTGCACATCCTCTCTGCTTCTACTGGAATTGAATAAAAGCAGCTGCTTTGCTGTGATTTGGCTGGTTTTGGCTCCAAGAAAAGTCCTTGAGGCACTGCAGTCACAACAGTCAGAGCATCCTCGGGCTGCTTTTAGTTACAGCAGTGTCTGCAAGTGTCCCTGAGGTTGGAGGAGAGCTGTGTGTCTCCTCAGCTGGGGTTGGATTGACAAACATCCCTGCCTGGCTCTCAGGGCTCCCAGGGCTTTATCCCCTGCATTGTGCTGCAGTGCTGGAGTAGCTTCACTGCTGCAGCACTTCTGTCCCCAGGTTTTCTGTTCAGAGCCAGGCTCAATCCCTGGGATCAGTTTGCTCTGCTTTCCCCAGCAGGGGTGAAAGCCCACACAAAGTCCTGGGGCCTGTTCCCCTGGTCTGTCAGCAGCTCATGGGCAGCTTCCCAGAGTTGTGCAGGTACTGTCAAAATCTAGGAGTGGTCTAACCCTTGTTTATGATGCTGGGGTTCAGACCTTGATTTTTGCATTATAAATTTAGGAGGGGCTTAGCTAGAGTTGTTTTGTTTCCTTGTGTGTGAAAGAAACTCAAAGCACTGTACTTCTGAACACCAGAGCGCTTTCTGAGATGGGTCTCACTGAATGTACATTCTTTTTTTTTCTTTGTTTTTCCTTTGGTGTTCTTAGAACTTCACATGAACTTGGGGCAATCCTCTTTCGCCCTTTGCTCTCTGCTCCTTATGTAATTAAGGCTGGGAATCCAGGTGCTCAAACTCTGGGGGATTTAATAAGTGTCTTTGAGCCTCTTCGTGAATATACTGAGCGGTGATAATCCTGTCCTTTCTCAGTCTGGTTTTGGGAGTCTGAACACGCTGGGATCCACCCTTGCCCGGTGGCCTCTCACGTGTAGCTGTTTGCTGACTGCCTTGGCCCTTGGCTATTGTCTCTCAGCCTTTTCACATGGTTTTCTAAATATAATCAACCATATAGGTATTTTCAAATACCATCCTGCCTGATGTTGATTAACATATTCTGTGCACAGCCCATCAGTGGGATTTCATTTTGTTTTCAATATTACATTTTGATTTAGTTGGAGAGACCTAATATTTTGCTTTTAGTCACCCTTTTGTCTGCTAAAAAATTTGAAAGTCAAATCTCCTGCCCAGCACAGTTATTGAAGATTGGAAGAAAGATTTGTTGGACAAATACTGCACACAGAGCGGGAGTAGGCAGCTGTGCTGAGTTACACTTCTCTTCTTACCTTTGACAATACATGATCATTAGGGCACAGAACAGGTGTAGCACCCTTTGCTGTTTCATTTCAGTGAAGTGCTTTGAAGAGTTTCACAAAATGGGATGGCAGCTCTCCTGTGCCTCCTTTGCCTGGGGAGAGGCCAAGCGTGGTGCTGTTGCTGATGGCATTTGTCTCCTTGAACAAGGCTTTGTTGCCTCTCCCTCTTCCTGTTTTTCCCTTCTCCTCGTGCTTGTTCTTGTGTATTTCACAAGATTCAAGGGGATCCATCACTTGGGAATTCATCATTTTCTTGAGGAAGAGCTGGGTTATGTTCCTGGTCAGGAAGTTGCAGGCACAGCTGAGCCTGGCTGCACCGCGTGTGGCAAAGACTGGGGGTGGGGGGACCTGCTTATTCCACGGCTCTTACCTCTGCTTCGCTTTGTGCCTCGCAGGGTGTTTCAAAGATGACCGAATTGTGTTCTGGACGTGGATGTTCTCCACGTATTTCATGGAGAAATGGGCGCCCCGGCAGGACGACATGCTCTTCTACGTCCGCAGGAAACTGTCCTACGCCAGCGGGGAGAGCACGGACGGCAAGAAGGTGAGCAGGGATGGGCGTGGGATTTGGTGCTGAGGAGCACCTGACACATCTGACACATACAGCCCAGAGCCTCCAGCTCTGCCCAGCACACTGTGTTAGACAAAGCTGACTGAGGAGGAAATAGTGTGGTTAATGCTGGGAACACCAGCAGCGTGTGAGGGGCCTGCACTGGCACAGACTGGGGGAGATCAGAAAGTTTGCTTGCTTTTGGGAGGCGTTCACTTGGTTTTGTTTTTTGATGGTGATGCTTTATAAATTTCAAGTGTTAATCTGTAGAAAGGGAGGAAAAAGGAGGAGGAAGATGGTGGCTCTGGTATTCCTAGAAGAACCCTGCCTGAGATACCAGAGTATCAGGAATTAACACCTGTTGGGTACTGAGTAGCAGAGTACAAACAGCCTCCTGGAGCTGGGATGCAGCAGAGACAAACAGTGGAGAAAATACTGTGTTCTCATCATCTACACTGAGGACAACATGCCCTCCTAAAAAACTACTGTTGTTTGTGAACACATCATCAGGTACCCTCGAGCTGCTGCAATGGTATTTCCCCTCGGGAGATCTGAGCAACTGCTCAGCATTCTGTGGCAGTTTTCAGCTGGGGTGGGGGAAACAGAAGCAAGGTAAATCCCTCCACAGACTGCTGGTAAATCCATCTCTGTTCAACACATTCATTGGCTTCAAGTGTTTGAACCTCTTGTGGAGAGGATTCAGTGACATAAAGCCTTGCATTTGCTCTCTGAGCTTTATTTAAGCCTTCTAAAAGCACCATAAATAATTTTTATTTGTGAGGAGGTTTTTTAAGTGGTACTTACTGCAAAACCAGCATTAGTGAGCTGCCTGCTGTAACAGCTGGGCTGGGGAGTGGGGCATGTAGAACACATGGCATTTTGGAACTCTCCTTGGCTGCTGGCATTTTGCTTGACCTCTGAGAATTGAGCCTTTCCTGTGGCTTTGAAGTACTTCAGGTGCTTTGTGAAACTTCATAGTTGGTGCTCTTTGGTACCTGTGCAGCCTTGCTCCTGTTTGATTTTAGCTGACTGCTTTGCAGTCCCAGCTCCTTTCTAACGTGATTTTTGAGCCTGTCCAGCGCAGTAAGACGCCAAAAAACTACTCCTACTCTTTGAATTATGACTGCATGGGTTTTTATTATCCTTTGTAGTTTTGGACACTGTTTCTTGAAAGATGATGTCAAAATAGCAAAAGTCATATCATTAAAGGGGAGTGAGCTAGAAACTGGTACCTGTAGAAGCCAAATAGAACTGTGAGCCTCCCTGCCACCCACCAGAGTGTTCTGGCTGTTTGTGTGAGTGCTGACAGTGGTGGTGTTTGTTCCCTGGGGGACACACTCACATGGTGTGTTCACATCATCTGCATGCCCTGGTGTGATGGGCTGTGTCAGTGGGAAACAAATATCCATTCATCCAGGGTTTTCAGGTTTTGTCCTGTGGGACTTAGAGCAGTTCCAGTTCCACAGGTTTTTTCCTGTGCTTACTGGAGCTGAAGAGTGGCAGCAGTAACATTTGATTTTAAGTTGAAGTGCAATAGACTATAAGCAGGGAAAAACCTGGTAGGATCAAGATTAGAGGTTCTGTTTAGTTTTAAGACTGAATCAGAAGGGATTTGGATTCCGCTTAGTCACAACAGCTTGAAGCACTAAATTGTCATTTGATACCATTTGGTGTGTCAGTAGGTGCTGATGGTGAACTTCTCTACCATCCTAAATTTCATTTTAAAAGGCCTTTTAAATTCTCTGCTTTGCAGATTCGCTGGTCCAAGTGCCTTTCCGTTTGCTTCTCTTTTCCATCCCACCAATTTCTACACTGAGCATATATGGGTGAAACAGCAGTTAAGCTCCTAATTTGTGAATGCCAGTGCAGAGCTGCCATATCCAATTCTGGCCTGTCTCCATTGCACACTCTTGGATCCCAGAGAAGGGCATCAGTTCCATGTTTCCTTGGCATGTTGCAGTAACACTCTTGCTGTTTTTCTTGCCAAGTTTTGAAGATTTTCTTCTCTCAATGCCTTTAAACAAAACCCCATGTGAGGTTCTGCACAGGCCAGGGCACTGTGGAGTGCAGCCTTCCCCAAGGTTAAGGACTTTAGTAGCCTTTTGTGAGGTGGCATCCCTTTGAGTTGTTGCTGTTTATTAGGTCAAAATGCAAAAACCCCTTTGCTGCTGCCTCACACGTCAGCTGATATGACCTCCTGGAAAATGTAAGCTCTGATCCTCACACTTCCAAAGAGTCCTGTACATTGCCTAAACCTACATATTAACCTTTGAAAGGTTAACATGGTTGGACTTGGGATTCTGATTTCAAAGTGATGTTAGGTCAAGGTGGAATGTTTCTGGCTCTTTCTCCGGAGTTTGTGAAGGATTATGCTTTGTTACAGCTGCAAGCTGCTGATCTTTGTGTAGAGAGCAGCTTTACTTTGCCTTAAGACTGTGGTAAATGCAAGCATGTGGTGTTACAGAGACAGCTGGGAAACAAAGGTAAAGCTTCAGTGGTAGAGCAGCAGGGCTGGGTTGTATTCAGCCTTTCATCATGCCTGCTCCCCTGGAAAGGGTGCTGGATTTGTAGGGCAAAGCAATAAACAAGATAAAACTAAGACACCCTTGGTATATGTTCTGAGCTTGCATGGATTTTGGAGTAGGTCCTGTTTCCTTCAGCACCCTGTGAATGTGGAGGAGTAGAGCTGCTGCCAAGTGCATGGGATAGTTGTTTGTGCTGTTAAATCTTGAAAAAGCTTAAGCTACTGATGTTGTGACTGCAGCTTCAGAGGCAGAACTGAACAGGAGCCATGGTTTGCATGTTCCTGTGCATCTGGACCTGTGACACAGCAAATACTGGCTGTTGTGGGGACACCAGCCCATTTCCAAAGCTAAATCCATGGCAGTGCCACACCTCCACCTCAATGCAGTACGGAAACAAATGGGCCAAAATTGCATCTTTTTGGCCAGATGAATTCTCTCCTTCATGGGTAGTAAGTGGGTCCAGGCAGTGATGGCAGCACGTGCAGGTCATGGCAGAGCCAGAGCCAGCTGTTGTGCCCCAGCCCTTCTGCTGTGCCTAATTCAGGGAGGGGTTGCAGAGAGCAGAACAGTGGCTGCTGCGCAACAGGGGCAGCACCCACATGCTGCCTTCATTGTGAGACCTGAGGAAGGAGCCCTGGCATTACCAGGTTGATGCACTGATTTTCTGGAAGGAGAACAAGATCTTCAGTGCCAGGATTTGGCCTTTGCCAGTCCTCTTTTCCAGCAATCCCTGAGCCACACAGAGCAACTTTGCTGGGAGGTGAAGAAGCCCAGACCCAGTTTCCCCATGTGATGAATTATAATGAATAATTCAGTGTCAGAAATGCAGCATGTCTGTCTGAGGCACTGGGGAGCTGAGGGGCAGAAGAGCACTGCTAGGCTGGGCTTGCACCCTGGAAAAGGCACAAGTGTGTGCTTGGAGCTCCCTGAGAGCCTCATCAGGCCACGAGTTGAGCAGAGCACTTAGTGTGTGTGATGTGTGGGTGACAGCCAGCTCAGCCTGCTTATGAGAGGTCTGGCAATGTCTGGCTTCCCTGTTGAAATCAATATGCAGTTGAGTTGGAGCTCTGGAATAGCATAACCCTGTCCGTAATAACACCAGTAATTAAAACTTAAATGTCTAGTCTGTGCACCAGGGTGTTTCTCCCCCATTTTCTGGTCAGTAACCCAGTTTATGCATTTCTGCATTCAGCAGGGATGGTTTGCAACACTGATTTATTACCATTCTGTAATGTTCCTTCTCCCATGTCTGTGTGTGCTGTTATAGATGTGACATGTCATCCCAAATTGTGCTGACTGAATTCAGCAGAAGCCACACTGGGTGTAGCAAAGAGTTCCCACACCCTATGTGACTTGGATTTGCACATTTTTCCTTTTCTCTCATTTTTTTGGTGATAAACCTATGTAATAATGAAGAAAGAAAGTGAAAATTCAGCGAGAAAGCAGAGTCTCAAGGCCACACAGAATCCAACAAACCCGTGTTTGGTGTGTGCCCTCAAATGAGGGGGCCAAGCAGTTTTCTGGATACAGGATGGAGTTTTCTGTTGTTGGAGATGGAGGAAGCTGCTGTTTCTAGCTGCCAGCTGATGGTACAGATAGCCCTGTGTGCCTTTTACTCGTCTTGTTAGGGATAAATGTGGCCTGACTTGTGAACTTCAGTGCTCAGTAATCCCCGTTCACGTGAGGTGATTGCTGCTGTTTTAAGTCCTAAATACATGCAATAGATGTTGCAAAATGTGCTTGCCCGTCCTTTTCTCTTTCGCACCAGTTCTTCTGTTGCAAAACTTTAACTAACTTGGCTTCTCTAGAATGGGAAATGTTGCAGCTGCTCTTGCAACCCAGTGGGGATTATTGACCTGAATGTGCCTCCCATTTACAGATAAGTGTGACAAAATGCTTGTTTCCATTTCGATTTAGAAAGCGTGTTTGTTGATAGCCACCCGTGAACCCCATGGAGTTGTTATTTAGAGACTTGTTCTTGATGTTCTGCTCTATGCAGAGACACCAGAAATTGATCATCTTTTCAGATCATTTACTGCTCTTGGTTTACCTTTTGGTTATGCAAAGTGGCTGTGGGCACAGAATGTAAGTAATTATTGCTGAAGTAAATGTTTTGAAATGGGTGGGTTGGTCTGTAGCTTCACTTGGCCTCTTGCACAGTGTGCAGTCTCTGTTGCAGTGGGCTTTGTTTCAGCTTTACAGCTATGGTGGGTGTGGAGTTGCCATGGCTACTGGGCGCTTTGCTGCTGTTCTGTGGGCTCCAGAGCGTGTTACAGGATGATCAGGTGCAACTCCTGAATAATTAACAGTATCGAGGAGAGGGGACTCGGAATTCTCTTTTGGAGGGTGCTTTTCTCATTGTCCTCTGCAGTTACTGCCTATGAAAATTTCAGTAGCAATAATGCCAAGAAGAAAGCTGTGGATGACCTTGGTGCCTGCAGGGCTGTTTCTCACACAGCCCTGAAGACACTCCCTGTGCATCCATGATTTCATTACTTTCATTTTTGTTAAAACCTGTTAGAAGGAATAAATGAAGCTGCTGTTCACACATGAGGTTCTCCTGCACAGACCTGCCTTTATTCCCTGTTTCCTGGACATCCCACCTTTCCCCAGTTCATTTCCACACGAAGCCTTGCACAGTCAGCCAAATGCAGTCCTGGCAGGTAACTGCAGATAACTAGGAAACTCCACAACATGCAGCTTCTGGTGTCAGTTTTACGTTTGCAAATAGGTGCCTCTAAGTAACAGTTCTCAAGGAGAGGTGACATTTCCTTAGCAGGTTGAAGTGGAAGTGTACCGGAGAGATTCGAAGAAGCTTCCCGGCCTGGGAGACCCTGACATTGACTGGGAAGAGAGTGTCTACTTGAACCTCATCCTGCAGAAGGTAACAGTGATACTTATCTCATTTCATTGACTATTTCTACTGCTGGGGGTAGGCTTTGATCTGTCCCCTTTCCTCCCTGGCTTGGAGGATTTGAATACTCCTGGAGCACAGAAGGAAACATTGGCTTTAATTTTGCCTTTCAGAATCTCAATGAACATAAACTGAGATGTTGATTATTTTCCTCAAAAAACTTCAGCTGTAAGCATTGAGGCTGGGCTGAGCTTTATGCCCTGTCAGAAAGTTTTACAAAAGGAAGGCTTTGTCCACTTTGTGAGAGGAAAAGTGGATGTTAGACAAGCACCATTTCCTTTAGAGTGCACAATGGTGGTGCAGCTGAAAGGAGAGAGGACTGCTGGGTGGAAATGCGGTGTCCTATGTTACACTGGGGGTTTGCTGCTCCTTACATCAGAACTTTAATAACACTCTTCTTCTGGTTGTGGAAACATGACGCACAAATTATTTCTTTAATTAACTTGTAAGTTGTTATTTTGGTGCTTAGGGAAGCTGAACATTACTTTAGTCACTCGAGATCTCTTAAAAGTTTGCTGATTATGATCTCAGAATGGGAGACATTGCACACATCCTGGAAAACAAATTGTTTTCATTCTCCCTCCTTCCTCCCGGAAGCCTCATTGCAGAACTTCTCTGCAGAGAGCAGTTTCTGCTTTTATTTTATGCTCAACCAGGATCCATTGGCCACACTTGGAGTTCAGAGATGCTGTTACAGCTGGGCTTTGCAGTGGGCTGTGGCACTGGGTGCTTGCAAGGTTTTCCAGGTTGTTGTCAGGCTATGTCTGTGTGTTGTGACCTCTCTAACATGTCACTTGTGTTCATTGCTGTCTCTCTTTTTCCCATTTTGAAGGGAGATCTTTTCCATTTCTGCCTTAGTATGACTGGGGAGCGTGTGCTGCTCATTCCCCAAGCTGGCAGGAATCTCATGCTGAACAATATTGGCAGGAGTGTCCTTACCAAGGGCTTGTGCAGCAGAGATTGCAGTGTCACTGGGTTAGTGAGCAGTCACAGCCTTGAAAATCACAGAAGGTTCAGTACAGTAAAGAAAATAGCAACACCAAAACATTTTACTTTTTAGACAGCCAAAAAAGAAGGAAGACAGAATGTGTTCTGCTCCCTGCACACAAAGGTTTTGTTTTCCCAACTCTGACCCTCAGTTTCTCTCCCTGCTGCCGTGTTTTAGCTGGACTACGTGGTGACCTGTGCTGTGTGCACGCGCTCCGATGGAGGAGATATTCATATCCACAAAAAGAAATCTCAGGTGAGCTTCCCTTTCTGCTACTGTGGATCAGAGGTTGCCAGCCAGGATTTTCTAATCCTAAAAGCTGCTCCAAAACCCAGGGAGTGGTTCTCAGGCTGTACTCTGACAGCCCTGGAGAGGCATCTCAAGTCCTTGTGTAGTGACGTTTCTTGCCCCTCATCTAAATGGGTGATCTGAGTGTCCTTTATAGCCCCTCACAAAACTATGAGTATTCCTGCATGCTCTCAGGAATCCCATGCAATGTGTATCTTTGCCTGCTGGATTGATGGGGGAGAGGGAAGGTGGTGCTGGGGAGGGGGGAATGTGCCCAAGTGTTCCCCAGTCTGAGGCTAAACCTAAAACTGGGTTTAGCTTTAGTTTTAATGAGCCTTCAGGATAAATTTGTAATGTAGAGCTGTTAAGAGTGGAGAATTTACTGGTTACCAGTGTCTCTCCTTACTTTATGAGATTCTCAGTTTCTGTCTTAAACTCCTCATTCCTTCCATCTCCACACCAAAGGCTTTGTGTGCAGTTAAGCCAGGGTTTAGCACAGTGGAGCAGACTGAATAACAAGCATGGAGGGGATAGGAACAGGAAACCTGAGACTTGTTCACTGAGTTTACAGCAGATCTGGCAACAACTTCTCCTGGTTAGCAGAGATTCTTTAAAAGGCTGCTGTTGCCTTTCAAAGGCTTCTTTTTTCCCAGGCATTTCCATTCCCTTAGCTCATGCAGCTGCTTGTGTGGCTTTACAGAAATAAAGCAATACTCTTTAATCCCTTAATTTTGTTTTACCATTTTAAAAGAACTTCTATTTTGCCTACAAACAAAACTAGCACTGCTGATGATTCTCTCTGTAATTTGCATTGGGTAGACACATAATTTCCTTCTTCTGGTGCTGTTGGGACACCACACCGTGCTGCTGATGTAAGAGTTGTTTCTTATTGCTTATTGTCAATTTTTTCTAGTCCAAGTTTCACCCCCAGTTGACTTCTGCAAAATTTTTTTGAGAAAAATCTGTAAATATTATTTGCAGATTTGAAAAACTGTGCAGAAGAGGATGAGGGTTATGTCCTCACTGCATATGAGCAGTGTCTAGAATGAGGAGGAGGTTTTTTGTTCCTCATTCCTAGAGGCTCCTGCCATGGGACTGCTTATAAAGTGTTAGTCCAAGTATCATTTTTTGTAGCTGGTCTAGAAACAACCTTACCTTTTAATAATCTATATTTAAATGTGCAGGTAGGCTTCATAAGTACAAAAAGGGCAAAGCACCCCTGTCACCAAGTAATATCCTGTCTGCAGTTATGTTTTATGTTGAATGGTTTGCAGCAAGAGTGTCACAAGCCTGTCAGCCTGGGCAGATCCAGAGCTTTCAGCACGTCCACAGTGGGCTAAGATTTGACAGGGTTCTTTAATTCACAGCTCTGTTTGAACAGGAGTGAAAGCAAAGAAAGCTGCTTGGTATGAATTCCTTCTCCCTCCTTACTTACTTGCTAATCTTGTTGGAATGATAACATTTAAAGCCTTCAGCTATTTAAATACGTTTGTGGTGTGAACTCACTGAAGGAATTCAGGAACTGCTGCAGAGGGAGAAGTGTGCAGGAGGAAGCTCAGTGGATAGAGAAAGGAGCAGAAGCAGAAGATGGGGATGAGAAACCCAGTGCTTGTCCTCCTCAGGGCCACACTTCCCATTCCTGGGGGAGGTTGGTCCTAGCGTGGCACTAAGCAAACAATAACAATTAAATCAAATGAAATGAAGAGTGTTGAGTCAGCTGCTCCACCATAACTCTGTTGCTGTGTGTGTGCTCTGTGCAGTGCATTGCAATGACCTGAGGGCAGTTGGGGGTGGTTTTGTCTGTGTTGAAATGTGGGATACCTCAGCTGTGGCTTAGGAGGGTGAGAGGTCAGCCCCACAAGGGGACATTGACTGCGGAGCCAGCAATGTTTGATAGCCTGCCTGTGAAAATCTAGGGATTTCTGAAGGGTCATTATTGCAAATCAGGCCATGGGCACAAAACTTTGCTTTTGCAGCATGTGCACCACCTCTAATGTAAGTGACCAGTGCTGGGCTGAGGTGTTGTGGTGTTCCTTGCCTTGTGTTCAGTCTGTCCATCCCTGAAACATTTAACTGAGGTGTTTTTTCTGTGTCTTCCTCAGCAAGTGTTTGCATCTCCGAGCAAACACCCGATGGACAGTAAAGGGGAGGAGTCAAAGATCAGCTACCCCAATATATTCTTCATGATTGACAGCTTTGAAGAGGTGAGTTCCTTGTTGCAGCAGCAGCCAAGTTTTGTCCTCTTCTGGTCTTATGTCTGATTAGCTGGTTTCTTGTACCTTATCAACAAATATTCTTGGCTGATTGAGGGTGATTGAAACTGCCCTGGGCCTGAGGGCAGCCGTGGCAATCGGAATGTATTTCCATTTGAACAACTGCAGTTTGCCTCCAAGTGTTTGTCTTGGATCTCCGGCAGGTTTTCAGTGACATGACTGTGGGAGAAGGAGAGATGGTCTGTGTGGAGCTGGTGGCCAGTGACAAAAGCAACACCTTCCAAGGGGTGATTTTCCAGGGGTCCATCCGCTATGAAGCACTCAAGAAGGTCTATGACAACCGGGTAAGGAGCTTCTGAAGGACTCTGCCCTTTTCAGCATTGGTGTTCTGACCAGATTGTCTTTGTGGCTGAGGCTCTCAGCTTTTTGTCCTGCTCGATCAGCTGTATCAGTCCATTTTCTGGCTTTGAAAGTTACCTGAAAGCTACTGCTTTTGCCTCAGACTCCAAAAGGAGTCAAGAGCATGACCCAGGAATGGACCTGAACACCAGTTCTTTGGGAGCCCTTTCATTTTCTTGAAGGGTTATAGATGTTTCTAGTCACTTCAGGACGGGTAGGATTTCCTGGGAGAGCTGAAACTCTGGTGACTTGCTCTATGTAAAACTTGCTCTATGAAAAATTTTTCTCTATTCTGTTTTGTGCTCATGGCTGTTTTCAAAAGACCACTGTGGTCTCACTGCCACAGAAAGAAGCTTTCTTTGCTTTCCTACAGAAACATGAAATGCTGCCAGCACTTTCAGCTTTAAATTCAGTACTTAGAGCTGAAATCAAGAGTTGGAAAGTTACTTGATTTCAGTTCTTTCAGGGGAGGTTTAGATGGGATATTAGGACAAATTTCTTTGCTAAACCAGCTGACCAGCCCTGGCCCAGCTGCCCAGGAAAGAGGTGGAGTCACCAGCCCTGAAGGGATTTAGAGACATGTGGATGTGACACTTAAGGACATGGTTTAGTGGTGGGCTTGGCCGTGGTTGGTCAAGGGTTGGACTTGATCTTAAAGGTATTTTCTAACCTAAACTATTCTAAAGTTCTGTAATTCTCAGTACAATATGAGTTGTACTCCATAATGGGAATCTCAGCCTTTGATAAACTGCTGGAGCTGCTTAAACTGTCAGATAAGTCTGACTTACTTCACTAGGCCAAACCTTGACTGTTTTCATATTGGTCTGTTCCTTTTTTCAGTTCTCAGTTCAGCTTTCAGTTCAGCTGTGTTAACTGGAAGTTGAGCCCTTGGGCCAGTTGAGGGGTTTGAAGGTGCTGAAGGTTAGCTGTGCATGGGGCTGGTTCTTTGTGCTTCAGCCTTGACAGTGTGCACACACAACTGTCTGAAGGGACTTGCCACAAAGTAGTGCCAGACTTGTGCCATGTGCTTTGCTGGTTCAAGGCATCTCCTTTGTGTGCCTGTTGCTTTTTTGAACAGGTGTCCCAGCACAGGCTGCAGTGAGATGTGCACATCCCTGCTTGTGCTCAGGGTCTGGATAAAACCTTCTGGTGTGTCTCAGTGTGCCTTTGGTAACTCTGCCTTTGGCATAGCTAAAGGAGTTGGTTCTTCTCAGAGCCCGTGTTTGGCTCTGTAAAATCACTTCAGATTTTGGATTAAATGCTTCTGGAGGATCATGATCCACTACGGTTTTGACTTGTTGTCAGACAATTGCTTTCAGAGATGACTGTTTTCAAGTTGCAGGGCTGCTGTTGCATGTTTTTCTCACCTGTCCTGGTGTGTTGTAGGTGAGTGTTGCAGCGAAGATGGCCCAGAGAATGTCCTTTGGCTTCTATAAGTACAACAACATGGAGTTTGTGCGGATGAAGGGGCCGCAGGGAAAGGGCCACGCGGAGATGGCCGTGAGCAGAGTCTCCACAGGGGACACTTCTCCCTATGGCACAGAAGAGGATTCAAATCCAGACTCCCCAGTGCATGAGAGGGTAAGCAGCTGATGCTGGGCTTAACTCACATCGAGGTTCTGAAGTGAGGTTTGCCTGCGTGTGTTTTGAACACATGCAGTACAGGGGATGGATTTTTAGAACAGTTTCTCCTGAGCAAATACTGGCTACAGAGATGATTCATACTTCTGGAGGAGTGCTTTGTTGAAACAACAGCAATCTTGATGCCAGGGAAACTGATTCTGCCTGTTTTCCATGAAAATAATAGATTCCATTTCTGTATGAGATGGGATTTACCTAGAAACGTGGAATTGGTGTGTTATGTAGGTTGCTTGCTAAACCTCACAGGAAATGCTACTGTTAGACTTTGCCACTGAGGAATTGTAGATCTACATGCAGTGTCATATTCATACTTATGCTTAATTTCAGTGCAAGTGCAGTAAAATGCCAGTAGAATCAGACCACAGATGCTGATTTGGCCCCTGTTCTCTACCACACAGATACAGCCTGGAGGAATCAGGCCTGGAGAGGTGACATGATCTTTTGTGTCCAAGGCTTCCAGTGTCAACTGAAAAACATCAAATTGGATTTGATCTTGTGTTATCATGGCTTTTTGATAATGGTTTTAGTGGTGATATGTCTCTTTCTGGTTTTCCCCCTCCAGGGGTGATATGCAATGGCCCCAGAATTGAAAACAGAGCACAAATTAGAAAAGAAGTGCACTAGGGAGAGGCTCAGTTGGGTGTTAGAATGCCTGCCTTTTTCTTTACTGCTTTTTTTTTCCTGAAGTTACTGACAGAGGGACAACATGAAGTGTTTCTTCAGTGTAACATCAGCCTGGTTTGGCTGCCATCTTCAGTCCATGTATATCTGGGGACAGATAGGACAAGTATCAGGTGCCATGTCAGGCAGAGTTATGGGTTGTTCAACTGCATGAAGAAGGAAGGATGAGATAGAAGTTACTTGCATCCATTAACAAAGTAGCTATCCCTATTTTGTTTTTCCATTTGAAATGAAACCATTAAAATATTGCTGTCAAAGCCAGTACATCAGCCATGCATTTCAGCTCTCTCCAAAATAGATGTGCTTGGCCTTAATTGTGGATTATTCAAGGGCGACTGCTGCTGTGAAGGAAGGGTTTCTTGACAGTTTTGTTCCTGTGTTTCACCACAGACACTTCTATCCCTGTGTTTGCCATCTCTTGGACTAATCAAATCAACAGGGGCATCTCAGTTTGGGTTCTTCCCAACTGGTTCTTCTTTCCTGTGTAGAAGCATCACAGACACAGTTGTACATTAACTGTGCTTCTGCCTCAGCATGCTGGGCTCAGTAATGGCCTTGTGACCCTGCTCCCTGGGGACACTGTGACCTTCCACAGGGATCCCGTGGGACAGCCTTCTTGGCAGGGAAGCTACTGCCTTGTGCTTGCCAAAGAAATGAAGGTGCACATTTGAGTGTGTCCAATAAAATACATTCTTAGCATAATAAGTCTCCTGAATTTCTACATGCAGAAGTAAGGTTGACATTCTTGGTGCCTAAATGATTGATTTTGTTCCTTTATGGCTATAAGTCCTCAGGAAAAGTGGTCATTATTTGCATGACAGCTGAGGGAGGTGATATATCAAAATATTTTTCCTCTTGATGGGCATCTTGAAGCTGAGGTGACTGTTCTGGTCACGCTTAGATCTTTACACCTGTGGCTGCCTCGTGGCTCACGGAGGGAAAAACAAACCTTTGTTTCTGCTTCCCTCTCAGGTCACCTCTTTCAGCACCCCCCCGACCCCGGAACGCAACAACCGCCCGTCCTTCTTCTCCCCGTCCCTCAAGAGGAAAGTGCCCCGGAACAGAATTGCCGAGATGAAGAAGTCGCACTCGGCAAACGACAGCGAGGAGTTCTTCAGAGACGACGATGCTGGAGGTGAGAGGGACGTGCTGCCAGCGGGACAGGCTGGGCTGGGCAGGGCACGGGGCTGTGGGACAGGATCCCAGCCCTGTGTTCCCAAAAGATTTGCAGGGTGGATAAAGGAGAGCTCCACATAAGAGCCAGGGCCTCTCTGAAAGTGGGGTTTTCACTGGCTTAAGCGTCTTTTGGAAGGTTGGAGCCCACAATTCCTAAATATGTTTAAACATTACCCCTGCCTTTTACACTGGCCCATTTGAGAGAAACCTGAGCAGCAGAGACACCTTCCCCCCTTTTCTCAGATGCCACACTCTTCCAGGTATTGTGGGGTACTCTCAGCTGCAAGTTCTCTGAATTCCCTGATTTTCACCCTATGGGACAGAAGAGGAGTCAAATCCAGACTCCCCAGAGCAAGTAGCAGAGCTGCTTGATCCGGAGCTGGTTAAAGTTGGTAGAAAACATTTAGTTCAACTGGCTTTGAACCAGTTCTGAACTCTCTAAAGAGAAAACCTCATCAGTTTGTTTGTATTACAGTTTAATGCTTTGTGGAACTCTTCCTTTGAATTTTAGTGATTGAGCATGAAACAGCCAGCAAGATGAAAAAAATGAGGCCTGACTCAGAATACAGTTTTGTAGTATAAATTCAATCACATCACAGTTTTGTGAGGCAGGAAATGCACAGATGTCAACGTCCAAACTGTTTTTCCTATGTTTAAAAACAGTTGAGTCAATAAATCTGTCTGTTGGCTTGCTAACAGATAAACACAAAGGTGATTTTCAGGTCATGTTCTGCTTGTGGTAGCAAAGATATTGCCCATCAGCAGGACTGGGCCAGCTTAGCTAATAAAGAACTGCACATTAAAAACCAAAGTGAAGTGATAATATTTAATGCAGATTCTGTGCAGCTTAAACTGGTTGTGGCTATTTCAGGGTTCTGTCAATAAAAGCCTTCCATGTTTTTCCTTAAGTTGCCTAATCAAAAGCTGTGTTTTAACCCATGTTATCTAGAGTAGCTGCCACCATGTGTTCTTTTTGTTTAGATCAGGACCTGCTTTCAGTCCCAGAGCTTGGACCACTCTGATCCCAAATTGACATATTGACTTCAACATCTGCCTTTAGCACTGTGAGACAGGGCTGAGTGTTACAGGGCACTGGAGAAGAGGTTCACAGAGAGTACAAAAATGCAGCATATGGCTGTGGGAGGGACCTGCAGCTGTAAAAGCCACGTGTGACTTACAGGGGACTCAGTATCCTTTTGTTTTATAAGTTACCTGTGGTTATCTGGAGCAGTTAAAAGAATGGCTCTGCTGAAGGGGGTCCCAGGTCTGCAGCAAGCTGGGGCTTTAATGCTGACTCTCCCCTGGGTGCTGGATGTCCATGTTCTTCAAAAGAAACAATTTCTCTTCTGTTACTCTGGTGGATGTCTGCATGAGTAACTGCTTAATTTTAGGGGTGTTCTGTGATTTTGTGTATGAGGAAGGACTGGGTCAGGGTGCTGCTTGTGCAGGGGTGGCAGCAGAGGGTTCATTCCCTGTCCTGGCTGCTCTGTCAGCAGGAGGCTGTTTGCTGCTGCTGCCCTTTATTAGCTTCAGTGTAAATGGTGAATTCTGTGCCGGGCAAGGTCTGACTGATTGCAAAAAACAGTAATAGTCATGTCCTGCATGTGGTTTGTCTCTGCACCATGAGTAGGAGGCCTTCCTCTTTTCTTGGCCTTGCAGAGTGTTGCAGTGAAGTGCATGAAGTGCAATCCCTTGACGCTCTGTGTCTCTCTGTGCCTTTGCAGATCTGCACAACGCGACCAACCTGCGGTCGCGGTCCCTGTCGGGGACGGGGCGCTCGCTGGTGGGCTCCTGGCTGAAGCTGAACAGGACAGATGAGAACTTTCTACTCTATGCACACTTAACCTACATCACGTTGCCATTGCATCGAATTTTAACAGGTGACTTTTGGTTTGTACTGTGCAAAACCGGAGTCCTTTGGTTCCCAGGCAGCCTTCTGTGTTGGGGGATTTTGCTGCTAAGTCAGAGGAACAAATATTTCTCTGCAATCCCACTATATGTTGGGATTGATTCCAGTTTAGAAGGAATGACAAATTCCAGTAAAAATGGCTCCTCTGTCATTAAGGGTGGACTTGGAACAGTGTTTCAGCAAAATAATTATTCCTTATGATAATTGTGTTGATAATCTTAGAGCAAGTTAGCTGGAGTTACCGAGCTCACTCAGGCTCCCACCAGAGGCCTTTTGGAGTTCACAGAAGATGTATTGTTCCTGCTGGCATTTAATAGTTGCTCAAGTGGGTGGTACAAATGCCTCCCTGCTCAAATATTTGCTTTGAGTTTGAACATCCTCTCTGGAACTCCATTTGTTGAACATACGGTTGCAGGAGTTGAAATATATTGAGATGCACAGAAATAGGACATGAAAAGTCTGGGCTCCAGGGCAGAATTTTCCTCTGCAGTTTTTCACTACCCACATTTGTTTTAGGTTGACACATCAGGTAGAGCCTGTTTCCAAGGCCTGTTTGTGATCAATGCACTTGGGCCAGTGGCAGCTTTCCAGGAAAGCAGCAGCATTACATGTGGGGCAGGGTGAGGAAAGGTGCTCATCTACCTGGGAGAGGCTGTACTAAGATGTTAAAATCCCAGTGACAGTGATCAAAGTACATTGCAAAATGTCTCCAGTTTATACATATTGATAAGATTTCTCTCTGTGCTAGATAGTCCCACTTCTATCAGCTGCTCCTCATGTGTCCGGTGATCCAGTCCCTTAATCATCTCTGTGGCCCTTCACTGGACTCCTTCCACTGTCTTTAATTCTTTGTAAGTGTGGCTGGAGCCCTCTGGAGCTGCAGATGAATTTTTATTCATGTCATCGTCTTTGCGCACTTGTGTTTGATCAGGCTCTTAATTGTGTGCTCCCCTCTCCCAAGTTCCTTGTTCTCTGTGTAGCCTTCAAAAGGATATAGCAGCCCAGTTTCCAGTTTTCCCAGTGTACTGCTTTGGCAGCATGTTGGTTTTACTGTCATATTTAGAAAGATGCCTGTGATCATGACAGAAATTTTACAGCTTCATATTCTGTCACATTTGGACAATATGGAGCAGAGGAGCCAAAAAGAGGAGTGTCTTTGATGGTAGCATTTTGAGTGCAGAAATGTAGGCTTTGGGCTTGAGAAAGGATGAACCAGTTGAATTATTTGTCCCCACATCTTCAGATTCACAAGTCTCTCTAAGGGGCTTGGGGGATGTTCCCTTCAAGGAAGGGGAAACCCCTTGGCATCTCTGGTTAATGGCACTTAGACTCGTTTCCCTGGAAGATCCTGTCACCCCACGTCTGACACGTGTTGCTTCATCCCAGTATAAGCACTAGTGGATCAGCTGTCCTCTCCAGGTGCTGGGCTGGATTTGTGGTTTCCCATCTCACTCCCTCCCGGCTGCATCCTGGTGAACTCGGACGGTTTAGATTCCTGGTGGGCTGTGCTGCAGTCTGCAGGTGCCTCCCCAGTTCTGGGCGCTTCCCGGGGCTCTGGCTGCCCCCAGGAGCTCGCTGAGCTTCCATGTGTTTGTGTCCCTTGTGCAGATATCCTGGAAGTGCGGCAGAAGCCGATCCTGATGACATAGCCGAGCGGGCCCTGCCTGGAGCCGAGTTGCCAAGTGCCTACGCACAGCGAGTTCCCGTGCTAGCACTACCACCTAGTGTCGGAACGAAACCTCCGCGGGAAAAGGGAAGTCCAGGAATACCAGCCGATCAAAAGTGCCTCTTTCTTCCTTCCTCTGCTGTCACACACCGAATGCCCACGTCGCTGGAGTGTTTCTGACTGGGAGAGGACTCTCAGCAAGATAAAACGAGAAGGGGCTGCGTTTAAACTGAGTCAACACTTTATGGACAGTTTGCTACTGTGTTTACTTCCTAACTGAGAAACCAACCATATGTACAGAATGTGCTAAACTTTATACTCTTTGAGAGAAACATTCTGGGAATTTCCTACTGACTTGCTAATGGACATAGTTCCATAGACTCTGGCCATGCGCTCTCCTCGTGGGAACGGCTTCGTGTGGGCGCGTGGGGGGTGAAGGGATGGGAGAGGCATGTCCTGCTGAGGGAAAAAGAGCCTGCAAAGATATATTGTCATTTTGGTACGTGCAGGAGGTCAGGTAAGAGCTTAAGAGGCTGAAACTTCCCATTTTTTGTGTGTCAGTGTTAGGACAGGTGAACTCTGCTGACAGATTTCCGTATCTACCAAAGAACAGCAACGTTTTCATCCTCAAGAGCTGGCTAAGAAAACGAGCCAGGGAAAAGATGGTTAAAATGTGCTGCTATAGTAAAGCTGAGGTTCATCTCTAGTACTAATGCTGCTTATCTCTCTCTCAGCTGAGTCAATGCCAGTTTGAGTCTAAAGTGGAAAAACAGGAGGCCCTGATCAGACTCCCAGGCCTAAAACCTTCCCAGTAACCAACATCCTCCTGCATGCACTGGACTTGAGAGTACGTAGAGTCGTCCTTGTGGTGCCATTTGTAGCCCAGGAGGGCATGAGAGCTGATTAATGGTTGGGCACCTTGCCCGGATCCTCCATCTCCTGGTTGTCACATACTGAAGCACAGAGAGTTTTCTGGAAATGCAAAAGATGGAAACGTAGTTCTGTTCTGAAAAGTGACTAAAAATTGCATAATGGGAGGTCTCAAAGTGGTGTGTCAGGAGCTCTCAGGAAAACAGCCTTATGTTTACACATGAAGTGCAGCTGTCTTTAAACAGCAAAACTCTGCTGTTCTGGATATGAAAACAAAATGATTGAATACTGAGCCTACTGTGCTCTGGCTCACTCTTTTGGTATGGGAGCCAGTCCATACTTGAGTTTATTTAGGACTGCAGAGCTGGCAGAGCAGTAGGAGGGCTGATGTGTCTTGGGGCACGTCAGACTCCCCACACGCACAGAGGGAGGGCAAAGATGTCATTTGTGTCACTTTTCAGGCTCTGAGCACCCAAACCTGATGCTGTTGCTGCCGTTACCAAATGGCACGTGCTCTGAGCCTGGACCTTTGTCTCCCTCATACCTGGCCTTGCCCAAGTGCTTTGCTGTTGTTCTCTCAGTAGCATCTAATGACTTGACCTCTCAAACAGGACTTTCTGCTTTTTTCCTCAGGCTAGATGCCATGGAAATAGCTCCACTTCACCATGGAGGCAGACTAAATTTGCCATTCAGCATAGTAAGGAGGTCTGTCTGTGTTTGAGGCCAGGCCTGGGAGCTGTCACCTCAGCACGGGGTGGCAGCAGTTCTTACACCGGCAGCATGAGTGTATGACAGGGACAGCTGACCAGTTCTAGTTGGCTTCAAATGTGTTGCAGCAGCATTGGGAAATGTTCACTCTGTCATTGCCAGCACAGCCACTTTTCATTGCAGCCTTGGCTGCCTGTGGACCACGTGGTTGTGTGAGAGTGCACGTGAGGGTGTTCCCACCAACCTGACTGCCGAAGGCTTTGTCCCTCAGCCAGGGCAGAGGTGGAGTCCTCACTCAGCAGCTGAAGTGCCCTCTCAAGGACCTTGCCAGGCAGCCTGGTGCTTACCTGAGATCCCCAGGTAGTCAGTGCCTGATGTCAGTCCCTACAAATGTTCTCCCTTGGCCCAGGTGGGGAATTAAATGATTCCTCAGCTGGAAAACAAGCCTCTCAATGTGCTCCTCATTCCGCACTTTCATACTGCTGGACTGGGCAAACCAGTGCTTGGTTTTCCTTCAGATATTCACTGGGGAGGGAAGGGAGGGTTTGCATTCATGCTCCTAATGACAACTGATACCTTTGGGTCAGCCAGCCAGAGGAATAACGCATGAGAAAAGGAAATGGATCCGGGCAGGAACTCCAGTGGTAGGGGCCTGAACACTTCTCAGTCGACAGGAGTCTGTAATGCTCCCTTGGTGTTGTGCATTGTGTTTAGGTAGCTGCATTTTGTGTGATTTTGAAAGACTGAGCAGATCTTTCTCTCTAAGATCTCAGAGCAGATGAGGAGTGATGGAGCAAATCTCAGAGTGATTCTAAGCCAGTGCATTAGTTTAAAGGCAGCGTTACCGAGGGTACAGCTCAGATCCCACACCCATCATGCAGGGGGTATCGTCTGCTTTGTTACATGTATGTGGGTGCATTTTGGTGTCTAGTGTTTGAAGGGCTGCAATGTCCTAAAAGAATCAGTTTATTTCTTGTATCTTGCTAGTGGGATATGCTATAGGTACGTGGAACACTCACCTTTTCTAGTAGAAAAGGACTACAGGTATGCCCTCGTGGCCATCCATGGAAAATGGAGGTCACAAAGTCTACTGAATGTCAATAGTGCTTCTCAGAAACAAAGATGTGCCAGATTGTCAGCTATTCCTTCTCTAAACAACTGACTTGGACTTCTTATGTATAGCCCATGGTTCCCACTTTCTGTTATCAAATTCCACATTTTGTTCTGCTTTTAAACAAACCCTGAAAATGATAATTTATTGTCCTTGTGTGGACAGACTGACAGGGCAGTTCATCAGAGTTTTTCTTGGCTCAGGATGGCACAGCTGGCCCCTTAGCATGCTGTTGCACTACACCAAAAAAAGAAAAGGGAATGTTAATAGGAACCTCTGACCACATTAATCTGGAGGGTGGTTAATTCTGTAGTTCCTGAGCAGTAAAACATTTTAAGCCTCTGTTGACCATTTAAATAACTGCTGCGATGGAGCTGTTGTGTCCTGCAGGCCATTGAAGGCTCTGTGGCTCTGAACTGTTGGAGCACAGTGGGTTCCACTTGTTATGGTGGTGTTAGAGGATGCAGCACGCTTAACACACTCGGGAAGCTTTGCAGAGCAGCTTTATTTATTTACAGAATCCCACCACACCTCCTTGCTCAGTTAACTTCTTCCATCCTGCTGCCCGTTCACTCCCTCCGGAGATGGAGGCTTGAGCCCTTCATGGATGTTGTGTATTGTTAGGTGGCAAATGCAAGGATGTCCATCTTTTCACCCTTAGCAGGCTTTTCACTGCTCTCAATTTAACAAGTCCAAAGCCTTTTTTCTTTTTCCCCCGAAATCTCTTAAATCAGCTATTTTGTATTAGCAGATTATTGCTCTGCCTTAGAGACACCACATATATGAAGTTCTCTGACTGCCAGCCAGCACAGGGTGGATTCCAGGCCTCCTCTTAAAAGAAGCTGCTTTTAGAAGCGCCACAAGTCTCTCAGCTGTCTGGGCTAACCCAGTTTGTGTGGTCCCTGCTCCTCCTCTTTCCACTCTCCTGGTCTTCACTGTTTACAAGGCCTGGGCGTGCTGGGCTCTGGGTCACTGTCACTCTGCTTTCCATTTCTGGGCACGGTGTGCTCTCCAGAAAAGAGATGTGTTTGCACAGGTGGCTTTTCACAGTGAAGTGGTTTTCCCAAAGTATGTTCTTACACAAGTTTTGATTTAGACGGTGAAGTCCTTGGCTCTGCAGACAGATTTCTTGCAGCAGACCCTCGTGTGCAGAACCCCATGTGGTCACTGAAGTTCTCTGTGGATGTGGAGTCCAGAGAAATAGTCTGTGCTTTTAGACTATTGACCTGCTTCTTGCCAATCCTTAATTATTCCCTTTCCAGATGATTGCTTTTCCTGCATTTTGTAGTGTGAAACTTCCCCATATTAAAGACAGATGTAAGACAGAACCTTCAGAAGTGCCTAAGCCCTGTTGTTACCCAGTGGGGTTTAAGAACAAATTTTTATTTAAGAAATTAATGTATTAGTCTTAAATTCTGTCTGTGTTGTGTGTAGCAGTGTCAAGGAATGACAAGTTGAAAGTTGTTGGAAGAACCATCCTTAGGTCTCCCAGGGACTCTCCCTTTGTGTTTGAAAGGCTCTCGTGGTTTCCGGAGGTCACGGCTGAAAGCTCTGGGAAATGGATTTCCTGTGGCCACAGCAGTCAGAGGTCTGGGAATGCCTTACCCTGTCCTGTGGGGTGTGCCTGGCAGTGTGTGGTGCTGCTGTGTAGGAATTCTGTGTCACAAGTAGGTGTGGTAGAATCCAGTTCAAGGCATTGTGGAATGAGTAGCTTTTACACCAAACCTTAAATAAGGAGTACTTTACACCAGAATGTAGCTGTTGGGATACCTGGGCGGGGTAACACAAGTCTGCAAGTGGGTTGCAATGTTGAACGTTCTCTGTGTAAATATATAAATATTCTCAGCCTAATTTTGTCAGTCTAACACATGTTGCATGGTTTGGGTTTTATTTGCCCCATCGGTTCATCAGTGTTGCTTAAAAGGTGGTGGGTTGGAAATCATGCTGGCACTGTACTGAGCCCTGTGAACAAAGAGCAAGGAGAACGTTGTGCACCAAAAACAGAGGTGACTTAGCATATGGCAGCAGTGAAGAAAGTGTTGGACCCTGCAGCCAATAAACAGACCTCTTAAACAACGATGCACTCTGTTAATTGTGGTTTTTTTCTCAGTGCAACTTGACATGGGGTAAAGAAGAAGAAGGTAAGAGTCAGTGTGGTCCTGAATTTGTTTGGGAAAGCCTTTTGCCTTTAGAACAACCCTTTTAAACTGATCCATGTTTAATTACATAGTCATTAACATTAAAGTTGGTATAGTGTATGATAGTGAGGACTGATGGCTGTAATAGTTTCTTCTTGAATAATTCAGGAAGAACTTCAGTGAGGGTTTGTGCCATGTCACACAAACGAGCTCACCCTTTATCTCTGCACTGCCTTAAATTGTGTGTTGTGAGCATTTCAGCGTGTGCAGAGTCAGCCCTGCTGTGTCCCCTCCCATCTCTCCCGGACACTGAAGTGTGGTTACATTTGTGGTTCTGCTTTCCCTGCTGGGGAGGTTCAGCAGGAGCAGTGCTCAAGTCTGCAGACTTTTCCAAGTCCTGCACTCAGCCTGTAATTCGGATCACCCGCTGTGTTCATACAAACCCTGCTGGAAGCAGCAAATGCCCTAAGCCTGCGCCCGGTGTGGAGGCTTTGCTTTGCTCCCAAGGACAGGAGGGTGGCCAGAACCTTCTTGCATCACTGCAAGTGTCAGACTGAGTTTTCCTTGGAAAATGACAGTGATGGCTGTAGCATCAAGGAGCAGGAGGAGTTATTATCCAGGCTTTCATCTCAGCACGAATTGGGAATGCCGTGCTCCATGTCCATGGTGCCGTGCCTGGCACAGGAGATCAGCATAGGTGGTTGGTTGCAGAAGTCACTTCTGACCTCACTGTAAAGGTAAGGAAACAGAGATTTCATTGACTGCCAGATTAATTAAGTGGGGTATGTAATCCACCATTTTGTCTTCAGCTTCAGGAATTGGCTTTTTACAAGGCAGAAACCACCTGCAATTTTCTCTGGAATTGCAATCAACAGAATTGCCCCAGGCGCCCACCAGTTCAGGTAGAGCTCCAGAACTAGTTGAGACAAAAGATTTTGCACCGTGTTAAGCCATCTGTGCTCTAAGGTAGTAAAGCAGAGTTACACTTTTCCTCAGTGGCACTGCCCAAACAGGAAAATTGTGTTCATATCTTTGAAGCCTTTGCAGACTTCCAGACATGATTCATTTCAGTGTCACCTCTCAGTAAAGGTTAAGATGTCCCTAACAGTAACCCCCACCAAACTGATTATGTTCAGGATGCTCAGGTGCAAATAAGAATTTCTAAACAATGATTAAAACATGAGTGGTACACAAGCCTACCAGAAAGGTGGGTAAGTGTATCAATGACTACTTGAATCCGTCTAAGTTCTGCAACTGTTTCTTTATTCAAAAAGTCCTGGGCAGCTTTGGTACAGCTGAGGCTCTCTGTTGATACAAACTGCATCCTTAGCAATGCAGCACAGGCCCTTGGGGTTCTCAAATCATGTAATTGGGGAGTTACAGGAATATTATAGGATTTATAGGAATATGGGGGATATTTGGACAACTTTTGCTGACCATGAAGTGTGTCCAGGTGCCAGGAGTAGCTCCTAGGTGTGGGCATGCGGTGGAGATGTCCAGGGTGGGGCTGAGCAGCAGGAAGAGCAATGGGCTGACAGGTGCTCCCGTGGGCTGAGGGCTTGTTGCTGTGTTGGGGACATGAGCTGCACTTGGTGTGACAAGTCTGCGGGCATTTATTCTGGGGTGGGGGGTTGGATTTGGGGTTTTTGTTTGCCAAAACAAAAAGCAATGTCACAAAGCAATGAAGGGAAGAATTACTTTGTGGCCTGACTTTAGGAGGGTGCTTCTAGGTGAGATGTGAAGTAAGTTCTGCAGGGGCCATCAGGCAAAGCCAGATTATGTGGCTCCTAAATCCCTAAGTGTTCAGGTGGAGGGTTCTAGAGGCCAGTCTCTGCAGGCTCTGGTGTTCTCTCTCTAGTCCTCACTGACCTTGCAAGGGGGAAGCATTTGGCTTCACTGGCTCCAGGTTTAAGTGAGGGGAGGGCATTCCTTCTTCTAGCAGCAGGGTTTGCCAGGCAGGAGTTCCCCTGCAAGCAACTGGTTGTACAATTGATTTTATTAACAGTGGGATGCACTCAAAATGACAGTGATTGACACAAGACAAACCAATCTCCCATTCATTTATTCATTCACATTTTCCATGGATTTTCTACACGTCCTCAGTGTATCAGAACTAATGAAAACATTGTTACATGACAAGTAACATAAAACTTAAGTATCCACTGAAAAATTCAGAGCATTTTGAAATCTATTAACAACTAAGAAATCATCACATTCAGCATTTTCATTGGATGTAGACTAGCTCATGCCACTTGAGTTATTTAATGTCAGTTAATTTCTGCACACAGGCACCAGCTACAAAATTTTCTCAAATGCAAATAAGTTAAGGCATCAGAAAGAAAGTCTTTAAGGACATTTTAAATGTTACAGTGCTGCAAAGGGAGCTGAACTACAATTTGTAACAGCAAAGCAAACCTCCTGATTGGTTTCTGTTCTACATCATGTTCATTTGAACTGTAAATGTAAATTAAAGTTTTATATCCATCAACTGAAAGGGATTACAGGAACACACGGTTGTACTCCCAAACAGATAATTTTAAGTCCATTACAAGCAAAAAAAAAAGGTCCTTGCATATTGCAATTTAATATTTTAAAATAAAATTCAAACCAAGTGTAATAATCCTCCCCTAGAAATTATTCTGAGAATTAAAAAGCAGAAATTTTGCTTTTATGGGTGGGGAGGTAAGGGGGAAAGGAAAGATTTCTAAGCAGCTGAAACTTCAAAATCAGAGTAGCAGGAGGACTGGATGATCCCTAAGACACTCAAACACCTACGGACAGCGAAGGCATTAACGCAAATGAGGGCAGGAACCTGCATCTTTAACATCAGATGTCTGATATCCAGCTGTTAAATATATCAGAATATACAGGAGTGCCTCCTGGAGTAGGAATTTGGATCAAAATTCCTTCCTTGGATAGCATGAGCCACTTTGTTAGGAAGGCATTAGTATGTTGATGTCTATGCTCTGCACTGACACTTGCTTTTAACACATTTTAGGCCTTTATTTCTATGTCTAATCTCTGACCTTTTTACAGCATTTGTGTATTTTAGTATTTCCTAACTAGAAAGTGGAGTATCATGAAAAATGTCTTTGTTCTGACAGTGCAGCAGAAGGGCTGTGCTCTGGACCTGAGCACCAAGGGAAAAGTGTGTGACTTCCTGCTCCATAATCCAGATAATGGCAGGGTCACCAGAACTGAGGATGATCCAAGTCTGATCTGCAGTAAAATTCTTCCCTGTTCTTTTAGGGGCAACTTTCCCCATGCCAATGTTTACAATGGTATGTTTGTGCATATATTTGACACTCTAGTGAATATAACATGCCAATTATTTACCTTCCCCTGCCTTTACGGATAAATGCATACACTGAAGAATTCAGTCTTTCCCACAGCTAAGAGAAGATCTGACTTGCTACAGTGCCTGTGGTAAAGCTTAGTTTTTCCCAACACAATTTATTATTCTTCTTATTATTTTTCCTTACACTCTGTGCTCCCCCTTGGACACAGGGCAGAGCTGCACTGCCAGAACTGGGCCACATTCGTGTGTGCAAAACCCCACAGCTGCCCCACTGCAGAGACACAGCACAAGGACAGAAGGGCAAACAGGTCCACATGGCTGTGGGTGAAGGAGCAGCTCCATAGCCAGGAGCTGGCAGAAGCAGAGGAACACAGTGCTGAGCCCACAGACACACCTGGACAGAGCTGCTCTTGAGGGGATGCCAGAGCTCTGCTGTGCCAGCCTGCAGACACCACTCAGAAGGCAAATGCAAATTTAACAGAGCCCATGGACCTGAGAGCAGAGCCTGGACTGAGGTGGCAGGTAACGTTCTGCTTTCCTTTCACGCACGGTGAGCACACACCCCCTCCACTTCAGGCAGCAGCAAGACTCTTTTTTTAAAAAAAACCATCTTATTTTGAGGAAAGTAATGTCACTGACTTTTAATGCTTTAAGTACTGAGCCAGATGCAAAAAGAAACCCCCAAAGGCACCAGTTTATATTTCAAATAATATCTGAAACAGCATCTAAGCTCCTTTTACGCTTCAGTGTTAAAAATGCAGTTCCTGTAGCCAAGTGTAGCTGAAACATGAGCTAAGGCCTTTGTTTTTGAACTTTGGTCAAGAGGGCTATAGGTCCTATCAATTTTTTTCTCCTTTTAGTTAAGAGGGGAAAAAAGGCCATAACCTGAATTGTGCAGTAAATTAGGCCAAGAGGCAGCTTTTGTTCCCCCAGAGCAGGGGGGACAGGTGAGAGGTCCTGCACCTCAGCAAATGGTGCTACTCCTTTTTCCCTGCCCACAAGATGCACCTAGGGTGGATTTCCAGATGGCCTGTGGGAATTTTTTAAGGAAGGGGGATTTTCCTGTGTCACATTAGCCAGAGCCAGGGTGGCATGTTTGTTCCATCTTCCAGAGCTGGGCCAGAGAGCACTTCAGGTTTAACATGAATGCCAAGCTCTCGGAGAGGTCCCAGAGTGGGGAGTGCAGTAGAAAAACAATTACTAGGGAAGGAGTTTGCAGCAAACAAGATTTGCAAAAGAAAAGTATTAAACCACCAAACAGAGTGATACAACGCCGAGATGGACACCAAGACCAGAATCAGTGTTCTGATCCACGAATTATTGCCACATGGTTAATTTTAACACAGCTGACAACTAAGTTCTAGCTTAACCCAGCACTCCCTACGTGCAACAGAAAGCTTGCCCTAAAGCTGCACATGGTGCAGCACAGCACTGCAGCTTTAGCACAGGGGCAAGGAAGGGCCAGAGGCAACACAAAGGTCTACAAAAGCCCTCAAGTTTGGCTGTGAGAAGAGCTCTGCTCAGCAAGTACCAGCAGCAGGACAAACACAACATGTACAGCTCTGCCACAGCTGGGTTACAGGTGTGGCCCAAGGATGGAGGACAAACACCTTGGAAGGACCATCATGGAAGTGCAGCCCTTCGCCTCTGGTGAGTCAGAAGCCAGGGGATGCTGGTGTGGTCCCAGATAAAACGTCTTCCAGTTGTCTGCTTCTACTATTGCACATCAGGAGCTTGTTGCTACAGTAAGGGCAGAAGTGACAGTTCTTCTCAGAAAACACCACTGTGAACAGGACCACACAAGCAAATTTTCTTGTCATCATCTGCAGTCTCTGAGTCCCAAAAGCACGTGGGTCTGTAAGAGCTGAGACACAGCAAAATACACATCAGCAGTGGTGGGGTGCAGTGTTTGCCACCCAGTCAGAAGCCCGTCTCATGAGAAAGAATACAACAGACCAATCAAAATTACAAATCTGGAGTCTACAAACAGTTTCAACAGGTAAACTTGGACATCATCCCTTCTCAAAGCAGGAGGTGGTTGCATTGCATCAGTCTGTGAGGAAGCTCTGGTACCGTGTTTCTGTACTTGGATTTCAGTCCATTTGGTTGAGCGGTGCTAAAAACATGCCTGGATTTACATCCATGTGCTTTATCCAGAAGAGGTCCTGCATTTAGACACTGAAAAATGAGGGAGCACAGTCCAACACTTGTGTTCTATTAAAGCTTTTATTAGCTACTTTAGCTTTTCCTCACATAATTTTTTCCAGAATTCCTATAACAGTTCTTAATATCAGAGTAAAGAGTTAAATGTTCAAGTGAAGTTAAGGAAGGAAAAAAGAGCAGCAGCAGTTTGGCAACAATTCCTCAAATCACTGACTGCAACTTATTTAAACCTCCTTTTTCTCCAGTAAGATTTTGTGCAACTCATCTGCATCCTCACTTGTTTTCACCCTTATTAACATGGTGACAGGAGCAGTGGGGTTCTTCTCGTCGATCGGTGGATTAGGGACACAGACTATGAGAACGTTGTTCTTCCCCGTCCTTGTGCATGGCATCTTCGGTGGGATTAGGACATTCAACAGTATGTTTCCTGTAGGTCAGGAGGGGGGAAAAATGACCATTAGCCACTGTTCAGCTTGTACTGCAATGCAGTGTTAGTACAGATACTAAACAGGGATCGAGAGTGGTTTGGGAGGAAGGCAACGCACAAACATCAGGTCTGTCTGTCTTATTCTTCCCCAAACATCCGCTCAGGGACATTGTTCTCAGATTTCCTTCTTCACCAGGAATGAGGAAATCTCTGAAAATACTGTGCCCTCCTTTTTTAGAGGGAGGAGCCTGAAGAATATCAAATGATAGCAGGGACACACAGGAAAAGGGCAGAAGGAGCAAGGGAGGAATCCAGTCCCAGAGCTCAGTTGTGACCATCAGGTGCAGTTCAGATGCAGAAACAAAACGTTAGTTCTGATGCAGACAGAGGTGTTAATGTGAACCGGGACAAACCAGGGGGTAGGAACTACTCTGTATCCCCGAATCCTCCCACAGAGCTGCCAGGTTACGGACAACAGCTCTGTGGCAACTTGTTAAACCAGGTAGTGAGTTACGAGAGCAGTGAGTGCGAGAGCTCCAGGGTTAGTGGGCTTTGCTTAGCAGCAAACAAACTCCAGTCTGGCTCCACAGGAGACACACACATTTATAGACCTGGGAAACAGCTCAGAACATGGCAGCAGAATTAGGGAAAAGTCAGTCTTCGCCTCCCTTTGCAGTTCAGTTTTTCAACACAGTGAGATTTTAGGAAAGGAATACAGCACTGTGTGAAGACAGCAAAAAGGAAAGTGTGCATCACTATGACTGCAGCAGCTTCTAGAAACCCCTGCCTGGAATCCCCAAGCTCCTGTGTCCTAGTGTGTGAGCCAGAGAAAAAGGAAAGGCTTCCTTATAGCCGGCTGTGGGGGAAGGCAGGAGGGAGCTGAGATTTACCCTGGCCTTCAGTGCAGCTTTAGTCCTCGGGGATTCTATAACTATACCACATACTGCATTTCCTGGAAGTTGGACCTTAAGCCACACTTCAAGGCCACTCAAAGCCAGGGACAAAGAAAAGCTTGTAAAAAAGTGTGGGGGAGGAATTCCTAAACATACACCATAAACTTTTACTCCTTGCACAGCTTCATGAGCTCTCTCTTGTAATGCTCAGGAGAGGCATCCAAGTGCTTGTTCAGTACTTGAAATTACTCAGAGAAAATAACAAGGTTTTCACTAACTGTGTAACCACAAGAAAACCCTAATGCTTAACAAGGAATTTCACATCAAGACTTGCTATTGGAGGAAGTTTACTTACCTAAATTAGTATCTGCTCGGACTAGGAGTTGAGTTTTTTCATTTCCTGCTGGTTTTAAGTGTAATGTTCCTACCCCTTTTTCTTTAAATTCATTATCCTTTTTGTAAAACAGTTTGCACCTGTGGGATAAAAAATAAACCAACCTTAAAATCCTTGCTTGTGCAGCCATGTAGAGATTAAAGAGAAGACAGGATCTCCCAAGTACACCAAGTACAGGTACCCGTCTGACTCACAGTAACAGTACCCAGGAGTTAACACAACATAAAATAATCTTCATTCTTCTTGACCTTGTTTCATGGGCTAACAGACAGTACTTGGCAGTCCAAAGAGAAAGGTAATTAGTTCTTTCAGAACTGAAATGACAAATGTACTACTTTCAGGGAAAAGTACAGTGCAGAGCAACCTGTACTCTGTGAGGAGCAGTAACTCCATAAGCTACTTTGGAACACACTAATTACAAAGAACTTGCTGTAGTGTTCTGAACTTATAGGAGGACTTTTATTTACAATTTATAAACATTTTTCAGTGAAGCTCTAATAAGCCATTTTTAATAAATCAGCACACACCTTCTCTCAGCTAAAACTAATGGCTTGTGGTAGCAGGACAAATTCTGTGCTGTCAATTACTTGGACTACTGAACATGCCTTGAAAAACTGCTTCTGGTATAGCTGGTCTCATTTTGAGCTAAAAAGCACAGCTTGTTCACTCCTTCCCACAACAATCAGCATTTTCCAGCTGAAGAGTCTTATTTTAGGCTGTGCAAATAGCTGAGCAGCTGGTGGATTTTCCAGCAACACAGCATGAGATTTTTGTGTCAGCCCTGCAATCTAAACTTACAAAACCTGATGAAGGCAAGAACATCTTCACTTGTAAAAAAACAGATCACAACCTGAACACAAACTATGATTGTTCTGTCCAAGATACAGAAGAATTTTAGTAAGACATGACAAATTCTTGCCTGTAGTTAACTTTCTTACAAGTTCATACTCTATATGGATTCCCAACAAGCTTTGTCAATTAGAAAAAAAAGAACATGTCCTTAATCATGCACTGCAGTGAAGAACAGCAATATGCAGGTATGAATTTTGTTCTCCAAGTCAGAGTCACTTACTTCTTTGAGTAGAAAGCATCATCCTCTTTTATTTCATTAACAACGACTTTTGGTGGCTCTTCTTCCTCCTCTTCTCCTCCTTCAAACAAAGTCAGAATATGTTAATGTTGTGAGCACAGAGCCTGCAGGGTGTTTTTGGCACTTGCAGCGCCCCTGTGCACACCATGGTTGATGTAGACACGTGTGGCCAGAACATATTTCAGGCCCTGTGGGCTCTGCAGCAGCTTCAGCTACAGAAGAAAGTGTTACTTGCTTTTCCTGCAGCCCCTCAAACAACTCCATCCTCATCTTCGGTTTAAGTGGGGAGAAAATACCCTACCCCCCCAAACAATGAAACCCCAAAAATACACAGCTTAATTAGTCAAAACCTTCAGGTTTAACAGAAAGCAGTTTTTACATTTCAAAGAATATGCTCCACAAATTCAAGTAAAGCTCAATAAAAACTTGCACATCCAGGTTTAACTTAGGAGAAGAGAATTATCTGCAGGAATGACAGCCAAGAGACAGTGGCAGATCAGGCATTTCCAATCCCTCAGCTCCTGGGAATTCCATCAGCTCACTGTACCCAGAGTAGGCAAAAAACAAAGCTGTCATGTGCTCTGTAACTCTGGTGGCCTTACAGTCTGTTAAATAAAATGGACACAATTGTTCCCTATCTCACACAGTTTTACCATGGGAATCTCTTCATAAAGCTACTGGGAAAAGCAGATGCATCAAAATGCCCAGGAGACTCAAAGGTAAACATACCAGCTGCTTTTTATGTCATCTTTTCAAGTCCTGTCTTCAGGTAAGGATTATAATCTATTAGAGAAAGTGTAAATCTGACAGAAATATGTGGCTTTTGATAAGCACAAATTTTGGTGTTGCTTAACCCATGTGCATGGCTGGGATTTCCAAATTACTCTTGTGGGTCTGCACTTCAAGAACAGTTCTGATCACAGAACCAAAGAATATGGAATATATGAGCTCGAGGGACCCACAAGGACGAAGTCCAACTCCTGGCCCTGCACAGACACCCCAACAATCCCACCCTGTCCCTGAGAGCGTTGTCCAAACTCTCCTGGAACTCTTGCAGCCTTGGGGCAGCCTGTTCAGTGCCAACCACCCTCTGGGGGTTAAGAACCTTGTCCTGAGATCCAACCTGACCCTCCCCTGACAGAGCTCCAGGCCATGATCTTGTTCAACTGACTGTTGCTGCATCTTTGCAGTATCCTTAAGTGGGACACACTCACAGCTTTCCATTAAAGTAACCATAAACAGAAATAAATACAGATTACCTTTCTCATCGGCGTTGCTGCTTTCTGCCTGAGCTTCCAGTAAACTGGTGGGTGCTGCAATGACAGACTTGGCCTGGTTTGCGTCTTTTCCAAACAAACCCGAATTCCCAGGAGAAAAGGAGAAACTACTGAGTGTTCCTGAGCCCAGGGAACCCAGAGCAGGGCTGTCGGCGCTCTTGCCGAAGTTAAAGGAGACGGTGGATGCAGCTCCTAAGGACGACTCCTTCTTCTCGGGCGCAGCCTCGGCCTTCCTGTCCGGTGTCTCCTCGGCTCTGCCGCTGTTGAACAGGAATGCCGAGCCCTGGAGCTTCGTGCCCCCGAAGGCGGGGGCAGCCCTGGCGCTGGGGGCCTCTCCCTCGGAGCCGCTGTCGCCGCCGTGCTGCTGCTCGATGCTGGCCAGGTAGCGCTCGTAGTCCCTGAAGATGGGGGTCAGGTCGCACAGCGGGTTGCAGTTCACGTGCTTCACGATCCAGTCGCGCACGGAGCAGTTGAGGGCGGCCAGCTGCTTGTGGTACGAGCCCTGCCTGCCCCCGTTGGCCTTGGTCTCAGCAAACGCGGCAGCACCGGGGCCATTGGACATGGGCGACCCTGGTACAACAGGAATGTGGCTGAGAACATTGATTTCCCCCAGAAAGCAGAGTTCTCTGTAAAGCCCAGCCAGTGTTCCCAGTATTTCTTACCAAGTCACTCAGCCCTGCTCACTTATGCTTCTTTTGGGCCACAGAATATGCCCAGTAGGAAGGGAACCACAAGGACCTTCAAGTCCAACCCTCAGCCCTGCACCTGACCCCCCACTCCGTGCCCCAGAGGATCATCCAAACCCTCCTGGAGCTCTGGCAGCCTTGGTGCTGTGCCCACTGCCCTGGGGAGCCTGTTCAGTGCCCAACCACACTCTGGGGGAAGAACCTTTCCCTGAGATCCAACCTAAACCTCCCCCAGGTAGTGCCGCACCAGTGAGCAACACAGTGCTGTGCCACAGACCCATGTTTTAAATTCAGAAAGGTTAGTTTGTTCAGGGACAGACAAAGTAGATGGAACATGCTGGTGAATAAAAAAAAAAAGAAATCTTGTACAGAATCTTCCATTCCGATTTGTGCCTATAAAACTTCTACCTCCAGTACTAAAGCAAATGCAGATTTAGTTCCCACCTCTCAAGACTGCATGCATTTGGTAATTTGTCCCTCCACCAACCTAAAATCTTTTCAAGAAATCTCACAAAGAGGAATGAAGTCTCAAAACCTTGAAAGAGAACTGTGGGATTTAAAACTTACCAAATGCTGATTGTGTTTCAGGAGTGGTCTTCAAGCTGCTGAAAGAAGGAGTGCTAGAGATAGTACTGCTTCCATTAGACAGTCCTTCCAAAGGCTTTATTCCTGCACCATTCCCAAACCCGCCGAAGCCAGCTCCTCCTTTTCCAGAAGGCAATATAAAGCCTTTAAACCCTTTAAAGGCTCCTCCACTTTCAGACTGGGGAGAGCAAAGAAGAGAGACAACCAGTTACATACATCTCCTCCACACAAATCCCATCCGCACTTAATATTCCCGATATCCCTGGTTTATTTTCAGCGTGTCATTCCGTGCATTACTGTGTCAGCTATGCAAACACAGTGAACAGCTTCCCTGTCACACACTGCTACTGCTTTTGGAGGACTCAGATGTTTGGTATGAAAAGAAACTGGATCTAGGAAGTGGATACATGGAAGTTGTTCGGAGCAGCGGATGTGTTTGACTACCTCTTTAGACATTTGCAGCACGTTGTGTTCTTTAAATAATTACACAGCAATATATAATTGCAGGTTTATTTTCAGCAACTCTTAGCACTTAAAACCGCAATTAAGAGTCTAACACTTCAAGCCCCTCACCCAAACCAGGCAATTTTGGAGTCACCTACGAAACATTTGTGATTTACCCAAAGTATTCCAACGTGAGCAGTGGGATAAGCAAAGACAGACTGTACTCAATCACAGAACGTGTGTCTCTGCAGCCTTTTCATTACCTGGTTCTGAACACTATTTTTACAACTGTATTATTTCATGGCATAGTTTTTCATGGCATGTTTCTACAAGACAGTGTGATTAACATACAAATAGGCACTGCCACTTTTAGGTACTTTTCGGTCTTCTCTACGGTAATGAAATATTACTATGGGAAGTGGACTTCCATTGTCTCTGATAAACCACCAAGGGGAGGAGAACTGCTTCTGAGTTTCATGTCCTTCTGCCCCTGAAGAAATGGCAAAGCTTACCAATTTTGGGGTGTATTCCATTCTGACCTTGTGGGCTGCTCCTGCTTCCCTTTGTGCTTTACCTTTTCCAGTTCAATCCCATTTGTCTCTACTAATAGCGATTTTTATTCTGTCTCTCTGATCAGTCCCCCCTCTCTCTCTGGACTTTCCAGTTAAGTACAGTCTCCTTCTTTACAGCACTGTGCTTGCTCCATGTAGGAACATCAATAAACTTCAAGTTTACCTTTTTGTAAATATTTCACAGGTTTCTTATGCAACCTCAGCTGTCCTGTCATCTCTTCTGCTTTTTAGACTTTGTCCAGCCTACTGTCCTGAGTTTGGCTGGAAAACCAGAAGCACAGGAGAAACTGTGTAGCTCCTAACTGTGCCTGGTCCCATCCCATCCAAATCTGAGCAACAGGTACAGTTCCTGCCCTGCTCCTAACAGTGTGCACGCCCTGTTCAAAGGATGCCTGGTAGAACTAAACACAACAAAGCATTTGCCCGGGACTTCTGAAAGGACAAGAGAAATACTTTCACAAGGACTAAACCTGTAACAAAGGCCAGTCTCCTTTCAACTTCCCATTTGTTACTGCAAAGAGCAGTGGCACTAAAGTTCCTCAAAGGGAGGGGAAAAATGTAGCAGCATTGTTGACAAAAGACATGTTTTCATCCTCAGAACAGCTCAATATTTTGGCTTTTACTGATTCAGCCTCCGAGGTATCCCTCAGCTCTCCTATGGAGACCTAGGAACTTTCCATTTCCAGACTTCCATCTCTGCAAAGAATGGAAGTAGAGAAGTTCCAGTGCTGTTTTACCCATCTGCAGAGGACACTGTATCTGAAACATTCTCCGTTTTTACATTAAAAATACTCTCTTCACCCAGTCAATTCCAGTTAACCATTTCTGATCTTTTCCTTGCCATGGAGCAATAAACCAAAACTCATCTGCACATTTGAGCTGGTGAGTGATAGGACAACTTCATGCAGCATCACCACAACGCCAGGCAAGTAAAAACCTGAGCCTGGTGCCATATTTTGCAGTTGAATCTGTCCCCAATACTCGTGTGCAGTGACCACGTTACCTCTGATCCGACGTTCCGGCGCTTTGCCTTTTTAATGGCTCTGTTCTTCAGCACCTCCTCACTGGCCACTGAGAACGTTCCCACCTGCAGGAGCAAGCCAGGGAATCATCAGTGGAATTCTCAAAATGCACCATGGTTTTTAAGCACAACTCAAAACCTGCTCCCTAACAAACAAGGGAAGGAGTGAAACCACAGCCCACCCCAAAAACACAGTAGTGATTAACTTGCCAAGGAGCTGGACATTACTTGATACTTGGAAACTTGCTGTACTTCAAACATTACCAAAGGCAGCTAATGGCTCATTACTACTCTGTAACAAGTGAGGAAATAACGTTTTCTTATATTCAAACTCCTGGAAGAGGCAGTTTGAGTTCTTACATTTACAGGCCTAAATATTTAATATTTCTAGCAGGACAGAAGTAAGCACATTTTGGTCAGAGATAAACACAGGGCATAAGTAGGAAACACTAAACATAAAAATCTCTTTTTACTGTCAGATGAAACATAACATGCGACTGCTTGCCTAATTCCTCTGGCTGTGTGGGGACATTCAGCTAAAATTAACATAGTTCTGAAATTTACTATTACTGGCCTTAAAAAAACCCACACAATACATAAAGAAAATTTACCTCAAGAAATCAAATCCACTTTTCCTGTGAATTCAATAAATACCTCTCTCAAATTTGAAGAGACCAAAAGCATTTTAACAAGCCCGGGATTCTCTCTAGAAATGTAAAGTTCCTTTGCCCTGAGCTACTGACGTTATATGAAGTCTTAGAAGTTGCTTTGCCATAGAGTCTGCACATATTGGAAGGTTTATAGAAAGCAATTTTATATAATTCACTTCTGTAAAATTACCTTTAATCTCTACACTTGTAACCAGTTTTGCTGTAGGTTTTACCCACAAAACCAACAGCACATGTCAATAACTATTCTGCTCCCTGCAGAGATGGTGGTGGGAAACTTAACTTACCTCCTCAGCTTCGTCCTCCTGATCCCAGTTTCGGTCAGTCAGTTCCTTCTCTGCAATTCTCTTGGCCATTTTTGCACACCTGTGTGGGGGAGAATGAATCATCATAGAATGAACTGCACAGAAATTAAATCATAAGCAACAGTGATCTTCAATTTGTGTTCTTAGAACAAAAATATGGNTTTGCACACCTGTGTGGGGGAGAAACAATCACAGAATGAACTGCACAGACATTAAATCATGAATTGGAGTTAATACAGAAGCAGGTCAAAAGTGCAACCAAGCGTTGGGGCAACAACAATCAGGAGAACATTCCATGTGCCACTCCCTGTCTTGTCAGGATACCCATGGGAGCAAGACAAGTTCCTTTACAACACCTAAAGTAAATACTGTTGAGGACCCACTGAAGCAACCAGGCAGAAAGCCTGGCTAAGGCTGAGGACAATGCTCTCCTTTAAAGAACACGACTGGAAAACCATTATTAATTTCAAATTTGAAAAAAAAAAAAAATTACAAATAGATCAGACTATTTTTCCTCCAAAGGCTACAGAAGACATATCATGGATTTCAGAGCAAACACTGTAAGCAGCCAGTCATCATTTTGCTGGTTATCTCTCCTATGGAAAGGAAAACCAGTGCTGGAGAAGGAATGTCCGAAATATTAGGGCAGTTTATTAGCTGCATACAAAAATCACAGACTGGATCCAGCTATGATGCTTTCTATCTGAAAGGCCTGGCAAACAATCACACTACTCAAATTTTACACGAAAAAGAAGTTTTTCACTAATTATGATTATATCTTCCGACACTAAATACGAACACTTTTCATAGGAAATACATAGTTTTGTGGCAATTTAGCAAGCAGAGAAATTAAAATCCCCCGGCATTTGTGATTAAGGCCTGCCCAGGTACAAAAAAAAAAAAAAAATCCCAAAATGGGTTGAATTTCAGAGCCGAAAACAATACCAATACATGGTTACAGAACATCTTGTTTAAAAGGTGAAACGGTTTGGAACAGTAAATCCAGTGGCATGGCAGCCTTGGAAATCACACCTCCACGTCCTGAATTTTGGTCTGACACACTTCCCAAATAAGGCCAGGTTATTAGGAGCTTCTGGAAGTACAGGGAGTACATATTGGCTTGTATATACATATTTAAATGCCCTAAGCCACATGGTCCTGAAAGCTGAGGTCCTACCATGCCTTGCTTGATCACTGGGAGACTATTTCAATCTAAGCCACTGAAGTAAAAAAAAAAAAAGGGCCTATTTTAAAAGCCTACTTAATTTATTCAAATTATTTTATTCTGGTAAATATCATTATGTAATATATAATAAATACTACTGTAACATGTGTTTGGCTTTTATTTATAATTTTAACTTCATAATAAATAATAGACTATTCAAGGTTATCATATATTTAATGTATTGCATGTAATACATATTATACTATTATATTACACATTATAAACATACTACTATATACTACTAATTTATTATTTTAATGTAAAATATTCATTTAGTTAAACTGACATCGAGAAACAGCTCAAAGAACCTTAGAATATCCTGAGCTGGGAGGGACCCACAAGGACCATGGATCCTGACCCTGCCTCGAACACCCCAACAATCCCACCCTGTCCCTGGGAGCTTTGTCCAAACGCTCCTCGAGCTCTGGCAGCCTTGCGGCCGTGACCACTGCCCCGCGGAGCCTGTTCAGTGCCCGAGGGGGAAAAGCCCTTCCCTGATATCCAACCTACACCGTGTTGGCTGAACAAGCCCTCCTCGTTTAAAAACACACGCAACACACCGGACAGAGCGCAGCAGCTCCGCGGAGCCGCCGCGATCCGCCCGGAACGTCCCTGCGCTGGGTAACGCAGCCGCTCCGGGCCGGACTACGCTCCGTGTTCCGCGGGATCGCACCCCCGAGCTGCGGGGCCGTCGGGAGGAAGCGGAGGAAGCGGAAGCCGGAGGCCGCCGGGGCCGCCCCGCGCTCCCCTTTCCGCCGTTCCCGGCGCTCCCGGCCCCGCTCGCCCCGTGCGTTCCCCGCCCCCCCCGCGGCCCGACCCTCCAGCCCCGCACCGCCCCTCCATCCCATCCCGTCCCATCCCGTCCCTCCCGTCCTGCCCGCAGCGCAGCCGCCCCTCCGTGGCCCGGAGCGCGGGCCCCGC
>VYXB01003481.1:79119-136152 GCA_013397135.1 Pachyramphus minor | reverse complement strand
GCGTTGAAATTACCAAGGATAATCTTTCAGTAACTGCTAGCATTTAGGATGAGAATTTAAAGGGCCAGACTAATTGACTCTTTTTCGCAAATTAATACATTGATGTGGTTTGGAATCTTAAATACTTTTGTTCAGTGATGGATGATTGATTAGACAGCAAATAGCAGTACTTTTTACTATTTCTTTCTATTTCTTCCTGTTCACTAGTAACATGATCCAAAATCTAAAAAGCCACCAAAAGTCTCAATAATTTTGATATGGATTTAAACCACCACAACCCACAGAACGTTATTCCTCCCTATATCTACCAGAGCCTTATTACTAAAACTAATATTCAGTATTCTCTCTTCTCCCCCCACCACACACACCTTTCCAAGTCTTCCATGCCTCATTTTTTCTCTTTTCATCCTGATTGCCACTGAAAGTACCTTTGACATGGGCTTTCATTAAAACAGGTAGACTTATATAAGTTCTTTTTTTAGTTTGCATTCATCCAAATATAGGAAATTTTGATGATTAGACAGAGTTCAGTTGTACTCTGAATAGTCTGAGTTTTAGAACAAATCTGGGGTTCTTATGAGAAAATAGTTTCTTGGAAAATTTAGACCTGTTATGCTTTTGGTTCTGAAATACTGCAACAAACCCTGGTGGTGGTTCATCATGTGCAGTTCCATCTGGAACCCATAAGGCAAATTTGCACACATAAAAATAAAATGTTATTTTAATATTTCAGACCTTCATTAAAGGTTTGGTCTAATTTTTGGTCTCATCGCAGATGAAACTCTAGTGGTGTTGGGGGACAATTATATTTGAACTAGTTTATATCTAATTTTCATCATCAGGATAACTGCCTTCTCTTGGGAAAAGGCCATAATTAATAACTCTTCTGATTTCTCTCAAGATTATTGGAAAATGAAACAAGAAGTACACGAATTGGACTCAAACACTTGTGATGCCTTTTAATAGGCTTTTAAGGGCTACAAGAAATGAAAAGTAAGAATTCAAAGTCAAAAAGTTTGCATGCACCTACCGGTGATAATTTATATGATCTAGTGCAGAAACTTCCCCAGCAGAAATAAAACTGGTTATGGACCTCCAAAATGAGTCTCTATATGGCAGTGACAGCTATGCTTCAACCATAAAGGAAATAAAATGTACTTTTATAACTATGTTAAAATTTTTGAAATAGATTTGTTTCATTGTTTTTTAGAACATTACTTCACTGTGTTTCACAGCAGTAAAATTCACAATGGGACCTTTTGAAGACCCCTGGTGTCTAGAGAGCTGGGCTCAATTTAGAGGGCTTGCAATTGAGCTGTCTGTCATTCCGCAGAAGGAAACCCACTACTTCCATTATTTTGAGTTATTAGTGCTTGGTTCCTTTATTTTTCTAACACATACACAGCGTGTAACACACTTGATTTTGTTTCCCAAATTAGATTTAACCGTAAATGATAGCAGTTACACCAGAAATGTTCATATACCACAGAGACTATGGCCACATCTGCTATCAATAACATAAAGTAATATCTGAGACACTCCGGGGTCTACTAAAAGAGGAAACAACATCTACAGTATCGAGTTCTTAAACCAGAAAAATATGAAATGGCAACATCATAAAATCCACCTCTGTGAGTAATGGCAGACATAGATATAAGTCTCAGGCCCAGCCTTAAATGTGATCTATTACTTCTGCTCCTGCCACTCCCTGGTGGCTGCTGCTGCTCTCTGCAGGATGGAGAATGCAAGCTACCAAAAATCTATGTTTGCTGCTGTTGACAGACTGTGACAGCAACATATAAAACATATAGGACATGTAATATATAAGACATGTGCTATCCTTCCTATGGAAGTTTTCCAGGAGGTATTTCAACCTGCAAACAGGTATTCCCTGCTCTGAGGGAAAAGTGTGGAAAGCCCTTTCTCTGTTTAGGAAGAAGTACTGGAGGTTGTGCCTGGTGAAATTCTTTGGGGATAAGGAAAAGAAAAATAATTAGTTTCTTCTAAGGTTCAAGATGATAGCAGAGAAGTGTAGTGAGGAGAAATTTGTGAAAACATATATTTAAAATAATACCTTTCAATTGAAATTTCAATTGAAATAATTAGTTTTTGTCAAGAAAAACCACAGAATCTGAAGGTAAATGTATTTATCCTTCTGAACATTTTTTAAATTTTCTGCAACACCACAAGTGGAAAAAGATAAAACCAATAATAACTCCCCCCTCCCCCCTAAAAAATAAACCAAAACAAAAAAACAGGAAAAAAATTCAGAACATTAAAAGCAAACAAACAAGCTTCCCAGGAGAGCATGAAAACCCATCAACCTTTATAGGCAGTTTTGATGAACAGAAATTGCTTCAGGAAAAATGCTTTATGTTACTTTTAACACTCCTAAATTGGAGAATCTTCTAGAATCATATTGCAGCCATATATTATTCTTGTCATACTGTCATGGAATATCCTGAGTTGGAAGGGACCCACAAGGATCATCAAGTCCAGCTCCTGGCTCTGGACAGGACAATCCCAAGAATCACTGCAACAATCCAAAGAATTACCTCTGATAGCATTGTAAAATGCTTCTTGAACTCTGGCAAGTGTAATGCTGTGATCACTTTCCTGGGGAGCCTTTGGGTGAAGAACCTTGTCATAATTTCCAACTCAAATCTCACCTGACCCAGCTCCATGCAGTTCCCTTGGGTCCTATCTCTGAGCATATGGCTTCCCCTCTAGACCCCTCACTACCTTTTGGCCCTTTTTTGGACACTTCTCTTCTTATATTGCGTTGCCCAAAACTTCACACAGTACTCTGGGTGAAGACACACCAGTGCAAAACAGAGCAGAACAGTCACCTCCCTTGACCAGCTCACAATGCTTTGCCTCATGCCCCTCATGGTTGGCCCTCCTGGCTGCCAGGGCACACTGTTAATCCATAATAAATTTGCCATCAACCAGGACCCCCAGGTCCTTTTTTGTGGCACTGCTTTCCTACATCTCATTCCTCAGCCTGTGCAAACATCCAGAGTTGCCCCTTCCCAGGTGCAGAATCTGTCACTTGCTCTTGTTAAACTTCATATGGTTGGTGATTGCCCAGCCCTGTCAGTTAAAGTTCTACTGTTACTAGATGCACCAAGCATTTACCTTACAGGTGTAAAGAAACCAGAAAAATAAAGACCAGAATAATGCAGTCAGTATGGACTGTTAAAAACAGTAGCACCTCCGACCATGTTGCAGCTGACCTAACTTCAGAGAGGTGAAAACTGTTTCCTTATACAACAACTTATTGCTACAACAATAAAGCTGGGAGATATCTGTGAATTACATTGCTGTCATCTACAAGTTTTAAAATAGTTTTTTTTACAGCAGTTTCACTGCTGAAAGTTAGCAAGTTCTCTCAAGTCCCAACCTGAAAAGTCCCTTAGCCTCTTTGATACAAAAAGTGAAAAGGACAGCCATTTAAAAACGTAACAAATCCCACAAAAACATACAGACAGATACCACAGGTGCTGAATACTGTTCCCAGAGAAAAGACTTAACTGGCTTGAAAACATGGGGTTATCCTGTGTGCAAAGGAGTAGCCAGTGAGAATGAGACATGAATAATCAAGATCAAGCAGGTTTTCTAGAGATAGCTAAGTGGGGTGGACATACATATTCACCTGATTTCAGTTTGCTTTCCTGATCTGGTGTTTCCAAGGGACTATGTGACCCCTTGGGTATTGTTTTCTTTCAGTAGTAAGGGTTTCCTTTTTGTAAGTTCTGACCTCCTTTTGATATGGATCTTCTACACCCTTTATATATATTAGGTTTACTGGGTGATGTGTACAGAACACTCAAGCCAGTTATAATCAGAAGTCATCCAGTCTGAGGCTGAGAATCTCTCCAGTAGAAGCCATTGTTATATCACTGACATGAGAAGTGCAGTTCTTCTCTTTTTGAGCAGATCGGCAAGACATTTTTGCCTTTACTAGTTTCAAGATGGTTACGGTACTTTAACTAGCAAATGAGAGTTTTCTTACTGACCTCAAGAAAACTGATACAAGTTAAACAAGGGAAACATAAGTCAAATTGTGCATGACAGAATCACAGAATATGCTGAGTTGGAAGGGACCAACAAGGATCATCAAGTTCAACCCCAAGCCCTGCACAGAACCATCCCCAAGAGTCAAACTATGTTTTTTGGGGGTTTTTTGTGTTTTTTTTTGTTTGGTTGGTTGGTTTGGGTTTTTTGTTTGTTTTTTTTCTTTAAAAAGTGGGGGTTTTTTAGAAAAAAAAAGCTTAAGAAAAGAAGTCAAATTAAAAGCACATATTTTGTCATCACTAGAACATTATCCTTTAGCACCAAAGAACCTTATGACATATGATTGAAAACGTTTCTGTCTTTCTGCCTGCACTGAGAAAAAACCCCCACAACTGAATGTGTTGTCTTTTTTTTGACAAAATTTACAGCATGATCTGAAAGAGCATTTATAAAATAACCAAGATGATTTTCTAACCAAGGTGTATATTCCTTCTTGAAGTTCTTTGCTATTCTGATCAGGACATAGAAACAGAGATCAGGATCAAGAAGCTATCATATCAAAGCTGTTTTCAGTGTGTTGCAATTACAAATTCAAAGTGTGGTGCTATTACAGGGGCTCAGTAGATTATATTTAATCAATACTATATCATTGTATGAACAGAAAAAAAAGCTTTTAAAATCTCCTAATTGAAAACCTAGAAGATCTGTCAATCCACAGAAATAGTTAAAACCAAAAAATGCTGTCAGAATGCTTCTCAGTTTGTAATCAAAACATCATGAACAGAAATCCACAGGAAAGTGAGTAACACCAGGAATGTGATAAGGCACTCTGAAAGATGGGATTACATTGGCTAAAGGGCCTTAGGGACCCCTTCTTTCTCTACAGCACTGGGGTGAATTTACTTGGTACCAGACCTGCAAGATCGAAAGCTCTTTTGTTTTATGTCATTGTATGTGTGAAGCTGTTACAAGGAGATAAGACAAGATGACCCTCCTTAGCAGCTCAGAAGGCAGGGTGGTACCCACCCTGTGGTGGTGTACAAGCTCCAAAACCTGCCATCCCTGCTGCAGCTGTCCACTGAGAAAGCTGATCCAGCACCAGTTCAGGAACAATGTCCCTTCTCTCAGTAAGTTCTGTTTCTGTTTCTGCTAAGTAAAACTTTATAGTCTAGGGACAGCAAAAAGACCCATAAAGCAAATTTCCAAGTGTTCTGACTCTTTTGCTTTTCCAATGGTGCTCTCAGTGGGTTGGAATTGATGTAGATCTTGTTTCATTTCCTTCACTGAGTTTAGAGTGTGACACTAATTAAGGGACCACATGGATGTGGCAACAGCATACTTCTACTGAAGGAACACAAGGCTTAGCACAATGAAAATTTGAAATTATGTCAATGAAATAGATTTAATGTAGAAAGTCTCTAAGAAGTTTCTTAGAATTACGAAGCAATATATTTCCATTTCTTTAACATAATCAGAAAATAAAATTTTTCATTAGACTGAGAATTAGAGAACTTAATCTAAGATATTAACAGAAATCTGGTTCTTGTTAGTCAGCTATGATTAAATAGATGTTAGAGAGAAAAAATCTTTGACAAATACCTCTGTCAACTAGTTTTTTTTTTTTTTGCTTAAGAGTTTCCCTTTTCAAAGCAAGGTCAATGTAGGAAGATATGTGAAAATGAATAAAAAGAATGATCTTTCATTTGTCATTCTTTGTTATAAAATTAAAAATATGTGTTTTTGTCAAGGTTATAACAACACAAATGTAACATATTACATAACCATCCTACTTCATTTCATGATAAACTTTACAGTATAACTGTTCATCCCCAAGTCCTAGACTGTAGACTACAATCATGATTAGTGAATGTGGAATGGATAGAACTAATAGGGTAACACATAGCCTGATACCCATACACATATGTTAGACAGTGGTAATTTATGTTATTGACATTGCCTAAGTTAAAAATATTTAAAATTTCTCATTGGCCCAATGGATGCTCATATTTTGAATGATACAAAGAAAAGGATTAGGCATTTTACTTTGCATGGGTTCTTTAAAGTTATATATACACATATAGATACACATGCATAATTCCCTCTAAATGTGTGGGTTTATTTCTTTGGTCTACAAAATCATAGAAGCATAGAATTATAAGGGTTGGAAGCAACATTAAAGATTTTGATCCAGCTCACCTGCCATGATCTGGAAACCTTCCAATAGAACAGGTTGCTCAGAGCCACAACCAGCCTGGCCTTGAGCACCTCCAGGGATGGGAAGTCCACAAATGCTGTGGACAACCTCTTCCAATGCCTCACCACTCCCTGAGTTAAAGAATTTCTTCCTACTATCTAATCTAAACCTTTCCTTCTTCAGCTTTGGGTCATTCCCCCAGTCCTATCACTACAAGCCCCTGTGAGAAGTCCCTGTTTTGAAATCATTTACTGTTTTTCATTTATAACTTTATGTATCTATAAATGAATAAATCAGGTCAACATTTACCCATAGACTGTACACACTTCCTCAGCACCCTGAAGGAAAAAAAAATGCCATTAATAAGATGCAGAATTACAATTATGTATTTTTGTGCATTTTTGTGCTACTGTAAATGCTGTGAAGGTAATGTAATTATTGGTCCTATTAACATAAAAGATTTTGAATGAATGTCAGCAAACAAGATTTGGAAAAAATTCTCCTTCTCAGAGACTGAAACTGTTTCTGTTTGTCCCATTAACTCTTTTGATTGAACAAGTGAAAATGTAATATACTTTCTGACAGTATCATGCAAAAGGCTTAATTTCATTCCGTCCCTCCAAAATAGCGTGTTACTTTCAAAATAGTTTTTTTTTTTTAAACATGGCAAAGTAGTAATTAAGCACTTTGAATCCTTTAAAATTGCATGCCTGACTAATACATCATCTGGTGTAATTGATAAATAATTTATTTCAAATGAAGCATGTTAAAAAAGGGATGTTTCACTAAATATTGTGGCATCATATTATACAGAAATGTCAGAACTAGTAGTTAAATACATGCTACTTATGAATAAAAATCTTAGCTGCTGACCCACTGAAGTAGCACATCTACAGAGATGTGAAACCTTTTGCCATTGAAATTTTGTCTGTCACATTCAGAGTGTCACATTCAGGTGTCTCTAGTGTAGGTGAAACATTTATGCTAGGGTATCTAGACCTCCATTTTATTCAGTTGAGACCAATTCAACGACATCTGTGACCTCCAGAGGTTTATTCATTCCAATGTAAAGCTGAATACAGATTTGACAAGATAACTACGTCCTCATCTGACTGGCTACCCTGCTGTAATGGAGACCTAGATGTTACTGACATGTGAAGGTCTGTTTTCTAAATGGAAATCCCACTATTAATGTAGGTATCACAAAATCTCCCAAGAAGGGAGAAGCAGAGTACAGAGGAGACTAGGGGTTTTTTTTTACTTTTTGACAGTAGGCAAACATCATTTCATACTAGTAGTCTTCTTGAGAGAGTTGCCTAAAATGGTTTGGGAGAAAAAAAACTCCGGCCAAATTAGGTAGAGGTAAGATAAGGAATAAAAGGTTTTAATGAGCTTCTAAGTTCCATGCACTCTACCTGAACATGGGTGTTACAGTTTTTATAATGATTTCTATCCAATTCCATTAGTCCAGGCTTAAGTTCTGCCCCTGGCATACCTCCTCGGGAGTTTGGGACTGGGGTCTTTTTGGGACCCCCTCTTCCTTATCTTCATCTTCCTCGTAGCACATGGTTTTCTTGGAGGTTCCCCAAAGCTCTGGGCTTGAAGGTTGCTGTGCCTATGTCCATATCTTCTTACACAGATTTTGGGGTGTTCTGTCCAGTTCTACCTTCAAAATAAGACCAAACACATAACTGGGATTCAGAGGAATTGATAGAGGAAATGGGCAACAGGGTTTAATGTGTGTAAGTGCTGTGCCAAAGGACAAAAGCCTGTACAAAGCTCTACATTTGCTATATAACTTTTAAAATCTATAAGGTTAAAAAAAATCCAAACTTCAAGGTATCAAGAGTGACAATTGAAAAGTTAATGAAAATACACACTGCTTTGTTTTAGCTCTAGTACACATCATACACATTAAAGTAGGTCAACACCAGCATTCACAGTTTAGACTGATGAATAAAATGAACTCTGGAACCTGACTGACAAAAATTGTTTCAGCATAGGGAGAATAAGATGAGGTTTCAGCGTAAGATTGTATAAAATAATTATCATGAAAAACTCTTTTAAAGTAGTTTTTTTTTTGGAGGGTTTTGAATGGTGAACTTCCTTTTCTTTTAAGTAGTGTCAACATAAACTTTAGGAGAATGCTTCATATCTCACACAAGACACAACTGATCTTGTCAACCAAAGCAATATGAGGCCAGGAGTATAATGGTCTGTCTCACAAATAGTAAGGAATTAGCTTTTATATTTTACTGCTTTGTGTTTAAAATAAAGGGTTATGCTAGATTATAACATTACATTTTTAAACAAATGCAAAAATTAGCTAACTTAAAAGGAGAGCAAATAAAATGGATGTCAAAATCAAATGAATGGCTATCCTGCAGGAAACATTTTATTGAAATTTGCATAATATTTATCTCTCTAAATACCTGTGTTCTGAGAAAATCTATAGTTTTAAATATAAAGAAATCAGTAACAAAGAAAGTAGAATGTGAAAAAAACCCCCAAAACAACATCAAAAAGCATTAATAACATATTTAGGAAACAAGGTGTTTAGTACAAGAACCCAATCACATATTGTAAATATTTTATGTGGAATTAAATATATATATATATAAAAGTATGTGTGTTTATTTGTGCACACAGTTATTTTTCATTGCATGAACCACACAAATTTCATCCTTTTAAACTGTGTGAAAGACAGATAATGGTAAAAAGATAGGAAATATATACATTCATGGAATTAAATGAAGCAATGACTAGAACATACCGAGGCACTAGGTCATAATTCTTTTTTCCAAGACAAAAGATTTCGCTGTGGTGAGAAAGTGTCTGGTACTTAAGAAGCAGGGTCCTTGGTATTAGCATCTCTTTGGACATTCAGAGATCTTCAGGCATCTCTAAATGACAAAAAATGAGTAGAAGTGACTGACTATCCAGAATCAATATATACTGTGTGCAGTCGAAGCTACCACAAATGAAATAGAAGCAGCCCTGCTTACAGAGAAACCAAAGAAAACTAGATTGAAGAAATTATTTCAGGCTTTAATGTTCACATCTGTGCTTTCTCCACTCATACGAAGTATTGTTCTGACATTCTATTCAGTCTCTGACTTAAGAAATATTTTGAGGTAGAAGTTGAGTTCCATAGTTTGAAAAAATAATTGCATTCTGAGGAAAGAGGACTTGTTGTAAATGTAACTACATAGGACAGATCTACAGTTTGGTGCTCATCTGTGGTGTTAACAGAGTATCAGAGAGGGAGAGGGAAAAGTACAATTTCTTAGTCCTGAAAGCTGTCTACAATTATGATTATTAAAGATTACTAATGAAGAATCATTTGTGAACAGCATGGTTATATCTACAGCATTTAATTACACAATATGATTGTTGTACTATTGTTCTGTTCTACCTTAGAGAAACAGTATCAAAATAGGGAGAGGTTGGGGATTTTTTTCTCAGATTGTTATGAAAGGAGAAAAATCCCAGTATAGTGAGATGATGCAAGTCATTCACAGCAATAGGTTACAGACAGTCTAGAAAATTGGAAGTTACTCAGACCATTGACTGCTGATCCAATGATCCATTAAATAGTCCAGGTCTATGGTAGTAAACTCCTGTAGGCCCCAAAACTATATCCAAACGGATGATTGAGAAAAGGCTCCAGTCCACACCAGCTGTGAAGCAGGACTGGAGATTGTTTTGGAGACCATTAGTGGACAGTGTCTTCCAGAAACTAAAATGGACCCAGCTTCCTGGGTTTGGGGAGGAAACTCTTCCAGGGACTGTTCACACAGACGTACCTGGAGGAAGCTTTCAGGATTCAGGAGTCTGCTCTCTTTGCTTTGTCGCAATCCCCCAAACTGCTGTTGTCTTTTTTAACCTTTCTCCTATCATCTGGCTTGCACATATTCTTTGCTCATCCTCTCTCTGTTTCTTCAGATCTTCTGCAAGTTTTCATACTTTTCCGGTTACCTCCCCATCCTCTCCATGTGACTGTAACATTGCCTCTGCTACTATTGCTTGTCATCACTTGCCACTGATTTTTGGGTTCCATTCTTAGCAGAACTGCATCACCATGTTGGGACCCTGAATGATCTCGAGACACTCCTGTGAGTACACAAGTACTCATTAGTTCAAAGGAAAGAAATGGTCCACCTAGCCTTGTATGAAACTGCTTAGGTTTAATCTGTTAGTTCAGACTATTTGTGGAAATTCCATGTTGCATCACACTTCATGTCAAGGCTTGCAGGTGTGCACCTCACTGAAGAACTCTATCCTGGGAGGTTATTAAAAAATTAGCATTACAATTCAAGGCAGTCTAAATAAACTGGATAACTGAGCAAGCCTAACAAATTGAGTACTTTAACAGTCCTAGGAAGAAAAATAAATCCTTTTTGTTTCACACGTTTTTTGACAGGAGATAGGCCTCTAAGTCAGCTCAGTTACGAAGAGTGGGTTGATGGCCATGCTGTGCAGAATAGTTGTAGCTATTATTTGGAATTTCACATGTTGTAACCAGCTGATATTTTCTTAAGATGGTGTGTGAGGTCCCTCAATTCCACCTAAATTAATCTCTAAGTTACTTTTTTTTTTTTCTGGAATGTGGTCATACCGCTGTGGTGCAACAAACCATTCTATATCATCAAGAACCAATGCTCACAGTCAGAAGTGCACAAGATAAAATACCTGAACCTGGATTTATGTTATTTTCTCTGCCTTAGGTCTTATTTATGGACTTTCTCAGCAGCCTGTTCCATCAGGATCCAAGTTTTTCTTTTTGATTTCAACGGGTTTGCACTGTCTTTAAAATGTTAGATTGCCATTTTATGTTGTGTACTTATGTGAGTTAGAGATAGTAGCAGAGAAAAACAACAACCAAATCTTATAAAAAACTCCATCAGATTGTACCAGTGAATCTAAAAACTGTACTGGGAATGCTGCTGTGATACACTGCCATCTTTGCCCTGCCTTCTGCAAAAACAAAACAAAAGTTTAGAATGAATGTGTTCTTCAAATAACATACAAAATAATTTACATGCAATTACATGGTTTTACTTATCCACATAAGCCTATCTGTGCAACAGAGAATATGACAGAAATAGAACTGTAAGGCAAGGGGGGAAAGATATCTGTCTACCACATCAATGTTCATATAGTAGGCCAAATAAAGTAGTACATGAGCAATAAAAATTTCTGCCTACTAGCTGATTGGAAGTAACTAATTGGTTTGCAAGAGTGACCAAAATCTTGTTATTCTCCTCAACAGTGTGGTGAGTGTGGTGGAACATGTTCTGTGCCTTGGCTGGTCCATTTCTGTATAGATTTTGAAATAGTGTCACAGCTGTGTGCTAGTCTTGTTTAAGCTGTACTGTAAACTGGACCTCTGGTTTCTTTAACATAGTTTATACCATAGCATGTCAATATGGACATAAGAAAGCAAAGTTAGAGGGGATCCTCCAAGTCAGCTTTCTTCAGCTAATTGCGATTACTTCCTACCCAGCCATCAGAAATCTGTCTACTGATCTTCTTATAGCCCAGACTGGTAGCATATATTTGTGGCTATCCAGGTACATATCCCTAGAGAAGCTTGAGGAACTCTCTATTGTTAAAACCCAATGGTATGTGGTATCATTTTGTAATTTGCAATCTCCATAAATTCAATACCTCTCTTTCCTTGGATATTTGCCTTTTGAACCTACTATGGGACCAGTCTCCAACTTTCACTTCTTGCAGGACTAGCACAAGGATCCTGTTGTATGAGGTCTACAACTGGCTGGAATTGGGAGAAGGCAGACCAAACAGTAAATTTGCATTAAAGCTTTTTGTTCTAATTGTCCATTTGGTTCTGCAGGTCAAAATGCAAATATTTTTTCCTCTGTGTTACTTAATATTCTCTGACTGCTAGGGGACAGAAAATTGCATTTCCAGAAGTAATACTGTATAGTAGCAACCATTCACCAGTTTGTAGCGTAGACCACACCGTTGTTGGAACTGGGTCTCATTCTGATTGAACTGATGGTCTTGTTTATTGAGGTTTTTTCCTCTCATGTATGTATGATCATAACTGTTTGGAAATTCAGACAAAGGGTTGCTGAAGTTTCAGGATCATCCTCTCTTCCTACTGTAGTAAAGGCTTATACTTTGAAGTTTACTAAAAATAGGCTTTTCTTTTTTGAGTTTGAAAACTGTATAAAGAGCTCTGCTCTTTTGTTTTTGGTGTTTTTTTTTTTTTTGTCCTGATGTGACTAGTTACCATGCCAAACATCTATTCACAATCCCCTATACTTTACTCTGGGATCAAATGGAGACCTTCCATCTAAACTACCTGATTTCCTAGGAAACTTCTTCTATCTCATAATTTGAGTATTTTCAAACCCCATGTAAGATCTATAGTTTGCACAGTTTATCTTTTTGAAGAGTCTTTTGACCTTCAGGCAGACCTTCAATGCTGTGTGGTGTAGTACTGGAATTGGAGACAAATTTTAAAAGGCTTAAATTCTAAGGACAAAAACTACTATTATATTTTATTAATGCTATAGTGTTTTACATATTTATAATTATATATAGTTCACAGATATTGGGGTTTTTTCCCAAGAAACCAAGTATTTTTTTGTTTAACTTAAGTGCTGTTTTCATCAACTCTTGTTTTAGCAAAACGAGTATAACCTCCTGAATATATTGTCAAAAAACCCCAGACAATTAGGTGTTAGGAAGACATTCTTTGCTATGAGGGGAGTAAGGCACTGGAACCAGTAGCCCAAGTTGTGGGTGTCCCATCTCTGTGAGCTTTCAAGGTCAGCTGTATGGGCATCTCAGTAACCAGGTCTAGTGAAAGATGTCCCTGCCCACAAGAGGGGTTGGAACTAGAGGATCTTTAAGGTCCCTTCCAACCCACACCGGTCTATGATTCCATGACATTTAACTGGCAACAGTTATTCAGTCAACTGCAAGTGTATGCAAGCCTTAAGAAATGGACTCCACTTCAAGGCTTTTCAAAAATTTCCTTGTGCTTTGACTACCATTTTGTAAAATCTGTCTTGCAAACTGCAAACCTAACTTTTTGGTTTGTTTAATTGAAAAGACTGATGCAGCAACCCTGCTTTAGATCACACTTGATACTGATCATAGAAAAGTTTAGGTTGGTAATGTTTGTTACAGATGTAGCTAAAAACATACACCATCAAAAGAAATGTCCTTAAAAGCTATATGAAAATTATTTGTTGACTGAAAAAAAGGCAGGAAGAAAATTGCTTCTGAAAGCTTTCAGTAGCATTTAGATTTCTGAAGACTGACTTATTAAAAAACCCCTCTTTTAGTAGTTAAACAGTATAGATAGCTGTTCCATTAATTAATTTCCATTTTGTGTAAATTTTTCAACTCTTGAGATGTCATATTTTATAATGCATTATCTAATCTCACATAAAAAGCTTAATGCCTGACCTTATCAGATTCTTGGGGAAGACAGGTACAGCCAACTTTCCTCTCAGGCTTCAGGAACTGTAGATATATTGCCTTGATGCAAAAACTCTGACTGAATCATCAACTGCCCACAAGCTACATTTTTCCAAAACATCTTGAGTTTCAGAGAACAAGGTGAACCCAGCAAAACCAGTCAGCTTAAGTTAAATCTCTCTGGAGAAATGACAATTTATGCCATATTCTTTCTGTAGTCATTTCTTGATGGTAAGAGCTACATATTCTATAAGTTAAGTTCTCTGCTCTTTAGATGCCAATACCAGCTGATATGAGACAAGCAAAGATGCTTGTTTTGCAGCGAAAAAAAAGCTTCATGGTTTGGGGTGGGTTTTTTTACAGGTATCCTTGCCATACAATGAATTTAGCCTGCCTATATTTTTTTTTTCTTTTAAATACTTCTGATTTCATTATGGCTGGTCTAAGATGAAACAATAGGTAATCCTTGTTAGCCAAAGCACAGAGAAAAAGCAGGATGGATATCATGATGCATAGACAAAAATTTCCCACATTTAATAGGAAGAACACTGTTATCCAGGATTTCCCACACAATATTTCAAACTTAGGTATTACTATGAAGTTCAGTGCATTCTTTAAACTGAAATGTAGAACATGTGAACTTCAGCTTCTAAACACTCTGTCAGTCTTTATTTCGCTACAGTTTACAGGACACAACTTCCTAGGGAATCAGAAATTTTGGGGAAAGGAGCTTGCTTTCTGTGTAAATCTCCACTGAATTTAGTTCATTTTAAATGCCTATGTGGAATACATATTTATTTTCTATAATTTCAGGCCTTATTGAAGAATTGAAATTCCAATTCCAAGATCCCTTTTTTAAGTCTCAGTGTTACCATACAACTTGCATTTCAATCTAAACTTGTCTTGACTACAGATTTGTTTGTCCCTCCTAATGTTAACCTCACTTTGTCTTTTGGATAGCATTTCACATCAACTTTTTACACATAGACAAAAAATAAAAACATGCCCTAAGTGACCTCAAAGCTTTCCAAAATTCTTTCACTAGCCCATTTACTCAGTCACAAAGATACCTTAAATATTTCCTATTCCTGTCTCAATGAACTCAGATGAGGAGAGTAGCTACTATTTTTCAGAACAAAAATATTTCTTTTTGTCATTTAGGCCTCTTTTCCTAATTAGTGGTGAATACATGTGAAAGATATGTCACTTTTGAGCCTCCATGCTGTTGTTATAAATGTTTCTGCCCCTTGGCTGCCACTAGAAGCAGATGGTAGGCTGACAAGATCTATTTAAGTTCTGAGTGCCTTGAAGGAAGTAAAAGCAGTAAAGGAAGGTAATTTGAAGTATAGGGAATATAAATCATACCTTCATCAGCATAATTGTAAAGCTAGGCTTTGATCCTGGAAGAGAAACTTCTCATACAAGAATCTGTACTTGATATGTGTACCACATAATATGTGGTGATACTTTGTCAAAAAGTCTCCAGTGCAGATCCTTTTCAAAACATCACAGATGTTCCATGTCTTCCTGAGACTAATGAGTATGGGTGTCTGGGTCACATCACAGTTCCTTCAGCCCAATATCCTATCCTTGACGATGGTCAAAAGCTGAGGCTGAGGGAAAAGTGTAAGAACAGGGGAATAATATGTGCATTTTTCCCCCACAACACTTGACAAATAATCACTTATTTTCATCTATGCCTGTGATTGTCCATGTATTTCTTTATACTGCTGGATTTTAATTCCATGGGTCTGATAGGAACCACTGCAATCTGCTGTTGCAATCATACACCTCTTAGAAGACTACCTCTCTAACTTCTTTCTGGGTCTGTTGTACAGACAGTGAACAGTAAATTTCTATGAAATGAAATTATCTGTGAAGATGCCCAGCCATCTCCTTTAGATACAAAGAGAAACCAGCTTTGGCTGGGCTTCAAGTGTAGGTACTTCAATTAGCTATCTGAGAAAGTGAATTTTGTAGATGACATTTGCTTTTAGTAGACAGATTTCTGCCAAGTGTTGAGTGGGCTGTCAGGGGACAAAAGAAATAGGAATAATATTATTTAGTGTTATAATGGTTGGGTATATGTCCCAGAAAGACTTTACTGAGATATCAAAATTTTCCCAAGGTTATGACTAGCAGCAATAAAAACAAAGTTCAAATTTGAAGGTGTTACTACTAGGAGATTAGCTGAAGTCTGAAGTCAGAAATCTAGAACAGTTAACGTAAATTTCCCAGGATTTAATGAACAGCTTTTTGTCTTTTTCAGACATTCTTTAATTAACCTTAAAAAACTAATATTTTCATTATCAGGAGAAAAATCCAACAAAATAAATAAACAAGGTAAGATTACCTAATTCCTCACGTAACTATGAATGCATAAAATTTCACTCAAAGTTTAAGACTGTCCATTTTTCCTGGGTAGCAAAGACCAACTTGAGTCAGACTACTCTTGTAGTATGAGTCACTTCTGCTCATAGTTTCTTGCACATGCTCCAGTCGTGCTGTTCCTCTAGCCATTCGTTGTTCTGCTCCTGCATGCTAACCATGATAGGTAGCCCAGTGAGGCACAAAGATTTTTGTTTTGCATCTGAGCAAACGTGGAATTCTTCTGAATACAAAATTTGCTGGTTTTTAACAAATGAAACACACATAGACAAGATTCTTGATTTGTTTCCAAATTCTCACCACTGAACCTCAGTGCCAAAGGCTATTCCTGAAGGTACCTGACCTTCAGGAATCCCATATATGGGATATATGGGATATATTGGATATCCCATATATGTTTAGACATGGCTGGTGGACGAGATTCCTCCACAAAATTGTAATTAGAATTTTTCCACCATTTTATGATAGGGTGTTGCTTTTTTTTTTTTTTCTTTTTTAAGATATCAATACCTGTCAGTCATAATACAAATCAAAGCATATAAAAAGTGACACTTCAGGGTTACTTATTTCTCCCTTCACCTTTCTTCTCCAGTCATGAGCAGACTAGACACTCTTTTTTTTTTTTGGTTTTTCTTTGGAATTTTTCTTGGAGAATGCAGAGGAAGCCTGGGGGTTTTATTTTCATATTTGCTTGCAGCTACCAGGCCTACACAACATACTCTTCTTGAACATTATTTACCCATTACACTCTGGTTCAGAACACAAACATGTTTTATTAATTCATTTTTTATACAGTTCGAAAATTTTGAACACTTATTATTAGAAAAAGGGTTAATAATATTTGGGGAAAATTAAATAAACCTTATAAGCATTTTCATTAATAGTTACTCATAAACTGAGAAAAAGTAACAAGTTTCTTGCATTACACTGTGTCAATATTTCAATTGTTGCCCTAAAAAAGACAAAAACTAACCTGAGAAGAGACATATTCTGGCAAAGCAATCAATATAAGTCTCCGACAAAAATAGAGAAAGATTAGCTCTTTCCTGATTTTCATGTAAAAATATTTTCTACCTTGATATATAACTGATAAAAGTTATTAAATACCTAGAAGTATCTATTAATTTTTACATTTTGTTTGTTTGGCATGACATAGGGCAAATTTATCTGAATGATAATTTTAATAAAGGAATATTAAAAAATTACTAAAAATGAGATTGAAGGGGAATCAAGAGGTTTATAGGAAATATATACATAAGTATACACACACATTTGTAAGCCAATTTTATATTACTTGCCAGCTTGAGCAGTTATTTAGAGACTTTGCTAAAAGCTGGAAGAAACCTGGGTCAAAGAACTTGATCAATCACTGCAATTGTTTCACTTTCTACAGAAGAAAAAACATTTTACATTCTATTAAATTAAAAGGTCAAAAAAATCTGAGACAGCTAAGATCAGTCAAAAAAGAAAGGTAAGATATGTGTACATATGTACAAGGCACATATATGCATGTAAGACAAAAGTTTGTTCTACTCTAATAAAATGCCCTGAAAATGGTGCCTCAGACTTGTCTACACCCTGCAGAGGGAAGAGACTCCAGCAAGAGTAAGCCTTCTCTTGACCAAGATGTCTATATTATTCCAAGTGGAAAAGATCTCCACATACAGCTCCAGAATAACTCCCTTAGATGTGAATGTTTCACTGCTCACTTACAAGCATGATGTGGATTAATTTTCAAAGTGTGAGTGTGTTGTTCAAGGAAGGAAAAACCTTTTTAGACAAGTTTGCTTTTTCTTCTTGAAATAAAGGAGTGGGATCGAAAGGCACATGAAAGTCAAAACCTGGTTATAATTAAGCTCTCAATTATAAATTTGTCCTGTTGAAATACAGACTTTTACAGTGACCTGGATGAAGCTGACACAGAACAAACATTTCTTTGAGGATGGTTCTCCCTTAAAAGTCACAGTATTTTCTTTTGTTGTAATCCTTACATTGAAAAGCTCAAATGGTTGTAGTCAACCATTGAAAAGCTCAAACAAAGTGTGAAAGAGTTTGGAATACATAACGGAAAAATTTTGAGAGACAGAATGCATTGCTTTGCCTGATCAAAGTACTAAAGTTACTAGTTAAATAAAACTTGACAATCTGAGAAAAATATATTGAGAAAGAGGAAAAGTTCTTGAGACTGGAAAGAGCTAGTTTGGCTAATAAAATTTTATGTGACTATAAGTCTGTGCTCAGATTTATGTGTCAGGTAGTTTTTTGCTGAGAGATTTTTTCCATTTTGTATTGGAAAAATAATAACATAATTATTATATTTTAATTTTAATTTTAAAATCCAATATTTATTGGAAAGACTCAGTAAAATATAATGCAAATATTTATTTTGAACTGCAAATTTTGACTGTATTATAAACAGGGGCTAAAATTAAAACTAGAGTTTAGAGCTGCTAACATCTCTAGCTGTCAATTATGCTGGTAAATTGTATCTTATTTCAATCCTAGTTTTAAGGTCATAAGACTACCTGACCATCTACTTAAAACACTTCAAATCATCATTTATTAAAAATATCCTAGGTCTTTACACTTTCTCAATTTTTCTAAATCCAAATAGCTTCCCGTGTGTGCATATAACTCCTTAAATATGTCTTCCCGTCATATGCACCATGTTCTCGCTAGAATTTTTGCCTTCATGAGACAATGGCTACATGCTAAAAGAAATTTTAGCAGCGTCAAAGTCTCATTGTATTCTTCTTTAAAATAACAGCCAGAAACATGCTTATTGTAAAATAAGCATGTGAAATATAATTAGGAGAATACTCCAAAGCTCTCCTGTGCTCAGTTGTCATGGTTGATTATCTTAGAGGAAAAATTGTCCAGATGGAAGAACAAGCTTAACTGAAGTCAATAGCAAACATCATCTTGACAGGAATATGACCAAAATTTCCACAGGGTAAACTGCATTGAGGTAAGATGAGATGTTTTTGAAGCAACCTAGGCCCCCAAACTGCATGCTTTTGGCTAGTCGACAAACCAAATCTGACAACTTTGAAAACCTCATCCATAAATCACAACTGAAACACAAACCTGGCAAGCTCATATAATCACATTTAAGTGAATGTCTCCCAGTTAGGACAGATCCACCCCCAAGTTAAAAAACAAATAAAATTCTGTCAATGCTCAATGATGTCTAACTTTTAGGCCCAATCCTTAGCTTTGATTCCATCTCCAGCCATCTCCAGCTGCTGTCATAAAAATTTATCCCAGTTAGGTAAACTAAAGCCTGTTAAGGTAACTAAATGAAAATGCTGTGGGATAAATGCCCCTCTCTTGCATCTCAATGTTTTATTGATCCACACAAAGCATCCTTTACACTCAGGGTTTATAGCCTGGAATTTCCCAAAAGCTTTCTTTGAAAAATGGAAATAGATGAAGTTTGCGAACCTCCTATACCTCTAAGTCAAAAGCACAACATTTGAATACAGGAAAAAACATGTACAATTCCCTCCTACACTCAGATCTTAGCTTTCCTTTCATGGGATAGTACTGAAAATCACAAGCTGGAGCCCATTCGGAGTGAAAGTGTTAATTCTACATCTTTCCTTTGAAGTCATTCCACTCTCCAAGACAGCACAAAACATTGAACGTGTCAGAGATCAAGAGCATGTGCAAGATTGACTAGACCAACAATTAGGGCATTTATCTGTCAAGGGAAATTCAATGGTTCCGGTTTATAGTCTCAGACTTTTATCGTTCATCTGTACAGTCTTTCAGAATTGGAGATAATACAACAGGACTTGCTTAACCCAGGAGAAATTATGGCAATTTTACAGTCTCTAGCAATTTAACATTAGCAAACTGTGAGCATAGAAAATGTTTATGAGATGAAATACATTGTTCAGTTAATGATCTTTGTTGGCAGCAGACCCAGAATGAAGAATGCTTAATGGGTGTAGGTAACTCCTGCTGACCAGCTCTGTAAAAAATCTGTGGTGATGACAGTCCTCAAGTGAAAATAGACATATGCATAATTTTCAGGACCTAAAATGCCTAATGGGAAACCACACCAGGGAGGATAATTCTCATAATTATAAACCTGTTACACAAACTTTACATAAACCTGAGAGTCATAAAAGCATTTATTGGGAAGATTCTGTGAATAAACAGTGGCAATGGTTATGGTTAAATGTCTCACTCCTTCTTTTATTTTATCCCCCTTATTCTGACAGGAGAGACCTAATGTGTATTTTATACATTTTGCTAAGACACTTCACAGTATAATTGCTACTCTATGTTTCAACATCACAATAATTGGCACCATTCTTAAACTCAGTGTCCTTTCCTGTGTCCTAGTTGTCCTACTATTTAAAATGTCATACTAAGTCTATTTCATAAAATCAGAAAAATAGAATCACAGAAGCATAGAATGGTTTGGATTGAAAGGGACCTTGAAATCAGATTGTTTGAAGGCCGCATCCAACCTGGCCTTCAACACTTCCATGGAGGAAGCATCCATAACTTCTCTGGACAGCTTGGCCCAATGTCTCACCACCCTCATCACAAAAAGTTTTTTCCTATATCCAATCTAAACCTATCCTCTTTCAGACCCTTGTTCCTTGCCCTGTCACTGGAGATTCTGCTAAAAAGCCTATGCCATCTTCTTTATAAGCCATCTTTAAGAATTCAAAGGCCTCAATAAGGTCTCCCTGGAGTCTTCTCTTTTCGAGACTAAACAACTCCAGCTCACTCAGTCTTTCTTCATAGGAATGCTGATTCATGGCCCTACTCTGGACCCCTTTTTAACAGATCCAAATCTTTTCTCTGCTCAGGACTCAGACCCGGAAACAGTACTACAAGTGGAGTCTCACAAGAGCTGAGAAGAGGGGCAGAATAACTTCCATGGACCTGCTGGCCATGCTACTTTTGGTGCAGCCCAGGGTACGGTTGGATTTCTGGGCTGCATGTACACGTTGTTGTCTCATGTCCAAGTTTTCATCCACCAGTATACCCAGGTCGTTCTCTGTGGGGCTCCTCTCAGTCCATACACCTCCCTGACTATATTGATATTGGGGATTGCCCCATCAGGGTGTACATCTTTGCACTTGGTCATATTAGACCTCATAAGATTTACATGGGCCCACTCCTCCAGCCTTTCAAGGTCTCTCTGGATGATATCCCATCCTTCATGTGTATTAACTGCACCACTCAGCTTGGTGTCATCCACAAAATTCCTGAGGGTTCACCCAATCACACTCTCAATGTCAATAATAAAAACAATGATGAACACCAATCCCAATACTGCTCTCTGAGGGACACCACTTCTTACTGATCTGTTTAGATACTGAGCAACTGATTGAAACTCCTCAATGTGGTCATCCAGCCAATTTCTTATTCTTAACTTCTACTTCTGATGAAGACTTTTGAGTGACTTCAGAACCTGGGTATGGAGAGTGGGAAATCCATGACACCCAGATTAATGAAATTTGTACCTTGAGTTCAAGATGTAATTAGTGCTCAAATATTTGCAGAAAATTATTGCAAAATTGAGATGCAAACATAGATATGGCATTTTGAAAGAAAATGTGGGAATGCTCTGTCTGCATGTCACCATTCAAATGCATTTTAAAATTTAACTTGTACATTTTAGTATGCTTGTATGTATGCCTGCATTTTGGGGTTTGCATCTTTATGTATGTCCTTGTTTCAGCTAGGGTAGAGTTAATTTCTTCTCAGTATCTGGTACAGTGCTGTGTTTTGGATTCAGAATGAAATAATGTTGATAACACACTGATGTTTTGGTTTTTTGCTGAGTCATGTTTATCCTAAATTGAGGACTTTTTTCTTGTCTCTTGCTCTGCCCGTGAGGGGGCACACAAAAGAAACTGGGGGGCAGCACAGCCAGGACAGGTGACCAGAACTGACCGAAGGAATATTCCATAGAACATTATGCCTAGTATATAGACTTGGGGCAGTTACCCAGAAGGGGGGCCAGTCTGGATTTGGGAAGGCAGGTCGGGCATTGGTCAGTGGGTAGTGAGCAATTGTATTGTGCATAATCTGGTTTCCCCCTAACTTTTATAATTATTAATATCCTTTATAATTAATACTCTTTTATTATTAAACTGTTCTTATCTCAACCTACAAGTTTTACTTTGATTCTTCTCCCCATTCCACTGGTTTGGGGGAGGAGGAGGGGGTTGAGCAGACAACTGCGTGATGCTTTATTTACAGATAGGCTTAAACTACAATAATGTACAATCATCAAGATCTCATATAACAGGATTTTGAAGTTAAGATGCAAAGTTCATGTTTACTCTATTTAGGATAAGTCTTGTTTTTCCAGAAACAGTCATTAGTCAGAAACTAGTAAGATATGCTGTCTCCTTACACCAAAATATGTAGAAATCTAAGTAACATTTTATGTAAAGTAAGTTTTAGAAAATTGTTTTTCTTAGAACTCCAAAATGAGTTGAATACTGAAGTCTGCCCCTCATGTTTAGATTTTAGAACCACTGAGCTAAGAAAATCAAAGCTAAGTAATGTCTTTGTAGGTATGCTTGTGCACTGTGAAAAAAGTTACAATAAAAAGATCATATGCTATAATTAGAGCAGCATGTCTTTATTTTCCTCCCTCTATAATCAGCATATGTTTCCATCACTTATTCTATGGTTCCTTAATCAAAGTTTGCTTCTGCATTTTTCTTCAGCATACATCACCACTGGATTTAAGAATGTAAATCTTTTTTAAAATGTATTACCCTAACTCTTCGGTCAAAGCACTTCCATTTTACCACTGGACGACAAGAACGCGTAAGATAAGTGTGAAAGTGTTCTACAAGACCAGGTACCTAATGTGATGTTTCTAGTACCTGTTATTTGCAGAACACTTATCACCGAATGGCGCTTCTTATGCCCAAAACTTAGCTCCCACTCATTGCCATTTATTACTGTGACTGAGTAGCAAGTCCATCAAAGCTATCAGATCATCAAGCTGAACATTCAGAAAATAAGAAATACGTAATAGTGACCATCTGTGAAGAGGCAGATTAACTGACTTGACACAGGAATTTTCCGCAGAATCATTTGTTTGCTTTGACTAATGAGACCTTTTCTCTCTGCTTGCAATCACATTAGTCACTCAGTATGCTCTTTCTAAATTCAGCAACAAAAAAGAATCCTGCAATCAACAGCTTTCTTCACCCCAAATGCTGACTTTTTAACACAGAAGATCTACTTTGCACATCCAATGAAGGAAAAGAAAAACCAAAGGGAAAACTAGTGTGCAATCATATAAAAGGAGATCATGTAAAGCAAACCTCTATTCTGTTATATTTCAACAGATCATAATAACTTGACAAATTTGACTATGATGATGGCTGATATCTCTACTCTTATGTGCTTTGCATGGGTAAAAACTTTTCTTAGTACACTTAAAAAGCAAGCTGAAAAAATATAGATGTGATCAAATTTATACATATTTTTAGGTGCTGATCTTAAATATGAGTCACCTTTCACAGGTTTCTGTAGTCTCTCTTATTTAGTCAGACTGGAGAAGCTGGATTCTAACTTGAGTGCCGTGGTTAAGTCCCTGAAGAGGGACAAAAAAAAAAAGAATAGAGAAAAATATTTTGGTCCCATATCTTGATGATCCATTGTCATAAAGCCATTATGATGAAAATGTTTTTTATCATCCATTTATGCTATTATTTCTCCTGTAAATTGAGCAAAATTATGCATCTTCAGTATATTGATAACAATTTGCTTATAAGTATTATTTTTCTTATATACAATGCATGCTGCAAGAAAATTCATAGACTTCCTTTGCTACTTTTCATTTTTCAAAAGCTGATACATCTGTACACTCTTGTGTTACAGAACTGATGAGACAGAACATATCTAAAAATGAGACATCTAAGTAATACAGGTTATTCAAGCACATACTTGTCTCCCACAGAGCCCCTCTAATCTTATTTGCCAGAAGCTTTCACACTCTTGTCCAAACAATGAGCACCATCTCAGAGCTTGGTCTCACCAGGCAAAAATTCAGAGAAGGAAAAGAAAAGCAGTCTGATATGAAATGTGAGGACAGTAGGGAGCAAGAGGAAAGACAGGTAATGAGACCTTGTCCAGCTGTGGTTTATCTCCCATAGAAAAAAAATAATCTTTCACTGCAAGGAGATAAACAATTCTTTTCTCTGAGCCTATATAATCCCAACAGTTCTTACCACAAGTCTGACAATGTAGTCTCAGCCCAGACTAAACTAAGGTATATGGCTGCAAAAACAGATACAGACAAGCATAAACATAAAACTGTTCAGCTGGTAATATAGTTATTCCTTGCTTCTTTGTAAAAAGTTCACAGCAGAACACATACTAATTTAACCCTGACAATTTTCCTTTTATTCTGAGAGCGCCTATGCCTTTAACTACAAGGGGAAATGCCCATGTTTTTTCAGAGGCAGAAGGAGGAATCTCAGAGCACGGTTTACATCTGATTATACTTGAGCTGCATAAGTCCTCAAGGAAGCCTAGGCTTTCAGCCTATAGGTCTGGGGACCAACAATAGGAGATCATGCTCTGTACCCTCCTCCTGACACCCAGTCCTTTGTGCCTGGGGTGTTGTGCAACTTGGTATTGAACTTTAGGCTGGACTAACTAGAGAGGCTCGTGTTTGGAAAGACCAAAGGTGAGAGCCAGGGACTATGGGAGGGTGCCAGGACCCAGGCATGAGATCTGAATGCCTGAGGCCTGCACGTCAGCCTCAGTCCAGAGAGGACCAACAAGTCTGGTCTGTCTGTGTTTTGGGGAGTGCTGTGGGTTTTTATGCAGTATTGGTAAAGACACTCGTGCTGGTCTATGTGGCTGGCTGTGTTAGCATCCTCTGTGTATTTTGTGAATTGTGTGTACCTAGCTTTTGGAGATTATCTTCAGCATTGCTGCTGGCTGGACTTGCCAAGGGCAGTGGAAGAGCACACATCAGGCTAGCATGGGCAAAACCTCCAGGTCTGTAAATACACCAGATTCAGCTCTCCTGGAACAGGAATTAGGAAGGAATCCCTGGTTTCCAGAACAGTGCTGCATTCCACTACTCCTTAACAAAGACAACTAATGAGGGTGCCAGAAAATGAGTGGGATTCTGGTCTACAGTCTAGTAGTTCCTACAGTGATACCTTTCGCAAGAAGGAAGGCTATGCCACTGCTGGAAAATATTTGTTGTGTTTCCAGAAAAAAGAAATACTCTGAGCAATGAGGGTTTTGAGGACTGTTCCAGTCATCCTATCAATTCTAATAACTATTGAGGAAAATTCTGTTCTCAGCTGCAATAGGTCTGCCTAAGTTTCTGTGCTTGTTTATTGTAGACAACTTGAGGTGGATGAGTTGTGGAAGAATCTCTGTGTTTTTCCTTTTCCTAAATGTTCTAATGAAGATTTTGAAATATAAGATGATTTGTTCAAATGAAATAATCAGTACGCACAAGAATAAATTTGTGAAGCCAACTGATGGAATGCAGAAACATGGTTACCATTGTAAACAACCATTCTGCTTCAGATTTTTAAAACTGTTTTTCTAACAGAAGAATTGAGATACTTTGTAAAGGTGAGCTTATCAACTAAAATCTGCAACTCTAGTGGATATGAAAATCAGATATATAATCAATGTATTTTCTTACAGCCCATTACAATTTCCTGATGATATCTTCCCATGGCAAAAATCCTAATAATTTTTCTCTTTCGGTTTCATTGTGGCTGATGTATGTAATAAATGTATATAATCATACTTTGATTTTATTAAGAGTTAAATCGTACATTCCAAATTTAGCCTTTTATTACTCTGTATCAGACTTGATGGAAAGACACTGAGTTTAAAATTTTTCCAATTTTTCTAGGAATGATCCAATTTTCTAGGCTGATCCAATGAAATATGGCACCTAGCACTATATAACCTACCAGGACTTTGGAATATCTGTCTGTTACAGTTCTGTTAGTTCTTTACATTTTGTTGTGAGTTCCCTCACACTTGGGCATACTTCTTCAACCTTGTGAGACTCTTAACATTTATCTAAATACAAAATGTTCTCCAACACTGTATTTTAAAGACATACCTCATTTAAAATCCGTTGAGGATATCTTGAATTTTTAGTTTGTGTTTGGCAACTGTGCCGTTACAAAACCCACTGTCTTAGGGTTACAATACACTGGCTCAACTGCAATACTCAGAATGAAGGTACCTCTGTTTTAGTTATGCCTTCAGCCTGCACATCCAAGTGTTTCTGGGCTCCAAGTCATCCATTTTCCCCTTGATAAATATGACAACCATTTTGCTTCTGCAGTAGTGAAATAGTTATGTTTAGACCTGGTAAGTGCTGTCTGTGGGTTTTTCAGCATCTTTGTTCACTTTGGAGTTTACAGACCACATGGCTGATCTCTTCAGGAGCTGAAAAAAGCTCTTGTGGAAAGGTTTCACACAACTCCTGGGAGCTGCCTTTGGAAGGCTATCCTTTACCTTTATATATGTTTAGGCAGGCTTTTGCAGGTAAGCAGAAGCATATCCTACTCAAATTTTGAGCTACCTAGAAGTGGTGCTGCCACATAGCTGAGCCTCAGTAAACATTTTGTCTTTTCAGCAGGATTTAGCACTACACCACACCAGGCACTATAGCAACTGCATAGTGTAAACATCCGTCTGGACCAAGCAAGCATTTTGTAAAACAACCCAGGGACTCAGTTACTGCAAAGTTGTATACAAAGTCAGCTCACATTTATCTACTCATAAATTTATTTAAATTGCTAATTTTTTTATCTGCCTATCAGTGACCTAAGGTTCATGGATCTTGATTTCAATGCCTTCTTACAACACAGATTTTTCATGTCAAGTCATCACCTTTGTGTTCCTCTGGAAAATGAAGAAAATAATTTGATTCTGCTACTTAGAAAGATAGAAAAGAAAGAAAGAAAATTAAAAAAAAGATAGAAAAGAAAAAAAATGAAAGGTTTGTGAAGATTTCAGATTACTAACATGAGGGAATTCTTCGAATTGCTTAATAGATTTCATACATTTTTTTAGTATCCTTCTGAGGATGTATAGTTTAGGCTGCCAAAAGCAACAGAAAGGAGAACAAACTAATGTTAAATAAATCTATAGGAGAAAGTGAAAGATTTTGATAGTAAAGTGTGTAAAAGTGTCAGTGGGGGACTCCATCCTCATATTCAGGGAGGAGCCGTGATATGGCCAAGGTAGAAGGATGTGATACAAATGTGTGTGATGCGTAAGACGGTGAGGGAGCACTGGGAGGAGAGAGGTTGAACTTCCTTGTCTACTTTCAGTTAGTACTGGATATAAAAGCCTCCTCCTAAGGGGATGTAGCCTGGAGCAAAATGCTCATCTAACACAACTTTATCACTTCTTTTGTATTATGTTGGGTATTGCTAAATATCATTGTATTGCACAAATCACTGTTTTGTTGAGTTTTTTTAAATTGAAGTACTTAATTTTGTTTTCCCAGAATGTTCAAGAGTATGATTCTCATTCTTTTTTATGTTGAAAGCATTCCCAGTTAATCCATCCTCTATATTATTTACAAACACATGAAAAATTCTCATGTATGGAAATTATTTCTTAAGGAGAATTGTTTAATCCAGACAATTCTTGGAAATATAACCTTTTAATTGTTAACCAGCAACTTACTGGTTTGGATTTTTCTAATTTTTACTTCCATGAAAACAGTAGAATACAGGTTTTTGTGAGTCATGTAGAAGTTAGATGGAGTATCTTGCTAAATTGAATATAATTGGTGCACATCTTCTGTCCTATTAAGACTCTAAAAAGAACATTGTGCCTGTCAGACACAGTCTGTGATTTGTGAACTAGACTAATTTTATTTCTCATTAATGGATTTTGTTGAGTTGTTAATTTAAATTCTGTAATTTCTGTCTTCATTGTTTTTTTCCAGGGACAAATAATATTAAAATAATCTTGGCCATTTCCTAAGATTAATTTTCTCTGCTCTTCTTTCATTTGTGGCAAATAAAGTGATATTTTTTTCACTGACTCTTTTAAACAATTCCTTTTTTTTCTACAGATCCATTTTCTTCCTTTTGTCATTTCCCTTTTTACCCTATGTTTTATTCTCTATCTGTGCACTCCTGCTAAGACTTCTTCATCTTTGTTACTAGGTTATCCATCACAGCTGCCAGCTATTGCACCTTTTTTGGCAGTCGGCCTCATCCCTTCCTTCTATTATTAGATCCTTTTACCTTCTCAAGTACTAGGCACCCTCCACATCTAATGGTAAAGGTACTTGGAAGAAGAAAACATTATTATGGCTGAGATTATTTTCCTGCAAACCAAAATAAACACCATAAAAGCCGGAAATTCCTGTTTATTCCTATGGTTGAATTTCTACCATAATATGTTATATATTAAAAAAGAAATAATAATTGCAGTATATTTTTGAGAAAATTAGAAATATCAAATCATAAGAAGATAAAAAGAAGAAAAAGCTGCACGGTTACATTTGGACAAATAGTTACTTGTATTCCCACAGAAGAATAGCTGTTCTCTTTGTTATCCACTCAAATCTTGTCATTAGATGCTGAACCTAAAATCAAACTCTTCAATAGAATTAATAGAAGAAAGTTATTTTGAAGCAAAAGGGACAAAGCTGAGATTATTTTTTGACAGCCAGACACTCAAACTCAGAGCTCAAATTGTAATAATTTGACAATGTAGCCCCATTCAGAACTTGTGATAACTCAGAGTCTGCCTTACTGCCCGTGTCTACCTGTCGGTTATTAGATTGCTCCACAGGTTAAAAATCCACTTTTACCAGCTCTGCCTCCCTTGGAAAAAGCCCCTATCAGTAACAGATCCATTTGCTTTACATCCTTTTGTCTGTCAGCCTCAAGAAGCTGGTGTATCTTACAACGTGTGTCCTACCCAGCAAATGAAATATGCACTTCCTCACCTCCCAGTAGACCTCAGACCCTTTGCTACTTGCCCATATGTATCAGGAGAAAAATGGAAAAAAATCCAAAAATATCTTTCAGAGAAATTCATGTTGAGTGACCATTTTGTTCTCCAGATAAAGAAAGGTAAAGAAAGGGATATTAATTACTTCTTTAATAAAAAACATTATGAAGCTCTGTTAATATACAAACTCTAGTTTATCAGTCGTATAATCTAAGCAAATAGGTGTCAAAGATCTTTATTGCCATAATTTATAAATTTTTAACATTTCCCCCTAGCTCCCTATAACTCCTTATAATCAGTTTTAGTCCAAGTCTGGCATTATTCAGAGCTCTGCTGCTTAAATTGAAATGAAAATCTGGTACTTCTGCAAGTTTTTCTTTTTGTCCGCTGGTGAAGCATCAGGGCAGATATAATTGCATTGCTAGTATTTAGCATTCTGATTTACCTAACTGCATCCATTTGGTTTTTAACTTTATTAATGTTTTTTTTAAACAACAAACCAGGAAAGAAAAACTGCAAAAGAGTGTTGCCAATATGGCTTGCTTTTTAAATCAAAATTAGCTTGTTTTCTTGAAAATGTTGTCATTCTTTTATAAATTTAGGAAGGTCGAGGAATATATTATCCGATCAAACTTTGGGTACCATGATTTTTTTCAGCATGGCCTGACATAGATTTGCTTATAAAAAGAAGTAAAAAGAAATCATGTACTCTCAAAAATGTCTATATCAATCTTAAATATGAGGACAGTTCAAAATGGAAACAAACTTAAGAAAATTTAAGTTCCTGTTGACAAGGTTAGAAAGGCTATTACAAAACAAACTCTAAGCAGTGTACAACAAATATGAACCAAATCTCTCCCAAATCTTATCTGTTTTCTCTAGCACATTTTTCTCAACAGGAAACATCTCAATGATAGCAGATGCCTAACAGCGTTGCCTTTGAGATAGGGCTGTTACTTAGTCTCTGTTATCCCATTCTGTCACTCTTTAATATTGTTGTGATGTCACTGTATGTAAAGAAATCTTCAGAGCCATTGCTGGAGACCTCTATCCACTCCTACCTGTCTTCTAACCCCAATAATACATGTGGGATGCTTCATCATGTACTTGATTATCTCAAGTACTTACAAGAATTCAGATTATTCAAGTTAAAACAGAGTTTCAAGTTCATCCAGGATTACACAAGGATTCCTCAATATATTATTACTGAAATATTATCAATATTTCTCAGCTCAGACATGGTTAGGTGTTTAAGCAATCTATTGAATTAACATACTACCTATCTTCTCGCTTCCTGTATTACAACTTCTGTTGAAAAATGTTTCCTGGTTTCATAACAATTCACAAACTTTATCTCATCAAAAATCAATAAGGTAAAATAGCTGATATTAAAATTTACTTAATTGTAGATAAAATAATCAATAATTGATAATATTACAATATTAAAATAACTTGCTGAGATTACTTTAAAAACCTCTTTCCAATGTAAAAATAATAGTGTTTATTTATTTAAAATTTGGAGCATCTATTTTACTTCAGAGCTTTTTCAGATTTGTAAGTTCAGCCTGCCAGAAAATGCTGTAAAGAGCAAAGAGATTCAGAGCCTGTCATTTCCAAAAGGAGTTCTGTATTATGTATCTGTGTGTCTGTCAAGTTTAGCCTGATTAGACCTAACAAACAGCCTTATATCACTCTTTTCTGTTAAAATAGCCTTTGGATTGAAAACAAGTTGTCCACTATTATGTTTATTAGAATATATTCCAGTGGTCTTTCATTGCAAAGGAAAAGTTGATTTTTTTATGAACAGTAAAAGAAAACAGTTGCAAGGCACCCCAGTGGACTGGTAAAAATTAAACATGCATGAAGCATCCCTCCAGATTCCATGTGTTCCTTGCATGTACCAATACTATTATCAAGGTTTCCAAGGTCCAATGAAAGGAAATCAATTATTCATAAAACTTGCAAGCTGGTATTAGAACAATGAGCAACACTTCTTTCTTATTTCTTTGTGGAGACAAAAAATGGCAGTTCAGATGCTGCAGCACCTTTACACTGAATCAACACAGATCATTAATGCATGGGTTGAAGAACTTGTGACAATACAGGAAAAAGAGGAAGATGCCTAGGATATTAAGGAAGACTTTTCTTATATTCACACTGTGTAAATAAGCAGCTACATATATATGTATGTGTGTGTGTTTGTGTGTGTGTGTGTGAGCATACTGTATGTGTAAATGAAGGTTCATTCTCTTTATTTGTGGCATTTTGGGATCTGTAACAAATTATTTTTTCAGATGTTCTCACACAAGTCAACAAATGGTTTTGGGTTTAGTTTGACGTAGTATCCATGCAGACAACATCATTTAAACTTGGCAGTTCATTAGCTTTCTCTTAAGACTCGTGTGGAAGTCCTTTCTCCCCTCTCTGTCTCTCTTACGTTTGGCATGACAAAATAATGTATATCTTTGTTATTTAAGGTTTTACTATGGCTGTAAATCTCTTTGTTAGCAAACACATGAAGCTGCTTGATTGTCTCATTCAAGAATTCTTTAAGCAACAACTTTAAGTTAAACTAGAAGGATATAAGGATAAGGATATAAATAACTTGTGCAGTTCTGTGACACAGATAAATTAGCATTGCCACCATCCTTGCTAATTTTCTGAGACTTCTCACTGTGTCATTTTTATGGAGCTCTAAATTGCTCATATATTCTTCTTTTCACTGTATGTTTTTAAAGTAAATTTCACTCACTGGGAAAGCAGCTGGATTGGAACATGTGGACCTTTTGAGTTTTTTAAAATCTGACAAGTAATGAAAGGAAATTAAATTCTTGCATGTGACCTACTGCCACGATTTGCCCTGATGATGAGACCCTCTGAAGGATGAAAGCAAGTTGTTCTTTAGTCCCATTCTGTCTTATTTTCTTTTTGTGCTAAGAAAGCTAACCAAATTGTTAACAAATGCAAACTGGTATAGTATCTTTTTTTTTTTTTTATTCACTTTCTTCTGTGGAAAATTGGGCCACTAGAAACCAGACTGAGATCAATTCATTTCAACATGAAGCAGGAAACAATCTTCTGAAAGTAATATCTCTTATTTAATAGTTCGAGCTTAGTAGCTGATGTCTGCTTTTAGAAATCTGACCACTACCCCTGAAGCACTCGTACAATCTCTGATGTAAAACACAAAAACCTTTTCAAATATAAAGATTACTGAGAAGTAACCCTATATGAGACAGCCTTTGAACATTAATGTTGTGTCTGTGACTAGTATTTAGAAGTGTCACTGCTGCTTATATGAGCCAGTTGGTGAAAGGACTATTTTCCTCACCTTGTAAGACTTATTCTTGTCCTTCACTGAAAAATTAGATGAGAATTAATTAAATAATAATTAAATATTTATTATATAAATAATTAAAACACTGTCACACTTCTACATAGATGTTGCCAGTTTTTTATCCATTCTCTGACTGTGTGGCAGAGAGTGGATGTTGCTCCCAGATCAGACTGACAAAGCCTACAAGGATTTACTTATTTTTTGTGCTTGTTTGTTGTTTGTTTATTTGAATCAGTCATTTATGGTTTTTTGCAGTGATACATTTTGTAGAGTTATCTGAAGACCTAGCTGTGAAGCAGATGGTCTTCAATCTTCCATATTTTATTTCCACAGCACATTTTGGCTTTGGTTTCTGCCTTTTTGTAGTAGGGCTTTTCTTTGCTACAGATAGGTATGTAAAGTGATTAGCCTGCCCACCTGCGGTCAGGGATCACAAAGGACTGGGGTCACTGGTTTAGAATGGCACCTCCCAGGCTTCTGTTCCTAGTTAAACAAATAAACTAGAATTCTCTTCTGAACTGTGTGAAGATTTTAAAACTCTGTGTAGATGCTGTAGAATTATGTGCTCGGAGAAAGCAGTGGGTTGGATAAAGTGCCTCCATTTTTACTGACTATTTTATCTTCTTTTTTTTGGAAAGTGATTTCAATGTTGACCTTTCATATCAGCTCCCCTGAGGACAGCAAGATGAAAAATATTCAATGTTATCCTTTCTCTTTAATAACAGAAACTGGATATTTTACTTGTAAGAGAGAAATAATATCATTCATATATTCATTTTGCTGCGCAGCAGGAAATATATTTTGATATGTTACCCACTGCAAGCAGGCAGCATTTAGCTGTTGTGCTTCTGTGATATTTAAGGCTAGTTGAAGGACTTACTAAACTGCCTATGGAAAACCTCATCTTAATCACCAGTTTTACTCTCTGAATGTAGGGACTACTAAGAGTTTTGCACTGCAACTTGCACACTTAATCACTTGTTTTCTACCCGTTTTCATCTCACTGCTCTCCAAGGTCCCTTTCCAAGGTGTCTTAGAGCTGCAGCTCCACCCTGTTCATGGTGATTCACCAAATCAAGTTTCTCCACGCCATGTGCAAGCAATAGGATTTGGTCAGGTGATTTCAGTGCTATAAACAGCTAAGTCTGCATAAAAATCCTTTCAAGCAATGCAGCTTAAGCTCTTGAATAACACACCATGAATTTCTGCTCAAATATTATGTCACAGTGTTAAGAATATCTAAGCAGCAAGTGAAAAATCTAACATTGATAACTTACTCTCTCTTTCCCTTAAATATCCACAGCAAAATTGAGTGACTGTGATTTTCAGGCCTTTTTTTGGCTTGCTTTAAGGATGAAAAATGTAGGGTGTTTAAGATAATAAGCATTCAGAAAGCATTACAGTCTCCAACAGCCTTAAAGAACATACCCCAAACCACTGTAAAATGCTTCAAGCTCCCCGTCCTGTTTGAGCCTTACTGAAGCATATGTGGAGGTGAGAGGGAGTGCAACTTCAATCAAAGATGACATTAGATAATATTCATAAGAGGAGTATGAACTTTTGTGTCAACATAAGCACAAATATTTTGCAATTATTAGCAATCTCTGGGTTTGAAAAATATGTTTTTTGTGGCTGCTGCGTAATGGAGAGTTTACAGAGGTGGATTCTACTTCTACACAGCAGCACACCTGAGGAATCAACATAGTCAAGAAAGAAAACCACAGATATAAACCACACTACAGTAGTGATATGCTAATGAAGTATTTTTTCAAGATCTAAATCCTAACTTATAAAAAAAAAATCAAACAAACTCAACAATGTTATTACAGGATCATAATTCAAGTTATAGACCAGCTGTTGAACTTCGTTACCTTTAAATTCTTCTCCCTTGTGCAACTACATTGAATAAAATAGGGTTATCTGAGCATATATTCTATTCACTGATTCTAAATGTATTAGTAGACAATAAAACATCTTAGTTGACTTGAGGACAAATCTAGGTTTCAGGATCTTTATTGTTCGCTGATTCTCAAAGTAGTCCTTACAGCCTGAAATTTTTAGATTTGTTTCTGTTTAAGTATGTTTTGTTTCTGTTTAAGTACACTAGTTTCATTTTATTTAATTTATCCACAGAATCTTTTCATGATTGCATAACAACTTCCAAAGACAAAAAGCCTGAAGGCTAAAGCTATGCTAAATCCAAAGAAGAAATAGAAAACAACAAAAAAAAGAGTGTTATTTTAATTTTTTAAGGAGAAAAGAAGACATTTTTGGCAGTGACAACTTAGTACAAAAGATAATTGTAATAGTAGATATGATCACAATGTTGGAGCTTTTCTACATTTACATTGATCTTTAAACAGTTCTTCTGCTTTAAAAGTCATTAAAGATAAATCAACATCTACCTTATCTGTAGATTTTTATGTATTAATTTATTTTGTTTAATAAAATGTTATAATCTTGTTCAGTGATTGAAAGTTACTGATGCTAAGGTACTTTTTACTATAGTCTCTCAATTTAGTAGTTTATAACATGCTATTCCTTACCACTTCACAACTGCTAAACTGTATGTTACAGACTTTTTATTGCTTATTCCATTGACAAAAATGTACTACAGATGCCTTATATTTTAATGGTGTTTTAATGAGCTATCATGCCATGAATTTATGCTCAATGCAGTTTGCCTCAGCATATGACTAATAACCACATGAATACACTTTGGTGAAGAGACTTTCAGACCCCTATAGGAATGGCCACTTACAGATTGCCACCTGATAAACCAGAACTTCCTTGTTTCTGCTTGTCAAATATGGAACAGAATTTTCATAATATACTTCAAGTGATTTTCAATTCCAGTTCAATTTGTCTCTATATTACATTTATCAACCTTCCTCAGCATGCTCTTCACCATAGAGTAAATTTTAAATGTACAAAAAGTACAGTGCTGTGCAAGGTTATGGAGCAGATCATCCCAAGTGCAATCACACAGCACCTACAGGATGGACAAGGGATCAGACCCAGCCAGCACAGGTTTAGGAAGGGCAGGTCCTGTCTGACCAACCTGATCTCCTTCTATGATCAGGTGACCCGCCTGGTGGATGAAGGGAACAGTGTAGATGTGTCTATCTGGAATTCAGCAAAGTCTTTGACACTGTCTCCCACAGCACATTCCTGAAAAAACTGCAGCCCACACCTTGGACAGCGGCACTCTGTGCTGGGTTAGGAACGGGCTGGAGGGCTGGGCCCAGAGAGTGCTGGTGAACGGGGCTGCATCCAGCTGGCAGCCGGTCACTAGTGGTGTCCCCCAGGGATCAGTGTTGGGCCCGGTCATGTTTAACATCTTTATTGATGATTTAGATGAGGGGATTGAGTACCCCATTAGTAAATTTGCAGATTTACTCCAAGTTGAGGGGGAGCATCAATCAGCTGGAAGGCAGGAGGGCTCTGTAGAGGGACCTGGACAGACTGGAGAGTTGGGCTGATTCCAACGGAATGAGGTTCAACAAGGCCAAGTGCTGGGTCCTGCACTTTGGCCACAACAACCCCCTGCAGCGCTACAGGCTGGGCACAGAGTGGCTGGAGAGCAGCCAGGTAGAAAGGGACCTGGGAGTTTGGATCAATGGGAAGCTGAAGATGAGCCAGCAGTGTGCCCAGGTGACCAAGAGGGCTAATGGCATCCTGGCCTGGATCAGGAACAGTGTGGCCAGCAGGAGCAGGGAAGTGATTCTGCCCCTGTACCCAGCACTGGTGAGGCCACACCTGGAGTATTGCTTTCAGTTCTGGGTCCTCCAGTTCAGGAAGGACATTGAGGTGCTGGAGTAGCTCCAGAGAAGAGTGACCAGGCTGGCGAAGAGACTTGAACACAAGCCCTAGGAGAAGAGGCTGAGGGAGCTGGGATTGTTTAGCCTGGAGAAGAGAAGTCTCAGGGGAGACCTCATCACTCTCTACAACCACCTGAAAGGAAGTTGTAGCCAGGTGAGGGTTGGTCTCTTTTCCCAGGCAACCAACAGTAAGACAAGAGGGCACGGTCTCAAGCTCTTCCAGGAGACGTTTAGATCAGATATTAGGAAGAAATTCTTTACAGAGAGGATAACCAGGCACTGGAATGGGCTGCCCAGGGAGGTGGTGGATTTTCCATCCCTGGAAGTATTTAAGAAGAGACTGGATGTGGCACTTAGTGCCATAGTCTAGTAGTGGTAGTGGTTCAACGGTTGGACTTGATGACCTCAGAGGTCTTTTCCAACCCATCTGACTCTATGACTCTAAAAGCAGAGCCCTGCCTTCTCCATGACACTTTTCAAACAACTGGTATATAGGACTCCTACAAGTTCAATGTATCTCTGTCCAGTCTCCTCTGCAGCTTTGGACCCACACTCAGAGGTTGGATTGCCTGACCTCCTGTACCATTCTCTGACTCTGTGAAATACCAGAAAATTAATGGTAAGTGCTGTCAGGAGTGTGAGAAACAAACTCAAATTCCTACATCTTTTTTGTTTATTTATTTTTATTTTTGTTTATTTTTATTTCATTTATTACTTATTATCGTGAACTTCAATTAAAGGTTTCCTGTGGCTGGGGCATCTGTAAGGTCTTCTGTTGGGAATATTCCACAAGAGATTTATATGTGGTGGAAAAGAACAACTGAAGAGAAAGAGAACTGAAGAAAAGACAGCTTTGATATACAGCTGGATTACTGGACAACAGTAACTTCCTACCTCAGAGACTGCCTTTTCATATTATACAAGTGTTTTGTTTATTCAATGTATTAACAATGTTGTTAGAAAAAAATCTTACTTTGTATGTAATCTGCAGTTTAAGCTAATGTTAGCCCCTTTCCTATTTGCTGATTGTAAACCCTTTGCCTATTGGTTCCTGTTAGTTAAAATTTATAGCTTTCCCTCATTTTTGTATCTCTCCTTACCCATATTTGGATATATTCCAGCCCAATTCCCATGTATGGATATTCCCCTGGCACGATTCCTCCCAAATTCCAGGCATTCCATGCTCTAACAGATAAAAGCTAGCTGATCCTTAAATAAAGAGATTCATTTTGTCTTCACCTTGTGTGATTTCTGTGCAAAGTGGATCTTTTCATGGCCTCACCTTAGGGGGTTCACAGCTGCACCTCCGATAGTCTTCCCTCCATGTGAGATCACTAGGTTGTTCAACAACATGAGAGTTTCCACTGTAATGTCTCCCACAGAGCAAGCACAGATGTGTTTCCTCATTGTGGCTCTCTATTTCACTTGTTATTTCTCAGTGTAATTCCCAGTGTGAAATTTTGGTAAGTCTATTTGGATACTACCAGGTTCAACAGTTGGCCTACACCAAGATACTTCATCTTCCTCCCTCTTCCCTTAAAGTGCCAGCCTTTCCTGATCACATAAAACTCGTTCTTTTGGGAAGCCTGGATAAAGGAAAATAAGTGAATCTTTTGAAAGTACCTTGAATAAATTCTGAAGAAAAATAATGGCGCTGTCTAAATTGCTTTTTGTTGCCTACTGTACCTCATGCCTAGGAATGGAAACATGAAAACTTAAAATTACCCAGGATTACCTTATTAACTGTCAAGCAGGTGGCAATGGAGTAGAATCTAATCAATTAATAATTTGAATGAACTCAAGGAAGGAGGCGAACCCCATTTATTTTGTTTAGCATTTGATTAACTGTTTTTGCTCTGTTCTCATTTTGTGTTTTAATTTTCCAAAATCAACATTTAGCAGTCAGGATAACAGGTGGTTTTAGAAACTAGAGAACTAAATTATTATACTGGGGCTTATCTGTGCATTTCGGGAATATCTGGCCTCAAAAAGTACTGCCTTCTCCAGTACAAAGAAACTGGAAAGATGAAGCAATCTGGAACTGTCAGTGTACACAGTTTCATGCTGCCTGAAAATTCTGCTTTGTCCTTAGCTGAAGTTTAGAACTTTTCTTTAAAAAAACAAGAGGCGGAGGATTCTCACATAGTCCAGGCTTTTGACCTGTAGTTTTTCTTCATTTTCTTCAAAATAGGGTCTTCCAACCCCACCAGGTCATGGGTTTTCTATTATAAAGAAAAGGAGGACTTTTGTTTCTCAAAGACTGAAAAATCTATGTCAACACTCCTTAGAGTTTATTGCGTTTGAATAGTATCAGTGAAACGTTTTGAATTTGATGAATGGTAAAGATACTTGCTTAGAATTGGTCTTGGTACATTCTACTGGGATTGACTGTTCTAATCAGATGGATGTTCTATTTACTGCAAGTTTTTGAAGGACAAGTACAATTTTGCTACAATATACATTAGGAATAAGTTAGTATAATTGTTGACTAAGTAGACTATATTGAAAAAAAAAGTGTTTTCTCCATCCATATGCTTCTCAAGTGTTTGTATTCCTGTATCCTTTATCCAGCAACATTTATGGAGATTGGGACCCCATTGTGTTCCATAGAGCAAGGGCACATATTTAAATATTTTATAAGAGAAGAAACCATTTATAGTAGTGTTAATAGAGCATTACATGAAATTACTTTTTGTGCTTCTGAGATGGTTATCTCAGCAGAAGTGTATCAGAAAGAATAGATATGAGCAGGCACACAACCTTTCTGTAATCTGATTGAGCCTAACTATAAATCACCATCTCCCTGCAGACCGAACTCATTTGTTACCCTTCTGCTTCCATAGCATTGTACTTGCTGTTGAAATGCACTTCAGCCTGATTCTGTTCCTTTCCATCTATCGTCCTTGCTGATTTTCCTGGAAGGAGACTCCCTGTGCTTTAGTATTGCCATCTATGGCAAAGTAACTATCTGCAAAATGGTCAAGATATGCTGTTGTGAATCACTCAGAAAAGTCATCCTGGGCTACATTTTGATTTGTTAAGATTTTACAAGAAATCTAGTGAATTGTTTCAATGACATTTCTTTTCCTAGATGCAATTTACTCTCTGTAGATCCTCTGCAAAGAGATCCCTGAAGGTCTTGAATGTCTACATTTGTTTTGCTTAAATTTCAAGGAAATAATCTCAGATGAAATTTAACACTCAGTGGAAAGCAGCTGTCTGTGCCCATGGCTTTTGTTAAGTGTGACTTTGAACATTTTGGTTCCTAAGTGAATATGGCCAGCATCACAAGGCACCTGTGCTAGAAGCTGTGCTTGTGATACTGCAGCAGAATGAAGTGCTAACAGAAATTTGCGTTCAATGTTGTTCCTGTTACTGCCTGTAGCTCTTTGTGACAGATGGCTGTTTCTGAATATCCGTGTCATGATTGTGAGGTTTGGTTGTTTTTTTTTAATTTACATTTTTGTAAGAGCTGTATGAATACATTTTATTTGTGCTTCTGGTCAAACAGCTATCCAGTGGAAGATGGAGGATCTGCACAGATAACCTCATTTTTGGATAGAATTAGATCCATTTGAAGCTGGTCTGAACCTGCCATTGGAACAGCCAAAACAGAAGATGCCACTTTAAATAGAAGGACGATGAAAAAGGGCTGACTGAGGCCTTTGGTATACTGGGTCAAATTCAGGCCTGATTTTGGGCAGAAAGATGGCTCTAGTAAGCTCTGTCAACAGAGTCACTGGCTGTGCATGAGTCTTTCCTTTAACCTATCCACAATATTCCCCTTCCTGAGCCACTGCCAGGCAGCCTGTTCCTATCCTTCACACTTGGTCAAGGTTTGGAGGTAGATATGCAGTGCTGGTGGTCAGCAGGTTCAGCTTCAGTACATGACAGTGTGCTGCAGTCAGCTCCAAGCTTGTGTTGTAGAAGAGACATAACCTTGCAGCCTGTGCAGGACATAGGAGGGAAATATTAATTGTTTCATGAACTACATAGGTCAAAGACTGTATTAATAATGGATTTTAAAACTAGACACTGAGGCAGAGGGATGACTCAATAAAAATTATTGAATGCCTCTGACTGAGGAATTTGAAGGCTGTCTGATTTAGCAAGCAAGAGGTGAACAGAACTTTATAGCCATGCTGGAAAGATAATTCTTCGCTTTGTCTCCAGGTTTCCAGGTACCAGATGCTTATGTTTTCCCAGTTTCAGAACTTTATAGCCATGCTGGAAAGATACTTCTTCACTTTGTCTCCAGGTTTCCAGGTACNTATTTTTATATATTTATATGTTTATCCTTTTATATTTATTCTTCCACCAATAGAATAAAAAATTTCATTAGCAAATGGTCNAAATTCTTTTTTTTTCTCTTTGAAGCAGGCTAAACTGAATTTTACTTCAGAGTTTATTTCAGGTTGAAAGCAATTAATAAGAAAAGTTCTTCATGTACTGAGGGAAGATAAAGACAGTAGGTCAAAGAAAAACGCAATAGAAAATTTTAGTACTGTGTTGCTACTGTAGCTTTCAGGTAAAGGTGAAACCTACAGAATGCAGTATGGATTTTGCACATGTCAAGCTTCAAGTGAACCACAGATAAAATCCCATTAGTATAAACATGTGACAGAGGGGATACTTGCACTTCTAGGTTTGTAATGATAGGGTTTCTGCAGTTGGACAATGAGTAAATGACAGTCCAAAACAGATTTAATGACTAGATTTATATGAAAGACTTTGTCAGAAGTCTTTTTTTATTTATTTATTCTTTATAATATTTGTATATAATTATATAATTATATTTTTATATATTTATATGTTTATCCTTTTATATTTATTCTTCCACCAATAGAATAAAAAATTTCATTAGCAAATGGTCACTCACCTTTCTTATGTACAAATGTTTTTATCACCTATATGCTCTGCACTAGGTATTCATCTCCATTGTCTTGCTAATAAAAATTCTTCTCCACAGGTATTAGTGCTAAAGGTTGCAAAGAATATCAGTCTGTAGTGATGGTTTACAAATCAAACATGGGGCAAAGCAGTTTAGCAGTGTGCACCTCATTCTGTGGTGTGTAAGAATATCCACACGCAACACTTGAGCTGTAAACATTTATATTTGAGAAGGGTGATGAAAAAAACTTCAGTAACATATGCAACACATGCTCACTGCAGCACAGTAATACTCAGCACCCTCATGTTTAATCTCATAGCAGCCAATAAGGCATAACAGTGAAGAAGTGAGATGACATAACTGAAGAGAAAATAGCTGGAACAGCTTCCTGCCTGTGTTCTGGCAGGTTGTGGAATATTTTCCTATCCAGAAAAATAAGCTCATTAATGCATTTAAAGGTAGGCTGACCAAAGTCCTGGTTAATGTACAATTGAGACAACTTCAGAATTTGCTTAATTAAATTTTATATTTCTTTTCTATTTCAAACTTCTACAGCTTTAGGGCATGGAGTAAAATTACTGATCTTTCAGTAAATTATATCCAACATGCCTAGCCGCATTTTCTACTATGCAAAACAAACCTTATGTACTGGTACATTCTACTTCAGCTCACTAATTCATGATTACTCTAATATTAGGAAGCATTTCACTACATTGAAAGAGAAATCCTGTCTACTTTTCCCTATAGTAGGTGAAGAAATGGATTGCCATTTTTTTTCCTTCTGCAATTTCATAAATACCCATATATTTCTTTCTGTCATGATTCCAGGGAGTTTCTAACATGTAGAAGAAAACCCTTCAAATAATAGTAGGACATGGTTTCCCATGATGAGGTAATAAAACGTATTTGCAACGATAATCTTTACTTATTATTGTTTTCAATGTATACTGTAGCAGTAGTTGATTACACTGTTTGTTTTTTTACCTTTTGTACTAGGTGTAGGTGTGAAATGGTTGATGGCCTCCTACAAGCAGATAATTTGAAAGAGTATCACTCTGTTACAAACAAGAATTTTTGGATGTTACAGTATAATGATTTTGTTACATTCTCTTCTGGGCTTTCCTAGTTAAACAATGACTACTTATGGAGGACTGTATACATTGGGGTTTTGGGTCTTACTATTTCTACTGAGAATTTAGATTAAGATTTGACACTCTTTCTCTGCTTTGCACCTTTCACCATATTGCACTTTGGAGCAGTGTATGCTCATTAGAATTTAGTACAGGTTTTGACTTAATTTAGTAGAATTTTGGGGAGGTATTCATCATGCAATTTTGGACATGGATGCTTACATATTTGCAAAACAGGGTGTGAGTCACTTACTTCAGCCTAGATACCGTGTATTTTATTAAGATCATGTAGAGTATTCCACCTGATCTATAGACACCACAACAGAAAGTCTATAGGTCCTGTGCTGCATCTGCCACAGTGCAGACTTCTTAGTTGGCACTAGACCCATATGTTGCAATCTAGATGTTGCTAGATGTTCATATGAGAGCTAGAAGAAGGTCTGGTAAATACAGTCAATGGATTACAGAAAGCTATTAACTCATTATCCTGTACGTGCTTATATTGCACATTGTACCCCCCTTTGAGTTCATTGGACTCAGATGAGCAATCAGATGCTACCAGAGAGTAATACTATTTTGATTTATGCTATTTTAGAACAGGTGGTTTGCAACCGTTGCTTGTCTTTTCAAAAGAGAAGTTTTCATCAGATGTACCTGAGCTCTTGACTTGACCTTGGTTTTAGTGTCTGTTTGTTGCAAAATATTAAGAAGAATTATGAATCTTCAACAGACTTGTTTTTCTAGTTCTGATTTAAATCCAGTCAGGATTCTTTTTTTTTTTTTTTTAAGTGTCTCTTGGAAATACCTTGTCCCTGCTTTATTAGCCCAAATAGATGGATTTGCATGTTTTTTGCCATCTTTGTGTTCTATGCAAGTTTTCTATATTAAATCAATGCTGACTCTTCTATCTATTGATCTGAGTTTGTCATTCTGGGACGTTGTTTTGTACATTCAAAATGTGTGGTAGTAAGCAATGTGTTTTAATACCTTGCAGATGTTTCTGGTTAAAGTTGGAAATTTTCCCCTATAATTTATGGCATGTTTAATTAAAGTACTTTCCTTTGGTCTAATCATTATAATGTTAGTAATTCTAAGTTATTCTTTGAGTCCTGTGTCATGTTCCAGGGACTACTTAAGAACTGTATCTTTCCATTTCTGGAATTTAGGGTTTATGTTTTAAGTACTTGCCATTTATGGTTTTAGAACTGGTAGCTGCTTTTAACTGCAGTTTCTCTGTATCATCCTTGGCTTTCTTTTCTCAGATCACATTTGTGGAGCTGGAGCATTCATTTATGTTTCAGGTATTTTATTTCTAACCTTGAAGAGTCAATAAACACTGTTTTCAGTTAAAGTATGGAAACATTGTTTCAGGCTTCTCTTCCAATATTTTTCTCTCTCTTTTATTTTTTTTTTTTATTCCTGCTTTTAGAGATTGCATATTTGACCATATGTTACTACTTAATTGCATTTTTTACTTTTATATTTGCTTTCTTTTTGCTTGTTAGCCTTTTATAGTGATTTAAGATGATGTACAAGCATTCATAAAGAAAACCAGTCAGCCATTCACTTTCCCCCATTCTTCATGCCCTTTTAATACATGCAAGCATATTTGGTGTAATGACAAATAAACTGTTTGCTTGAAATAGGGACAAGGCTTGGGTATGTTAGTTTTTCTGCTCTGTTACTCAACTGGAAAAAGGAACAAACAGGTATTTATTTACTTCTTGAGTTGTTCTTTGTTTGCACCTCATACTCAGATTTACTCAAAGCTTCCAATGCAGTGGAACCACATCCATTTCCATGCAATAGAGTCCACTTTACAGTGATAACCTTGGCCTGCCTGGAAGTGATTTGTTAACCTCTAAAGTTCATATTTCAATTGTCAACAGTAACAGCACTTGATCTGTTGAAGCAAAATACTGTCCTAATTTTGTCTGGGATGGAGTTCATTTTTTCTTAGTAGCTGAGCAAAAAAAAAGGGGAGGGGAGAAATGAAAGGGTTTCTTAAAGAGAGAGTGCAGATAGTGCAAAATGATCATTGAGGAACCATCCCTTTCTTCCCCTCACACTTTTCCAGGCTTTATTTAGCAATTTTATGTAGTAATCCAACTTGTAGAAACCTAGAGAAAACCTGTCTTATGGGATCATAAAGTTCATGAGTTTAGGCGATTGATTAAATAAAATAGGGATACTAATTCAGGAGACATGCATTGTGGCATAACTCCAGAAGAGCAGGCTGAGGGGTGGGATGCAATACAGCGGCTGGGCAATAAGCCAATGAAGAGCATCATTGTAATTGCAGATGAAATAATAATTATTTGTGATAGCTTACTAATCAGTGAAAGCATGGAAAAGGCTTCTGACAAGCGCCATCAAGGTAATTAAGGTGAAGCATTGAATTTGCATAAATATACACTTTGATCATTGTTCACAAGATACTGTCTCTCAAAATAAACTTGACTGGTTTCAAGATGAGCACTAAATCAAAGCAAAGGAGTGCAATAACTGCACGGCATCGATACTGCGTACAAAATACAGAGACACCTTACATAGGCAATTATCTAAAGAATCTGTTGTCCTTAATCAAAGGATGATACTCAAGTTACTTTTTCAAACTACCAAATAGTCCTAGTTAACATATGCCATTCTGCTTGTAGCTCTTTAAGGAACACAATAAAATCCTGAAGATGAGATATTTGGAAAACACATCATTTGATTGCTCAATTTGCTTAAAAATACCCAACCTGTTAAATGAGGACTGCTGAAGGTGTCATTCCTCATATTATTTTGACATACCTATGCAAACTGTCTTGGAAACATTTATTTAATAGGTTTCTTTAGGAGATGCAAATATGATGCTCTTATGATCTCAAGGCCTAAGTCATTACCTCTGATGGAAGGTTAAGCTGTAGCCTGTCAGGTCTCTGGGCACATTTCCTGAGTATCAGCTGCCGGGGTAACTCTGGTGCTCAGCCCTGCAGCCATAGCTCTGTGGTCTGCCTTAGCTCCAGTTCTGTGATTCTTTTCCCTCTGGGAAACAGTAGTGGGTCTCTTGACAGTGCAGTCTCCTAAAGGAACTATCAGTTTATGTAAAACAAAGGACTTTGAACTCTCAAAGCATGCATGCAAACAGCAAAAAACTAGACTGTACACATCTACTCATTCTTCCCTAAGGTTTATTGCTTACCGGAAAAACCCTACTGAGAGTTCTGGAGTCCCTCTCTCTGTCAACCTTTCTCGCCAGATAGGTTCTGACAACTCATTTTCCACTCTCTTACTACGATTTTTTCAAAGCCATTTTCTCTTACAGATTTAGGGGGATCATCTTATTAAAGATTAAATCTTATTAAAAATAGCAATGGGTTTTTAACAGATCATATGCTCAATCATAGTTTCTGAGTATTCTTATTTATATTACAATGCTGTTTGTTCTGATTTTGACTAACATCATCCTATGGGAAACTTCTTTGCCTCTCTTCCTAAGCATGTAGTATTCATGCTCCTAAGTATTTCAGTATTGGTATATCACAATGCAAAAATTTCGTATATGTCATGTAGGTAACTGCATACACAAATGAAATAATAATTTAGCTGCTAAATAATTTTAGCCACCCATTCTGGAAATTTTTCTATTGCCTCCTTTTGTTCTTACCTCGTCCTCCATCTGCAGTAATGTTGCATAAAGTTAAGAATTATGGTTACAAGAACTGACATCTCCTGTAAGAATTTTACACCTTATTTATTTATTGCATTTTACTTTATTCCTGTCTTATATATGGTTGTCTACTAACAAAATTGTAAATCATGCTGTCATTTTTCAGTGGGTTTTTTGTATTTTAGCCATGCAAATTATTTTTGCCCAGATACAGAATTTCAGTAGAAATATAATGTATTTGTCTGGTACAGTATGCGCTCAGCATGTTTTTATATTGCACTTATTTAGAAAGACGATCTCTTAAAGCTCTTGCTCTGACACAGCCAGGAAGCATGTAGAGTTTGCTTTTACAGTGCAGCCATAAACATGTCCACTTAGGTACCAGAAATTTTATACGAAGACAGATCTCTTGGCAAGCTGCATTTGTATTCCAGGCAACCTCCACTCACCAATGTAATGATTTGATTGAGTCTCATTATTGTATATGTGAGTATTCTGTGCACAGCTCTTGTGGTGATGGACATACTATATATGTCTTCCAAGTGTCATCTGTTCTGTCGTTGTTTTTCACCTCTTTATTAATAAATGAATAAAGCTACTTTATAGAATATTAGAGAATTAGGACAGGAGATACATACCTAATGTTGAAGCTGCCTTCCCTATTATAAGTCTGATGATCTTATCACAAAAATATATCTCATAAGTCATATCTCAGCTGAATCTTAAAAGGTTTTTAGAGATTCGATAACACTAGAACCATTTTTGAAGTTCTGTTTTGAATGCCTGACTCCAGTAAATCAGTAGCAAATGCATACTGATTTCATCAGGGTTGGGGTTTCACCCATGATACTCTAAAGTGTTTCTTTAAAATTCATTCATTTAGCTTTTTGAACTCAGGATATCTTGGTTTTTTGGTTTTTTTTTTTGGTACTGGAATGAGATGTGACAAGGAAAAGAAGAGAAGCTAGTATAAAATATGCATAACAAAAGTGTGAGTATTTTTCATAGGGATTTTTTAATGAGGGATTAGTTACATAGGAGCTTTAGGGATTAATTAACCAATACCTAATTAAAGCAGAGTTCTAAAATGGATTCTCTGTAAATCTGAAAGTCATGCTGAAGGAGAAAAAGTAGAAAAGTGAAATGGTGTAGAATAATGGTACCTTTTTAAATTTAGCCAATATATTACATCAAAAAGAAGGAGGGGAAACAGGAAAAGAGTCTAGAAAGGTGGGAGCAGGAAGTTGTTACTGTCTTTCTATTCCTTTTGTATTTAATGGATAAAAGTCCTAATTTGTCTGACCCATGTATTGCCCCATGTTTGCAAACTGTATTCTGAAAAATCATCTATTTGAAAAGTAGGTTTCCTGTATTGCAGGCCAGAGTGTCTTTCTGCGTTCCTACTTACTGCTCACTAGAGTGGATGCGACTCACTGAAGACTGGGGAAATACACATAAATTGAAGCACCGATACTGAAGTCTACTTTCATTAACAGCCCTTGATTATATATATATTTTCATTGTTTTATCTGTATTATCCCCATTCTTGTGTTATTTTCTCTGCCCTGATATTTTCACTGCATCTTCATAATATAAACACTGTGCTCTGGTGGCTTTCTTAGGGTAGTCTTGGCACAGTCACTTAGAGTTTTACTATAATGAAAACAAGATGTTTCACTAGAAGACTAATACAAAAAAACATGTTGACTCTTTAGAATAACATCTCCTTTTATTTTGATTTTTTGACTATTTTCCCAAGTAGCATGTAAAATCGAACCAGTATTTTTGGAGAGAGGGGAGGAACCTTATATGGTCTTAAGCTTTTAATTTGAAAAGTAGCTTCACCAGAAATTATAAATCCAGATTATAATGTGTCTCTTTTTTTTTTCTCCTTCCAACAATTTTAAGGTGAAAGTGAGCCTTAATGCATTTTTATTTGAAGCTCCTATACAATATTGACTATAAAAATTCACCTTGCAATACCTTCACTGAATCTAATAATTTTTGGATGAATAAGTACAGATTTTACATAGTCTTAGCTCAAAAACTTTTATGAAGGTGCCTCCATCACTTCTCCAGGGAAGTTTTTTGAAAGGTTAATCACTGTTAAAATGCTGTCTTTTTTCCCTTTTGAATTTGTCTACCTGTAATTTTAGCCTTTGAATTTTTAATAGTTTTGCAAATTCATGGTCAGATGGTTCTGCAGTATGGCCAAACACTAAATCTTTTTCAAGGTCATTGCTTCTTCCCAGGATGTTCAATAATCTTTTGTCCCTCCATATTTATGTCTTTTCATCTGACTCTAGGAAAAATGGTAGCTGAAAGAGCCCATTATTCCTTGTTGAATGTGACCCTCTTAAAAATGGTTTACCTTAGTTTAAAAATGACCTGTGGTATTATCTATCACTTCACCAGTCCTTTGTTGTCTATAAACCTTGATGGAGAATTGTTTGTATTTCCTTCACATCTCTGATGGAGATATTGAGTTGCATTAGACTGAGGCTATATGTTCATTCTGTGATTACATTTTGATATCCACTAGTTATCGCTTTGTCATCTATTGACTAACTACTGCATTGATCTTGAATAGTGCTAATTGCCTCAATCAGGATGTTGTGTGGTAAAACTCTGTTAAGCTGACCACATCAAAGCTCAATAGAACCCAGTTCTTTTTACCAAGATTGGCTAAACCAAAAATATGTATAATCAAAGGAAAAATCTGTTGTTTACTACAGTATTTCCCTGATTGTATGGAATAGTCACAGGTTCAAGAGTATTATTTGCACTGAAATAGTAACTAATCACAGCAAAATCTACTATGTCTCTGTTCAATGTAATGTTATATCCGGGATCAAACACATATAAATACTTTGTCTGACTAAATATGAGAACATGTTTAAGTTTGAGAATACATTCTATAGAATTAAAGATAGAGAATGTACATTATAACCTGTAATCCAGAAGTAAATGCCAGGCTGTGTTGTGCATATCTCCTGTTGTTAAATTTCACAGATCAAAAGTGTCTGCCACTCCAGGAATGTTGGTGACACTTTGTTACTCTTACTTTAGAAAACTTGAGATTTTTAAAAATTTTCTTTACAGCAGTACCTGCTATCAGCGGCTTATGTGTTTCACAGACACAAGTATCTTTCTGCAGTTAAATTTGAAAATCCAGGTTGTGGTGCTTGACTTAAAACTTGGATTTGGGTGAAGTTTATTTATTTATTTGTTTGTTTGTTTGTTTGCTATTCTCATTTAGAATTCAGGGTTAGAAACACTTTCTCCCTTGGTCAAAAGGTTCACATTTAACACATACCAGTGATAACTATAATTGCTGCCTTTCCATCTCAAAAGCGACTCTTTCCTTTCACATTCAATAAAATATCAGGATGAGTGGTATAATCCAACTATGAATTAACTAAATGTGATCCTGTTTCCCATGCCTTAAAGGTAGACTGTAGGACTATCCTGAACTACATTTCAAAGGCAATGACAGTATTTGTCTTTGACAGAATTCCTTAAATCTTCTTATACATGACAATTATAATCAGTAAAACTGATTGAAATAATTAAAACTGGTTGAAAATTTCAAAAGAAAAAGAAGAAAAAAGAAAATAAAAGAAAAAAAAAGAAAAGAAAAGAAGAAAAGAAGGGTTTTTTTTCAGTGACATACAGCAACTAAAAGGAATTGAAATATTCCATGGATACGCATAGATAGCATTTCTTTTAACTGAGGATGTTTTTTAATTTTATCAATAGGAATAATATTTTTAATTTTTACTATTCTATTTCAGTACTAAAGGAAAAGACAAAACAAAGCCGAAATTATGATTTCAGATTCACTGGAAGAGTCACAGTTACAATGGTCAACAATCGAATCAGGTTAAGGGAGGTACTGTCACGAAACTAGGGAAAAAACCCTCTCTCTATTAACCACTTCTATGAACACTTACAGAGGGTATATATGCATTTTATGGCTGATTTTAATCCCATCCTTTGGAGGAGCTCAATTGTCTCAATTTACTAAAGAAGTTTAGGGAAATCATCAACACTGAAGTTGACCCTTAGGGAATCTTAAATTTCAAACGACTGATATTATTATAGATAAAGTAATATTCTTTCCCTCACCCACTTCGGTAAATTACTATAATCACAATGCTAACTCTGTGTTTTGGTTTTGATTTTCACACTCTGAGGACAAACTGGTCTAATTTAGCTTCAGACTCTTCGCTGAGCTACATCATAGACAACAATTTCACTCCTACCTACAACCTGTGCTGGGCAGCCGACACTCCCACAAACTCAACAGACTCCTCTGAAGGCACATCCTTCTCTGCAATGTTTATGAAATGAACTTCAGGTTAAGGTGTAGAAGTATTTATGGACCTTATATAATGAAGTATTTAAAGCTGACTGAGATAAATGTAGAGAGAAGGTCTAACCTAGGAAACACTGTCGAAAGATACCTAATTAAACAGACTAGGAAAACGCTGGCTTTAATAAGTTAAGAGAAAACAATCTTTAATTGAGGGTTCGGAGTTCAAGAGTTCTCTAGCAAATACTATTTAAAGAAGAGTTCAGAAAAAACCAGTGATTTTGCATATGTGTATCTAGACAACAGCAAGGGGTTAAATGTGTAACTGTGGTTATGCTGCAATCAACAGAAAGCAGACCCTTTTCCTAGAATAGTATTTCAAGCAACTGAAAAGCTATTCCTAGTTTTAAAATTCATGTCAGTCAAACATACCTAAGAATAACTATTATCCCCAGAAAATTTGCAAATTATAAGATGAAAGAAACATTGTTGATGTGTGAAGCAAATACTTGCATTGACTTTCCATGAATTTCTCTAGAGAGTTCTGTCACATCTGGTCTTCAGCTAGTATGAGCTGGGGACACGTGTTCTGTTCTAGAAGAAAATACCCTCTCAAACATTATGAGTGAACCAGATTTTTATTTAAGTACAAAACATTCATGGTCTATAAACTAGCAAAGTGCCTTTAAATTACCAACTTGAATATGTACTTTGCAGAACCAGAGTCCCAGTAATAGCAGTTGTTCTTAGCTCAATGGGGATGAATAGCTAGCAAAAGGTTAGACATATTTACCTATATTGTTTCCTGTTTTGAGTATCATTGCCATTGGTACTTTGAAGGAGCTTAAGCAAAGTGAGAGAGAGAAATAAAATACAAGGATAGAATGGAATGATAATAGACTTACAGGAAATACTCAGCAGGACAGAAAGTGATGGCTCTGAATATTTTTTTTACCTGTTTCAAGTTTTTTTGTCCCAGAAGGACATCCTGTGCCCATGCAAACAGACGAACTTGTTTTGGTATGAGTCAACAGACCTCCTAAAAACCAAAACAAAAAATATTACAAGGGTTAGATATATACACCACAAAGTGTTAAAGAAAGAGACAATACTGATATATGAGCAGTAAATGTCAGGAAAAAAATGACTGAAATTACAATCATACAGAAGAGATAAAACAGATATACTTGTAGAGTGAGGAAATGTCATATTTCCAGTTCATCTGAGGGTGATGATAGACAAAGATTTTGAATCTTGATACTTTGAATGTTATGAGGAGGACTGGAAGGCCACAGATGTGCTCTGCATTTCTTCACCAGCCAGGTGGAAGGAGTGAGTGGAACTAAGCTATACAGAACATCAATTTCCAAGTTGTTAATTTTGGTAAAGATGTTTTGTAGCCATAGCACAAAAGGCATCATTAAAAAGCTATTAATGCTAACATAGTGTTTTGTTTACAGTAATAAGATTGCTATATACTGAACAACAATTGGATAATTATACCAGTTGTGATTATTGGTTACATAGATGGGAGGGTTTAAAAGCAAGTGACCCGATCAAATTCTATTATCGAATTTTAATTAACTCTTGGATATTTTTCTTTGCTGTCTGAAACACATAATCTTTGTTACTCTGTTTACTCTAGGAAGGTAGAAGCTTTTATAAATTTCAAACATGTGGTGGGAGGAGTGAGGCTGTCAGTCAGTGAAACTTATTTGTGCTTCAGGTTACTCAGCCTAACATACACAACTGATAATGAGGACAGACATTTTTTTCTACGTCAAACATATCAATGACTAAAATTAAAAAAAAAAGAAATATAAAGCACAGACTCACACAGAATCACGGAATGGTTGAGGTTGGAAGTGAACTCTGGACATCCTCTGGTCCAATCCTGCTGCTCAAACAGAACCACTTGGAGCACATGGCCCAGGACTATGTCCACACATGTCCGTTTTGAATATTTCTGAGGAGGAAGACGACCACCTCTTTGGGCAACCTGTACCAGTGCTCGGTCACCCTCACATTAAGAAATTGTTTCCTTAAGTTCAGAGGAAACTTTCTGTGTTAAAGTTTGAGTCCATTGCCCCTGGTCCTGCCACTGGGCACCACTGACAAGAGCCTGGCTCCATCTTCTTTGTCCCCTCCTTTCAAGCATTTATATACATGGTTAAGATTCCCCCATGAGCCTTCTCTTCTCCAGACTGAACAGCCCTAGCTCTCTCAGCCTTTCTTCACACATGAGGTGCTCATCTTTGTGGCCCATTTGCCATCTTTACAGCAAGAGCACATTGCTGAATCATATCCAACCTGGTGTCCATCAGGACCCTGAGGTCATTTTCTGCCAAACTGCTTTGCAGCTGGGCAACACCCAGCAAACCTTGGTGCCTGGGATTGCTCCGGCTCAAATGTAGGATTTTGAACTTCTGGTTGAATTTCATGAGGTTCCTGATAGCCCCTTTCTCCAGCTGTTGAGATGCCTCTGGATGGCAGCATGGCCCTCTGGTCCCAGTTTAGTGTCACCTGCAAATTTGCTGAGGGTACACACCTGTCATTGCTATTATCATGAAGATGGTGAAAAAGACTGGGTGCAATATTGACCCCTAGGATACGCTGCTGGTCACTGGCATCCAACTAAACTTTGTGCTGCTTATCACCACCATCTGGGGTCAACCATTTAACCAATTTTTAATCTGCTTCACTATTTGCTCATCCATCAACAGCTTTTCTATGAAACTCTTATAGCAGACTGATAGTACAGGTAGAAAACAGTCACCACTCTCACCTTGTCCACCAGGCCAGTCACTTCATCAAAGATGTTTATCAAGTTGCTCAAGCAAGACTTCCCATAAAGTGAAGCGATGTTGAATACTCCTGATGATTTGCTTGTCTTTAATGAGTCTGAAAATTATTTCCAAGATTAGTTGCTCCAACACCTTCCCAGAGTTCAAAGGGAGGGTGACCAACCTGCTGTTCCCTGGCTCCCTCTTCTTACCCTTCTTCAAGACAACAGTGACATTTGACTTCCTCTAGTCTTCTGGCACTTTTTGTAGTCTCCCTCATGGATCAAAGGTTATAGAGAATGGTCTTACAATGACATTTACCATTTCTCTCAATGCTCATGGGTGCATCTTATCAGGCCCTATGACCCTATTCATTTCCAGTTTGCTTAAGTATTCTCTGATCTGATCCTCTTCCACCAAAAACAAAACTTCCCAAAGAATAAGTTTCCTGGCTTGTACATTTTCTGGATTGTGTATCTTTTACTCTCTGTGAAAATGTCTCATTAATTTTGCCTTGTTATGGTTGCCTAGCAGAATTATCTGTTTCCCAACATTGTTTACAGCCCTCAGATTAGGTCATTTGCTCCCGTGTGCCAAGCATTACGCAGATTACGAATAAAATATTTGGTTTTTCCAACAAAACAAGAGATCTCAAAATATCTAATGTATATTATTCTAAAAACACTAACTGGTCAGGAGTATTACTGATTGCCCTCAACTTCTTACTTCTGTATTATTTTAGCAATGCAAAAAACATAACATTCTTAAGAGAACAGTCATACCAAAAGAGAAAATTGCTCATATTTAGTCCTGGTTTATTTCTTTATCCTGACTTTCTGAAATGAGAGGTTTGTGGAATAAGACAATTAGATAATAAATTAGATAAAAGAATGCTTATTGTCATTGTTACTAGATCAATATATTTTAGACATAAAACAAAACTGACAAGTAAGGTAGAATAAATACTTATCTCTATCACAGCTAGCAAAAATAAATGCACGTATTTGTGGGTTTATGTACAATACTAATTGATTAGTATTTCATAAGTTAATTTGGCTGCCAAGCTGGAAAACCTCCTCAGTGTCACAAATATGTCCAACATTGCTCAGGCAATTAAGGCAATATATGCTTTAACAATCATAGCTTATATATAGGGTTTTAGCCACGTTCATGAATAAAGAAGACTTAAATGTGTATTTTTAATTCCATAAATTGTCCTTTTATATTTTCATTAGAAAAAAATGTCTTAGAATGAGTGATACCAGTGTAACTCTTAGCTGTCCAACAAGGAAGAAACCAAACAAAATCAAACAAACAAAACCAAAAAAAAACCCCTCACTACAAAACAAAAGGCCAAAACAAATTAAAAGCAACACAAGGTTTTAGTTGCACAAAGTGTCAGCCTTTGGAATAACTTTCCATACTTCCATACAACAACCATTTCTCTAAACTGTAGCATCTAGTTGAGGTTTTGGTCATTTCTTGTCTCTGCAAAATGGTCTTCTGAACAAAATAGTGCAAGCAGGATCAAAATGCACAAATCGTGTTTTCCCCAACATGAAACAATTTCAAAATAATTTGATGTTAGTTTGGAAGTGTTAACATGCAGAAAAAGACAAAATTGTCTCAGATATTACTCACACTGCCCATTAAGGGGTGTCTTATCCGCATTATTACATCATAGGTGTTCCCTATAGAAATCCACCAAAACTCAGGTTTCATGGATGAGCTTTACGGAACAGATAGCTAGAATTTGTTACGACCATACCAGGAACCCCAGCTGGAGAGTCAAAATGAAATAATCTATGGGCTGATTAAATGTGAAAGAATGAGAGCATTTGTTCAATGCAACATACTCAGCTATAAGCAGAACTGTCAGTGTTACTGTGCAACTATTCTCTCTCAGATCCAAATGGTTAGGTAGATCAAAACAGAGCTCCAAAAGACACAGGAAATCTTTCTTTGCTCTGAAACTTTCTTTACAATAAATGTGAGATGAATAACAGGAATGATGGCAATAATTAGAAACACTTTCTCTGCAGCATGCACTTTGTGTGGAAAGAGAAGAGGCACTACTCCAACCAGGTTCTGTGTTTGGAGAGACATAAGCCAGAGTTTCTGTTCCACCTTTGGCTTGCTATTTTGTTTCTCACATTTGGCAGTGAATGGAACTGGATTTCAATGTCCTACATCTGAATACTGGGCTACTGAATATAAAAGTCAGCTAAGTATCCTCTAACTGCTTTCTTCAAAACACTGACTGTCAATGATATTCTCACGACTGTGCTTCTACAGAAGAAGCAGTATGAATGAGAATAGAACACAAACCTCTAGCCTCTGGATCACATTAACGGTCTGAGTGCAACTGCTTTTGGAAGGCACCATTCAAACAACACCGAAAATAACCCTGGATGCTTTCATTGATGAACGTTTATATGCCTGAAGATTTGATACTATGATAGGGCTAGAAGGCAACTAGACAAAGAACTTGTGGACTTTTGCTGAGACCAAGACTTAGTCAAACTCCTTTCCTACATGCTAAATCAAGATCTGAAAAGCCAGATGGGGCACACTACTCTGAAGACACCTTTCTGTAGTAATGTTTCTGTCCTGACGAAAGTTCCTTAGAAACCTGATTCTTGGCTTCTGCACAGGTCTTTGTATAATTCCTGTCTGTCCACACGCACTGAAATGTGAAGGTGTGACACTTCATCTGATGTGCTGCTTTCCATACTGGCACCCAGGCATGATACTGTGGTTTCTTCTAACTTTAAAATGCTAACTCCAGAACTGAAGACTGAGGCTCAGCTCCCTGTCAGATGGATTAGTGGTTAGAGTAATAGCCCAAGGCTTCTTAAAACATGATGTTTCCATACGGTCACTGAAATAAATGTGTTTCTGGCACTGAACATGCCTCATGAACAGTAGCTAACACATTGTCATTTAAATTTCATAACACCCCCTAGAAACAGATGAACCATTTTGCATTGATTTTTCCAGAATGCAAGCCTATATATATGTAACTCACAAGTAGCCTACAGAAGAATGGGAGGCAAAGTGGCTGCTGTTCAGGTTGACTGATTTCTGACAGACAAGGAGAGGAACAGGAAACCTCTGTCAAACCTCTATTGGTTTAAAATCAAAGTATTATTCAATAACACCCTAATAAATCCCCAGAATACAAAATAGTGGCATTACTAACTGTGACATGTAGCAGCAATTGCTAGTAAAAAAAAATAAAATTGTTTCTTCTTTTGATTTCCAAATTTTTCACTTTCAGGTAAAAGAAAAACAAATTGTGGTGATACTTGATATAAAATTTCAGGCAGCTTGAGAGCTAGCAGCTAGCCAGACACATTGAAACACAGAACAGCAATAGGCATTTATATTTAATCGATCCTAGTGAGCCAAGAACAATATTTTAGAGAATACCTCCATTGTTCTGTGACAGAGGTGTTAATCAGGTGAAAGGGATCGATTAGTGATGAGATGAAATGTAAATTGCTGTTAATACTCTGCTACCAGCTGAGCAACTAAAAGAGAGAACTGTGATGAAATGGGCATGGTTAACCAGCTGAAAAAAGAATTTCAAGAAGGAAGCCTTGAGCGCACAGGAGCAGGCTGTCTCAGTCTGCCGAAAGGCAAGCTGACGGGCAAAACAACCGGCCTGGCTAAACAGGGAGATTTTGAAAGAAATTAGGGCAAAAAAGAGAACCTACCAATTATGGAAAAAAGGGCTGACTACTCAGGAAGAACATAGTTAGGTCCTGCCGAAAGAAAATCAGAGAGACGAAGGCAAAACTTGAACTTGATCTTGCCACTTATGTCAGGGATAACAAAAAGTCTTTCTATAGATACATTAATAGCAAAAGGAGGAACAAGGAAAACCTCAATTCTTTGTTGGACATGGGTGTGAACATAGTTACTGACAATGAGGACAAGGCTGAGGTATTTAACACCTTCTTTACCTCGGTCTTCAACAGTAAGACAGGTTGTCCTGAGGACAGCTGGCTTCTGGAGCTTGTAGGCAGGGATAAGAAGCTGAATAGTCCCCCTGTAATCAAGGAGGAAACAG
>VYXB01003481.1:67104-78529 GCA_013397135.1 Pachyramphus minor | reverse complement strand
GCCCCTGTACTCAGCACTGGTGAGGCCACACCTGGAGTACTGTGTCCAGTTCTGGGCCCCTCAGTTCAGGAAGGACATTGAGGTGCTGGAGCAGCTCCAGAGAAGAGCAACCAGGCTGGTGAAGGGACTTGAACACAAGCCCTAGGAGAAGAGGTTGAGGGAGCTGGGATTGTTTAGCCTAGAGAAGAGAAGGCTCAGGGGAGACCTCATCAGTCTCTACAACTACCTGAAAGGAAGTTGTAGCCAGGTGGGGGTCGGTCTCTTTTCCCAGGCAACCAACAGTAAGACAAGAGGGCACGGTCTCACGCTTGCCAGGGTAGGTTTAACTTAGATATTAGGAGGAAGTTCTTTACAGAGAGGCATTGGAATGGGCTGCCCAGGGAGGTGGTGAATTCTCCATCACTGGAGGTATTCAAGAAAAGACTGGATGTGGCACTTAGTGCCATAATCTAGTAACTGTAGCGGTAGTGGATCAAGAGTTGTACTTGATGATCTCAGAGATCCTTTCCAACCCATCTTATGATTCTATGATTCTATGATTCTATGATTCTATGATTCTATGATTCTATGATTCTATGATTCTATGATTCTATGATTCTATGATTTGGGTCCTGTTGTTGCAGACTACTAATACATTTACGCCAATTTGTCAAGCAGATAAAAATTACTGAAAAAATGTTACTTCATCACCTGGAACATGAGAACTTTCCTTCCCTGTTGTAAGGGGTGGTGGGTGAATATGGAGTCCTTCTGTAATTCACCATTTCAAACTCTGTAATGCAAGCATAGAAATAAGCAGCTTCAGTAGCCAGGGGGAGGGAGAGCCCAGAGGTCTCCTTTCCCAGGCCATATGCTCAAGAGTGGAGCTCATCCTTTGCCTGACAAGGATGCCTTGCTGTTTCATCCTGAGCATGTTCTGTAAACCCCTATCACCCCACTTCCCAGCCCCTTGGCAGAGATCTTCCCAGCAGCTCTCTCCTAAGGGGTCACTTCCTCAAAGCACATCAGCTTTCCCATAAATGTGGGGAAAACCAGCAGTGCTAAAGGTGCTGGAGGTGTTGGGTTCCCAAAATCAAGAACTGCTATCTGGGCAGTTATCATAGATTCCAAATAAAAATATCCTGTTTGGAACATAACAAAAAAAAAAATCTTGATATAAACCACACAGACACATGGCTTCCTCAGTTTCTGGTGTGCCCCTGGAGAGATATAANTTTCATCCTGAGCATGTTCTGTAAACCCCTATCACCCCACTTCCCAGCCCCTTGGCAGAGATCTTCCCAGCAGCTCTCTCTTAAGGGGTCACTTCCTCAAAGCACATCAGCTTTCCCATAAATGTGGGGAAAACCAGCAGTGCTAAAGGTGCTGGAGGTGTTGGGTTCCCAAAATCAAGAACTGCTATCTGGGCAGTTATCATAGATTCCAAATAAAAATATCCTGTTTGGAACATAACAAAAAAAAAAATCTTGATATAAACCACACAGACACATGGCTTCCTCAGTTTCTGGTGTGCCCCTGGAGAGATATAAGGCCCAGCTTCCACCACCCTGCCATATCCCACAAATTGCCATGTCTTGCTACTCTGCCAGTTGATCTGGTCCATAAACTTTCAATCAAAATGAATGCTTTTAACTAACTTGGCCTATTTTCCCTAGTAGACTAGAGAGCAACCAAATGATTATATCAGCTGGCAAATCTAAGACAATGGTCATCCTCAACTATTCCCTGTCAGGGACAATCAAAGAAGTGATGGCCTGGAGCTGATAAACTTCTGTCATATAGTAGTTGGAGTCAAACAGGATATGTAGTTCCGTCTTAATTATAAATGTAACTAAGAAAAAAAATAGCTCCAAACTTTCATAGGGAAAATTTTTCTTGTGTGTTCACTTTATAAATTGGCACAACAAAAAAGATATTGAAAGCAGACAAAATGCTGTGTCTGAAATCCGAATCTGATATTTACTAGTAACTGCAAAGAGATCTTTATGAAAGCAGGTGCCTTCAATATCACCAAAGGGATTTGCCATCTATGATCCGCTTTGGTTTTTGTCAGTATAAACAACTTTTCTGCAGAAAAGATGGATGGACAGAAGATCTTTTTTAGTACAACACTCTTTTATCAACAAACACATTAATAATGAGGATCATCAGGAGAAGGTTGTATCACATCCAAGACAAGTAACAAAGATAGCAATTGAGGTGTCCATAGAAAAATAAGACAATCAGTCCTCTAGAATGACAACAATAATTGGGTGACAGAAGATAAGTTTCTCTCCAGTAAAGTTAAAACAAGAATTAAGAAAAGTGAAAAAAAAATAAAAAATTAGAGACTCATAAATTTAATTTTTGTTTAAGAAGGATGAAGTTGCAATCATTTAACTATTTTGTCAAGAATAACTCTTTCTTCGGCACAAGGAGATCTATTCCAGTAATCAACTTCTATGATAACTGAAAGTGCAACATCTCCCATAACTGAACCAAAGTAGACAATTACTTGGACTTCTTTTGCTCCTAAATATTTAGAACTTGTGACCTCTTAAATTATAAACACTGAGGCTGTCTGCTTTGTCTCAAATACAAAAGTAATATATGACTCTGAATAGAGATAAGGTGGGGACAGGCATGTATCTGGCTTCAGAAAATGATCAGCTAGAGATGTGATTGCTATCATGACCTAGGGGGTGTTAAATTCCAGATTTAAACCTCATCATATTTAGGCTTAAAAAAAAGAACACAGAGACAGCTGATCTATAGGTCATCTAGTATAATATTTCTGTAACTCTCATTTTGCATCTTGGATTATGACTGTTGCAGACATTTGAGGATGTGTACAGTATTGCAGAAGGCAGCATACTTCACAATATATGGAGAAACCAATCTGGAAGTAGTTTCATAACATCAATTCACAGTCATTTGCAGTTTTCAAAAGTAAACTGCATGTTGCACAGTATCTTTGTCAACCAGTTAGCATCGTTCTGGTTTGCTGAAACACAGTTTTTCTCTGATAACTTAATATACATTAATAAGCAGTATTCTAAAAATAATTGTATTAATGCATATATAAAAATCAGGAAAAAATCCACAAATACTCAAAAATTTTTAATTTGTGAGTAGATATTCTGTGCAGACCTGTCAGAAATGTTCTTCTGATGTTAGCAGAATAACGTCATGCAGACTATACATTGAAGACACATAATATAATGTATGTGCCAGGTACTACTTCACAGACTACACCTTCAAAGTAACATCTTCTATAAAGCATTAGATGATTGTTCTGTATTGATAGCTCATTTCATATATGTGTGTGTACATATTTTTTAATATATATATCTATATAAAACCAATAGACACACACAAACACATATATACTCATTACATATGCATGCAATAGATAGTAGATTAAACATTACAAAAGCACTCTATTATTGTGGCATCCTGTATATCTCTGACTTTCCTCCCTCTTTTCTCCAGGAATAACCTAGTTAACACAGGTCACCAATGCACTAGATTAATAACAAATATCTCTTGTCTCATTACCTGGAAATCTTTTATCTAAAGAGAAACTAGAATGTAATTAAACAAAAGGTACACAAGACATCTAAGGAATTTTTGTGGGATAAATCTCTTTATTGGAGTAAGATGTTGTTTTCACAGTGATTTATGCTGCAGAGCAAACACTGAGACTACTTGCTGTGCTCACAGCCCTTTAAGGAGACAAAAGAGCAAATCTGCCAATCTAATAGTTCTGTGACTAGCATGCATGGAGAGTTGTTGCATTAGATACAATTTCACAGCAGTTTCCAATTTCTGTTTTATATAGCTCCTTAATGGTTTCTTGGTTTTTTATTTTGTTGGGGTATTTTTCATCCCTGGTTTGTTATCAAATACAATATAGAAGCCATATTTTGAAATAAAACACTTTAAAGAAAACATTTAATACAATTCCCTTTTGCTGTAAAGAGGGAAAACAGTCAAACTGGAATAAATGCATTTTTCCTTGAAAATAAATCCAACTTTATGAAGAGAGCAGATTGGAAGCCTGAGAGTATTAGTCTGTTGCTATACTTTGTCACTGTAGTAATGGGACGATGTTTAATTTTTTTGCTAATAAGAATAGATAAGATTTGATTATTCTCATTTGGATTGGGACTCTGTGGGAAGGGGCTGGTTCAAAGAAAATGTATCTTTCCACCACTCCTACAACCAATTAACATGACTAGCAAACTGAGACTGGATGAGGAAAAGGCTGAGGTCCTGAACATTTTTTCTTTAGTCTTCAGTGGAAACCTTTCTTTCCACACTTATATAGTAAATATACTAAGGAGTGTATATTTCGACTAAATATAAGGAAGAAATTTTTTATGATGAAGGTGGTGAAACACTGGAATAGGTTGCCTCCTGAAAATATTCATAGTCAAGCTGGACAGGGCTATGAACAACTTGATCTAGTTGAAAATGTCCCTTCTCATTACAGGGGAGATTGGACTGTGTGACCTTTTAAGGCCCCTTCCAACCCAAGCTGTTCTGTTTCTATGATTAAAACTAGTCAAACTTTTGTGATTTGGAAAGTTTGTACACCAAAGCAGAAAACTTACTATTGCTAGGCAGTCTTGCTGACTCTAACTAAATTTTGAGCATATATAATTACTGCAATATGCTTTCTCTATTTTCCTTAAGAAATAAATTCGCCTATTACTTGGACATCCTGAGTAAATCTTTTGAGATCAAAGTTTTCTCTCCCCTTTCTTGGTCCACCAGCTTGGCATGAAAAAGTTAAATCTGTACAGTGAGTTTTGAAATAAGAGAGAAATGTTTCACATTATATCTGTCCACTTTCTGTGCTCCAACCCAAATGACCATTGATAATAAGATGAATGAAAAACCTTTGGAATGAATCCAGCATGAGCTGTGAATATACGCCACCACAGCTATTGCTATTTATTCCTCCATTTCACTCCACTGAGCATGCTGAGACAGCATTTATTAATAATCTATTGTGAATATAAAATCTCTGATACCACTTACCACTTTTAGATCATGTTATATGTCATTAAAGTCAACACAATTATAATATCCACTTTGCAATGGAAATAATTTTAATAGAAAGAACATTAAAAAAACACAGTACATGAAGAAAGTGTTATTGAGTATATATTTGCTGAAGTATGTCTGGAAAGCAAACTAGGAACATTTAGAAACTGGCAGGTAGCAAGAATGATATGGGTGTTTGCCTACATTATAAACTGCCTAAACAACGTCAGGATGAGTAGGAGGCTGCAAATACCTTCTACTCTAGCATGGCTCTCTGACCATCACTTCTTCTTCAGCCACCCTTGGTCTCTCTGTGTGCTGTGATTAGTCCTGTCCCACACAACCTATGAACAACTGCAAGTAGCTGTGCAAGAGAGCTGAAAACCATGTCATGTATAAATGCAAGGAATCATCTAAGTATGAAAAGGTTGCCCCTTCTGATATTATTCACCTAAATAGCTCAATAACTTTCTACTTTTGTTTTAGTATCATGAAAATATTGAAGTCTGTCTTTTAATCTGGAAGACTACATGAAGTCCCTTTAAACAAATTCTTAGCCCTGACAGATCTGTCAGTCAGATAGCAAGGACTACTGTGGGTAACAGGGTTACATTTTACTTCTATCAAGCTCCCTCTAAATACAGCTTTAGGCAAAACAGTCACTTACCTTTGTCTTTTGTGGGGAAAGGAACAATAAATATCTAAACTAGTTAAGTGTTTTTATATTGTGCTCAGTGTGTGAATGTGTGTGCTTCTGCCTTTAGAAGATTATTGTGAACTTCGTGCTATAAAGCACAGAGAAAATCTTGTATTAGGCAGCCATCAACCTCGTGCTGATCATGTCCAGGTGTCATTTATCTCTTCTGCCCTCAATAGTAGAAACACTCAGATGGCAAGTGCGTTGGTTAGTACTTCTGACAGCACATATCTACCGGCATTCCTTTCCAGTGGAAAGAAAAATGCTTATAATTTAGATTCATTAGGTAATTCTCATGGGTTTTGTAACAAAGACTATATAAATATACACTAATCTGTATAAATAAATGATCCTGACACACAAAATCTTTTAGAATCATTATTATTTTAAAATCAACTAAAAATTCTCTGTTTGCTGAGCTACTTTTTACTTATTTCCAAGCCATAAATACAGAGCTAAAACTGCTGTTTCTGGATTTGGCAATGTAAAAAACAATGGTTAAAAATAAATTATACTCCCACTTTTTAACACAGGGCAGTGGGAGTACAGGGATGGAGAGGCTAAGCTTGGAAACTGGGTGCAGTTTCTTGCTCTTGGCACAGATGCACCACAACCTTTGCACATTGGCACAGCAGTACTCATCTCTTCTCAAGTTTACTGAAGAACAAAATAATTTATTTTGAAGTAATTTAAAGAAAAAACCCAACACTGCTAAAATTCAGAAGGATTTTTTTTGGTTTAAAATATATTATTACATTAATCTGTTTTATAGCAACATCTAGTAGCTACGCCCAAGATCAGTAAAAAGATGGTTGATTGTCATACACCTGTTTTTAATTATCATTCATTGCAACAGTAATCTAAGTTCATTAGTTCAGTTTCTTAATGACTAGACATATTTTAAATACATAACTGTTGATATGGAAGATAAAAGAAAGAACAAAAGCAAAAATATCCTCCCCTCCCCCGGGGTAAAATAAAATCTATTTTAATAATACTTTTTCCAGGTGTAAAGAAGTTAAAGTTATCATTTTTTCTGTTATACATATACTACATTACCTTACTTCAGCTGTTCAAATTAGTTTGGAGTAACAGATGGAAATCACCCTGAGGTTAATATCTCTTCCCTTCTGAACTGCCAGCTTCCAGTAGGTTTTTTTATATCTTTAATTTTGCTACATTATTGCTTGCAAATTCACACTGTAAGCATTTTTCTTCCATTTTTTTGTTCCTTACTTGTGTGTGTGTGTGTGTTTATATTCTTCATCAAGGGTATTTTATGCCTTTTTATTCATTATATTCACCATAACTGTGGTGGTATGCTTGTCCTCATGAGTCTGCTGTTTGATCACCCTTACAACCATTTGCTATCAGTTTTGCATTTCTCACAGCAAGTACTCTGAATATATCTGTCTGTTCTTTGCAGTTCATCCTTCGACATTATTTTGATTTTTTGCTAAAACCTTGTCAGAAATCATATGACAGTTATTTTTACAAAATGTTGAATGTTTAATCTCTTGTGTAAGATATTAAACGTATGCTTAAGGCATTAAATGTGTGTTCTTATACTATGTAAGTATGAAAAGCTTTGAGTGGCTGAAAATGTTGTACATCAGGGAAGCAAAATGTTTCTACAGTCTAAATAATCTACAGAAAACCAGAAAGGGATACACTGGAGAATTCTGTCTCTATTTTGTAGTAAGGAGGCTGTAAAATATGCGACTCCATTTTGCCACTATCTAACAAATACATAGTATATGTGGAAGGCAAAGATATTTTTTAAATACATGAATTTATACCAATAACTACTTAAATATGTTGCCTAACTTCACAGATTATCACAGAAGCAAAAATTGAACAAGATCTAGTTCATTGTACAGATCCTCAGACTGTCTCTTCCTATTAAGAAAAAGCTTTTAGGTTTTTTTAGTAGTCCTCTAAAGCCTATGGAAAACAACCTGACATGTAAAACCTAGTTCAAAGCTACCATACATTATCTCATCAAAACAGGATACTTTCCGTGTGAGTGTGTGTGTGTGTGTGTGTGTGTGTGTGTGTGCAATGAGTATATTTGAAAGGTATCAGAATTACTACTTCCTCAATGTGAAACATACAGAATACTGCACAACTCCGATAAACTTAATCTTCAATACACTTCTCAAAAGAATTCAGAACTCCTGATACTGCATATAACGCTGGCTTTACTTAAAACTCTCATTAAAAGTATATTCTCTGAGTTGCAAAGTTAAGTGCTCAAAAAAACCCCGTGAAAGGTCAGGATTATGCATGTTAACATTGTAATATGGTACTTAATTACCTTGACAACATTGAGCTATTTTTAACACTTGTCTGCAACATCAAGAATTTGGGGGGTTACATAGTAAAATTTCCTTGGTTAAATCAGACATAAAACTACACACTTAATGGCAAGTCTTTCTTAATGTAGGGTTCATTAAACACATTTTTAGTACTTGATTTACTAGAATAGTAGGTTTACAGTGTTCTTATCTGTATAGACTAGGATTAAGGAAAGAACACTGGGTCTTTGAATTTCATGGAGACATGCTGAGAACGCATATGTGATGGGACAGAAAAACTTCAGGTACTGTTTCAAGTTCTGAAATACACACTGGTGTTCATAGGCTTACCGTGGCATTTCATAAAAATTTTACCCCTCCATCTCCTTTATTCTCCTATCTTCCATCCAGCTTCTTCTTTCCTCAGTTTTAGGTTCTGGCATTCCAAACCACAGTTCTCTAGTTCTTTTCTTTCCAGTATCTACTCAATTTTTTTGCATTCCATTTATATCTGATTCCAAATATAAAATATATAAACAGATATCTGTTTCCTGATTTAAAAAAAAAAAAAAGGGTGTAAAATTAGGATGTCTAAAAATGTGGCCTGCACAATTAGTACAGGCACTTTGCGTGGCCCACAGGAACCCAGCCATAGATTTGAGGACTCTCTGTCCATTGAAGCATGACCAGCGGGACTGAAATCTTTGAAGACTTAAGATCTTAAAAGTAAACAAAGCCTTTCAGGGGCATGAACTGCACCATGCAATATTAAAAAATAAAAGTCTCTAAATTTGACCTACTTTTGAAGATTTTTTGTAATGTAGACAAAAAAAGTCGCGCTTCCTACATAGGCACTCTCTCTACTACCTTCAAGACCTTTTATTACAGGAGAAAAAGAACCAGAATTATCAGAGAAAATGTCACAATTTTATTCTTTTACAATGGTGGAACAAAGTATTTTCCTGTATTTCAATCTCTAAAAATGCCCGGATAACTTTATTTCTTTTTTTCTTTTTGGTTTCTTTTAGTCAGCCTACAGGCTGGGAAATTTCAGTCCAGATGGCTGAAATTTGGCAAACTTATAAACAAACGAAATCTGGGTCTTAAAATGGAAGTGATGGGCAACATTACTAATTAGGCATTCTATATTTATTTTGTTCAGCTGCTTCCTCTTTTCCATCTCCAAATAAAAATATCCAAGCAAACAGAAAATTGAATTTGGTAAAAGATTATGGGTTCAGGGCTTTGCTTTGGGGGAGGGATTATTGAAGCCCTGTACGTTAATATCTAAACATACTTTTACATAACCACCTTCCTTGAAAACTTACATCTTTTTTCCAAAACACCCCTAAAATATAATTGCTTTAGTTATTCTAATTATGCTAATATTCTCTCTGTAGGTGTAAATGTTTGACAGCTACGTGCATTCTAAAAAGTGAGCTTTTTCATTCACTGTTACATCTCAACTGCAGTTTTATAAATTTACCATTTGTGTCTAAAGTCAATGTCAAAACACCACAAGAAGTAACATAAAATGGGAGTGAAAACATTGGTGACACTCTAAACTTTCAGATCCTGGTTTCAGATGACTTGTTTCATCATCGTCCTGTATTTCTCTTTTACATTTATCACTTGGAATATCACCGTACCCATTCTGTAAGCAGTTCATCAAACACCCGCCATACACTGATAGACAAGCGTATCTTTTCCTCAGGCCTGAGTGCCTTGCTGTTGGTTGGCTCCATGCTAGAGGCACATTTGATATAATGGTCTTTATTTGAACTTTTGAAATCTGTGTTTTCTGGAGAAGATTAACACTCTGCATCTCAGATGTGGGAATATGGAAAAGCTGGAAAAAGACAGCCATGGAGCCACAGCACCATCAAGTGACAATTGCCTCTGTCACGGTAAACTCTTCTTTATGAGCACATGCAGGTCATTCCAATTTTGTCTCTCACTCTCTTTCTGCCATGAGTAGTGAATAAATATATTTTTAAGTTAATAATAGCTGTCAAATAATTAAAGTGAAGCTATTTTTTTATTATTTAAAAGGGAACTTTATTCCATTAAGTCTTTTGTACCATGTTTTTTGGAAATACTGTAATACATTTGCCTCAGGGTGTATGTCAAAGGCTTGAATCAGACAACCTTTCTGGTCACTTTTCATACATGAGGTAATATTGGAAAAATCATTTAGTATTTCTGTGTTTTAGTTCTCCTGAATGCAGTGAGAAAATTAATAGCTCCCCTTCCCTTAAATGAAGATATTCAAATGAAACACATTATATCAAAGCACTATATAATTCTAATTCCTTTATCATATTTATTTCTTTTCTATTTCTCTACAAAATTCATGGTGGTTCAAACTGACATCACCCGTGTGATTATGCAGTGACAAACTTGGATATTCACAGGAGCATTCTGAAGCCCACACTAGCACTTCCAGTGCTTCCCATGCTCCATGAACTCTACAAAGGGGAGAATAACCCATATACCAGGAAAATTATCACAGGAATGATAAGATGTACATCAGTTCTTTTTTTATCAGGCCCCAAAAGCGGACTTGGGGACGGTAAAGGGCCCAGGTTTGACTTTGTGCTGAGCAAAAGGCAAAGGTGAGTTTTTTTCTTCCACTTCTTCCACAGTGTGAAGCTTTGCAGCACCTGCTCTGGTTCCACATGCAAAGACCCTTGAGCTGTGCTATTACAGGCCAGTCAAAAAGGCCTTCGAGAATATGCCTTTTTCACATGCAGTCTTTGTGTTCACTGCAAAGGACAGAAAAATGGGGAAAACCAGCTTCATATTACACTGAGACTCTCATAGATGGAATGTAAGCCTAAGCTAACACTATTTTTTTAAATAGCATTATCTCCTTCCTAAGTATTGTATCAAGTGAATGGAGAGATATGACAGGATGTAATACATGATTTTTTACTGCCCCAAAGGATTATACCACAATATAACATAGAAGGAGGCTTAATTAACCATTAATATATCATATTTTTGTGTACAGATATCCCTATATATGTATACATGTTATATATATATATATGTATAATAATATGTTCTATGGCAGATTCTGGCTACGGCAGATTCTGGAACGCTTAGGGTGTCCACCCAAGTTCCTTAAAATGATCATCCTGCTCCATGAGGACCAGCGCAGCCAAGTGAGATATGATCATACACTCTCTGAGTCCTTTCAAATAACCAATGGTGTGAAACAAGGCTGTGTTCTTGCACCAACTGTATTCACGCTCTTCTTCAGGATGATGCTCCAAAGGGCCACAGCAGATCTAGATGAAGAACAAGGGATCTACATTCGTTTTCATACCAACAGTAGCCTATTCAACCTGAGGCGACTGAAGGCCCACACCAAGACCCTAAACCATCTCATCCAACA
>VYXB01003481.1:39784-59912 GCA_013397135.1 Pachyramphus minor | reverse complement strand
GGGGAGAGTTAAAATGGAAAAGAAAAAAGTAAGAAAAATGCAGTGAAAAAAATAACCTGCAGGCTTATTCAGTAGCCCAAACCTTGTATCAAGGTAAGCCATTTATTTCAACTGATGTGTGTAGAACCCTGAGGCTTTGAGGCCACAGATCATTTGTGTTGTTAGACACTGACACACACAGACAAATGAAGGATAGGGAAAATGTGAGAAAAGTGAAGAAATCATGAGAGCAAAGGCAAGACAGCTGTCGGGAAGTCATGCAGGGACATAAGCAGCTTACAGAGCCTATGAGCAAGTATAATGTCTCTGAGGAATATGACCTTAATAAATGCAGTCCATTACACCTTTAGAATTGGTACAGCTTCAAAGCTATTTGCATGTAAATGATTGCATTTTCTGTCATCCAGTATTATCTGACGATTATAAGCATAGCATTTTTTTGTTGTTGCTCGTGTGATTTATGCTCCAGTTCTTAAAATCTACAGAGAAGAGCTCCTGGTGACAGCACACTTGGTACTCTCCAGAAGTTTAATCTAAACAGATTCCATGACCCCACACTTTTGGATTTTTTTTCCCAATCTCTCAGTATAAAAATGTGTTGCCTTTAAGTATTGCCTCCCTTGGTTGTTTACTAGAAGAATGTAATACATTCCACAGTTATCAAAAACACTGAGACTGACTGAGTTGACTATTGATTTAATACAACCTGATGATATGTCACTGCAGTGAGAAAAATGCAGCTATGGAGAGGACTGTATCATTAGCTATACAGAGATACACAAGTTTTTCCCAACTTTTTCCCATAGAGGGGTGCCAATAAATTTTAAAAAGCAAATAATAGTCAGCATTAGAAAGTAATACATCTATATTTGGAATAACATGTTAGCTGAAGATGAATGGCAAATACTGTGATCTACATGCCATATTTTAAAAATTATTAGCGTATGGATAATTGAATTGTTGAAAGACAGCAAAACGGACACAGATAGCACTGATAAGAAACACATAGAAGTAGAATAAGACTCAATTGTAGAAAAAGCCACAGTCCTTCCATGGTCATAATCTCACAATAGTTATCATAGCTCTACTGTCTTGTCTAGTATGTTATAGTTACTTCTTGACAATATCCACTTGTTAAGGATACTTTCCATATCTATAGGTCTTCCCAACAAGATGATTTAAGAAGATTTATCAAAATTTTCTTATTAAATTTAACACATTACACTGCAAAAAATAAGTATTATTGTCTTCAATGAAACCTGGATTGAATTCTTTCCATACAAGTCTTGAACCCAACACAGGTTAGGCTGCAGTCTAAGCTGTTATTCTTATTTGACCTAAGCACTTGAATCAAAATTTGGCATCCTATAAAACAGTTTCCTCCAAAAGAGAAACTGTTGAAGAATGGGCAAACTCTCTGTGCTCTAGACAAAAAAAAAAAATTATCTTGCTTGTGGTGACAAACTCCTTTCAGCTAAGTTTTAGCTTGAAAGATCTCACTACTGTGCCACTAGGGCTTTTGTGATCGAATCTGGAGGTTCCCGTTTGGGTCCCTGGTGTTTCTTCTTCCATGTCTACATCCTCCATAGGGCTGTGCCTCATGGGCTCTGTTACATTTAGCTTCAGTGTCTGCAAAGTTTTTAGGCTATAGGTATTAGTTCTACTCATTCATCAGGCAGTGCGTCTTTCCCTCGGCTAGTGCAGTTAAAGCCTGAAAATAAAAATTCAAATGAAAATTGATGGCTGATTTAAGTTAATATGCCAAGTTATGAAATAGTATAGCTTCTGCAACAGCATCCAGAAGAAGTAAAAAGGAAAAGCTTGAAAAAATAAGCTCTTCAGCCACCCTGGTTCTGTGATGACACAATTGCAGATGAATATTTGATTAATACCCTCACACATCACTTCTACAAAAACAAGGCAAGAAGCTGCCTTTGCCCATGTAACTAACATGGTGAAGCAGTCTCAGATGTGTGTTTCTGTTTTACCAGGATGTATACTTAACCTCAAGGTTAAGGCAATTATTATTAAAGGCAATTATTGTTCTTACTTAGTCCTATGATGAAATTCAAAGGCATTTAAAACCAGCCAGTATCAGTTGTGTGTAGCTCAAACCACAGCATTATGATTCTTTGAACATCAACATGTAGCGAGTAGTAATTTAGGAGGAAAACATCTTGTGAAGACCAGTATAATATAATTTTACCCATCAGTAAGCAATAGTGCACAGCCATGAAGATGGTTTACATACTGACAGCTAGTCTGGTAATGCCCTTCCCTCCCTGCCTATCACATAGGCTGTGCCCACACAGACCAAGAATTAGTGCATAGATCTTACCATTTTGCAATTTCAGCAGTTTCGTATGGTCAGAAGTGGTTTGATAGTCTCCACAAAGTTTGAAAAAATGTTGTTTGCATCACAATTCTGACTTCTTCCAGCACAACAGTCTTGCTATCCCATCTTCCCTGTAGCCATATACCACTTTTCTTCAAGTGTAATCCTCTAGTTCAAATGGTTTTACACCCCTTGTCTAACAGCTTTTGTAGCAGTGGACTCTTTTGAAATTCTTAATCTACTCAATAAATTGTTACTCCCCTTTTCAACTCAAATAGTTATGACAGCAGAGTATTGCATTTCATTTTATTCAGTGGGCTGTGACAGCCCATAACTGTGACCTTTTTTGTGGACATGCTTATAGTTGTCAGGGATTATGACTTATAGTGATCCACAAAAGTGCTATTGCATTATCTCCTGATAATGTAAAGTACCATAAAATATATCATTGCTATAATAACAGCCTTTCATTTATTCTATTCTCTTCCACTGTTTGCAAATGGAAAAATAGCAAAACAGAATATAAATGTATCAATTCGTAGCATATTTCAGTTTTCCGTTTGTGAGCTGAACTGGTGTCATTGATGCAAGCTGTTTGCTTCTCTACATACCCTATTATTTGTGTGTATGTTAAAATTATGATTTTTCTCCAGTTTGAGGCCACCCATAGAAACACCCCTTTTCAGGCTACTCTGCACTCTTTCCATCAAATCTGACATTGTAAATGTTTGAACATAAAAACCAATTGCATGATATGCCTAGTGCTTTTCTTAGCCCACAGAGCTACTATAATTCATAGTTATAAGTCAAGCCATGTAAAACTATTCAAAATGACTAAAGATATAACCCCCTATAAAACTGCCATAATCCTTCCCTGCAGGTTATTTCTGTGTAAATTTTCTGTAACATATGGATTCTCATCTGATCTTCATACATCTGAATATTCTGGAAATGAGGATGACTGTACACATAATGGCTGAGCTTCAAATATTCCATTGACTTGTTATTTAAAAAATAAAACCTAAGTCAGGCAACTTTATCTAACCCTCTGTAAAAATTCTTGTATATCTTCCACAGCAATTTAATCACATAAAATGAATTAGTTGCAAAAACACTCAGTAAATTACTTTATGCATTACTTAATGTTACTCAGAAAACAAAATAAGTAATAAAATTTAAAAGGTCAATATTGAAATGAAACACTTCTAGTAAAAGGTTATGAATAAAACAAAATGTTTATCTCATGCTCTTTTTTTGCCTTCATTGTCCCATTTGCATGCAGAGCTCCAGAATTTTGGCATTCTGTTCTTAACTTATTTTTCTAGATCTGTGTGGGTATTTTGTTTCATTAACAGCTCTAATGATTAACAGCTTCAATTTTGACAAAAACTTCAAACCAGGACAGCCTTCCTGGACATTTTTTTCTTCTACTGCTCAGAAATCTGTAATTATCAACATTATGTTTGAATATATGAAATGCCTATATTTTGGGGGATGTCTTTGGGGATGAGAGTGAAAGAGTACAGCTCCTTTGCCAGGTGCTATCATTTAGGAGTCTTTCTTTCTCTTTCTCCTTCAAAGCACAAGGGAAAAAAAAAAAAAATTAAAGTCTCTCTGATGTTCTTCTTTACACATGTAAAAAGATGCTGCCTATCTTCAGGTAATTTTTTTCTTTTGTTTCCTTAATTATTGTCTTCCTGTGGGAAACCAAAGTAATTTTCTTTAAAATAAATAGAGTATAACATTAGACTTTCTTTTTTTTCCTTCTGTTTTTTTTTCTGTTTAAGAACTGTTTAATCAGATCTGTGGAAGTAATGAGGGAGTATTCTAGTCTCTAACCTTGCAATTATTTCAAGACTTTTGAGCCTATACACAGCTATTCTCTGTATTCCTCAGTGCCCTTTACAATAAGACTATTATGGCAAAGAGCTTGACTGCATTGTAGCTACTCCTAATGTTTATTCATAAGGTTTTGCCTTTGAAATTAATTCATAAGGTCAGTCTGGGAACACTTATATTTACAATTATGTTTCCATAGGCTTCTTCACAATAACAATCTGCCACCATGCAACTCAGCACACCTTGGGGCAAGGCCGGTGGGACCTGCAGGAACGGGCTGACAGGAACACCACGAAAGTCAGCAAGTACAAATGCCAAGCAGTGCCCCAGGGAGGGCAGGGTCCCTGCAATGAGGCTGAGGGAAGAGGGGCCTCGAGATGGTAATGGGCAGTGAGCTGAACACGAACCTATGGCGTGACCTGGCAGCAAAAGCAGCCAGCAGTGTCCTGGGCTGCATGAACAGAGGCGTGGACCATAGGCCAAGGGAGAGGATGGTCCCTCTTCACCTCAGACCACAACACAGCAAAGACCTGCACAAAATGGAGGGGGTTCGTGGGGCCCTCCTTAGTGGTGGGTCTGGAGCCCTTGCTCCCTAAGGAGAGGCTGAGGGAGCTGGGCTGGCTCAGCCTAGAGACAGGACAGATTTGGGGGTGTCTAAGAGACCCACCCAGACTATAAGAAAAGGTCATTGAGGTTGACCCAATAGGCTTTGACAACTCTGCCCTTGGAAGGATTCAAGCCCTGGAATAAGTCATGAGCAGCCTGGTCTGATGCCACAACTAGCCCTACTTTGGGTAAGAGGTTGGTCTATAGATGTCCCAAGGTCCCTTCCTGCCTGAAATAAGCTGCTATTCTATGCTTCCACTTCTGATATGAATTGTACATTGGAGATAACAGTGTAGAAAGCTTCATCTTTAAAAAGTAAAAATAGTGTCAAAATGGCCCAGCACCAAAAGTGTTATTAAAGGAATTAACTTAATTTGGAAGTGGTGAGATCAGGAACTGCACACCTAAAGAAGCAAAAATGTATTGTGGTAAACTCTGAGTTTCTAGGAGACTGGGAAATCCAGTTAGTATTATATTTCAGACACAAAAACTGGATGTTAGGAGTGCATGAAGTCTGGTCCGTTTAATTAAAGTGCATGGCTAAAACCATGAGAATTTTCATACATACTTTATAGTAGAAACACCAAATTATGTTAATGAGTATTTCAGCTTGCCATAGCTGCAGATGAAGTCTGGACAAGTATTCCTAGTCAAAACCATTTCAAAGATTACTTTGCATTGATGCAAATTAAATATTTTTCTTCCTTTTCCTTTTTTTTAGGAAAAAAATTGTCCTGCACATCATGGCTTTTTTTTCATTTCATCATGGTTTTTTTCCACAAGATACATCCTAAAGATTTGGGTTTGGTCCATTTCAATGCACAACTGACAAGAAGTCATTGTTGGTATAATACTTCTACCGGAAGGTACAAATCTTTAGATGTTTTCACTAGAATGATTAATGAGTATTTAATCAAAAGAACTTTAATGCAGAAGTAGCACTAGATTCTCAGGTAATTACCACATGTATCTTTAATTGCACTATTTTTCAGTGGATTTCTGATATACCTTAAAAAGAAGGTTTGTATCATTCCTTTTATTTTACATATGACAAAATAAATTGGGTATCTACAAGGAAAAATACATGCCACATGGAATTAAACATTGAATTAAACATGGAATTAAACATGGAATTAAATAATGAAAACATCCCTCATGCCTAATATTGAAATTCAGATGCCTACTCTCTAGCACTGTCTATGAATTTGCTAAATATCTCCCTGATTAGTGTGCAAGGTCCCAAGACAGCTGGTCCTGTGCTGAAGTAACGTTTGTAGCTGTACAAGGACAGGCTTCCTAGCCAGCACTAAGTGCTGGATTTCCTAGCCGGCATTTCCCACTGCCACCCAAGAAGGTTCTGATTTCAAGATGTGGAAGACAACTGACTAACTGGAGCCAGTAGAACTGACACAGGTAATCACTGATTTGGGTTGGACACCAATTAAAAAGATTATTTCTAATGGTAATATTCTGAATACTAATTGTAATAAGTAATAATAAGAAAGTTGAAAGTTGCTCTGACAGATGCAGTTCAGTAAGCATCCCATCCTCCATTTTTAAATAAAGGCCTTGTGCTGGCACTGTGGAGTGCACTGCAGGAGACAGGCACTCCTGAGAAGTTGAGGCAATATTCAGGGCATGGCTACATACTTTTTCTTCCTAAAGACATTTTTAGTTTCTTCCACTTTTACCATTTTGCATTACCATGACCTTTCATGTCTTCTTTTACAAGCGGTTGCAAGTATACCCCATTGCTAGAGCCCTGAAAGCTTTAAAAACGGTAGTTTTAGTGATCGTATTTACACTATGTCCTAAGAAGCAGCATGATTTAGGCAGGGACTTGTGTGTGTTGAATGGATGCAGGATAGACAAGAGACAGAAGGAGAAGAGAAGATTAAGTAACTAGTTTTACTTCCTTCCAAAGAAAATGTGATGAAATGATGCCAGAAAGGTACCCATGGCAGCACTGTATGATTAAGCCTCTTCTCAGATTACTTAAGGTGTCAATGCTTGTCTTGTGAAACATTTCCAGCATATTTGTATTTGCTAGAAGTAGCACTCCTTTGGGCAGATTTGTCAGTCTTGTTAGTAGCATTTAACACTGCATTTGTAGTTTTTCCTATTTAAAAAAAAAAAAAAAAAATTAACAAAAGTTTAATCAATCATTTCTCTGTTGCTATTAAGGGATTAATATATGTAGGCTACAAGGGATTAGAAGATGTAGCTTACATCTTCCTTCAGAAGTGTGGCAAGACATAGAAGTTCTGTCACTGCTGTCTTTTCTGTCACCTTATTACTTCCTCATTATTTCCTTGCATCCTTTTTCTCCACACCTGTGTGTTTCTCAAGCAAGTTATCTCTATTTTATTTTGTGATGTTCGTCTAGTCAGTGTAGTGCCTGGCCCTTCATTATCTACATGCATAGCCTCTATCCCTTGGCCTTTCAGCTTCTCCCAGCACAGATAAAACCCAGTCAGTTCTTATCATTGTACTCACCTATCTCCTGGAAAGAAATGGATGAAAACAAATAAATGAATAACTGAATTTTAGCTCTGCTTTCATCTTCATCAAGAACACACTTACCTGGTCCATCATCAGTGATAAGTAATCTGTAATGGTTGTGTGCTAAAATATTTTTGTCCATTCAGGACATCTTTTTGTAAGAAGCACAAACATTAATGTTCCTTAGGAAAAGGCATCATTACTTAACAGATAGAATTGTCCCATTATTCAGAATGAGACTGTCTTTCCTTTTTTTACTGAATGTCACCAAAAATGTATGGTTCTGATTGCATTTCACAGCTGATAGTGTAGCAGAAATTATCACTGGTGAATATAGAAGATAATGTCAGAAAGTTACCTTGCAGTTATTTATCAAACAAAACTTTATAAATAAGGGATGAAAAACAAAGGTGGAAAACAAAGGTAAAAACAATGAAAAAATCCCTAACACTATTTGCAGAGTTTTTCATTATCATAGATACAAAATAGTTCTCAGCATCTGAAGGAAGCAAACTCATATTTTAGTCTTTTAGTTTACTCTAGGAATTACACTTTTTGAATAAAATATAGGTGACCTGACCTTCTTTTACAGCTGTAGCTTCAGACATATTCTGATGCTATAACAAAGGGAAATGTTGTCATCAGGATTAATGTGAAGTCTAATAGCCTACCCTGAACATAGGTCTTCAGTCATTAGATGAGTGCAGTCATACTAACAATTAGTGGAAAAGAAGTGTACGCCTCTGATTTTCCTTTTGTTTAGATTAAAAATATGTATTTCTGTACAATCAAAAGTAATTTGGATACTTATGCTTCCCCCAAGAGAAAACTGTTAGTAATAAATATAAATCTCTTCAAGCACTCACAGCCCACAGCATTTGCAGTCTTATAGAGCTTTTTGAAACTATTTTAAGAAAAACATTATTTTTAAAAAATTAACAGACCAGCTAGTGTTATCAGGAACTGAAAACTGGGGGATAGCAAAACATAAATTTCAGAAAGTGACTGTACACTGTTCTTTGAAATCTAGCATAAAATTATTAATATTCAGAATGTTTCTATGAGGTAGATGACAGATATCTTACCATTATTGTATTCTGAAGAAGCTAGAGGCAGACATGGTTAATAAACACAATCTTTTGAGTGTTTGTAGCAAGTCTGTTAATTACATATAATATTTGTCATGATATTTGTTCTCAGAATGTAAATAGAATTATATATATATATAATACATATTTTACACACATATACATGTGTCCATATATATATATACCTAAAAGGTGGTTAAAGAAAATATTATTTAAATATTATTATAATATTATGACTATGGATTCATTTGACAGATTTCTGTTGAATGACATTTTTTGCAGTATATTCAACACATATCAGACTATCTATGACTAAGGAAACTGAAGGGATCTATTACCAGAAAATGCAGCAATGTAATCATTGTGATGTACACTTTAAATTGCTGTTTTCATTGTTAGCTTGCAGTGTCTCCTGCTAGTATAAACGAGAGAGACCTCTCTGCCAAGAAAAAAAAGCACATCTTCCTCATTTGGTTTCCTGCTGTTCCCCTCTAACTGTGTCAATCAACATGTCCTGGTGGTTTTGCCTAATGCTGGGTACTAATGATTTATCTAGTTAGGAGATCTCCAAATATCAGTGTATGTGCCTGGGAATATTTATAATGAGTCCTCTTTCCAGACTGGAGGTGCTCCTGGAACTACTATAATTTTCAGTGTGATTTTCTGGTTTACTTCCAATCTGACATCCCAGAAATCTCTGCAATCATACTGAGAAATTGCAGTACTTGACATATCTAACTTTGCCTTTTTTTTTTTTTTTTTATTAAGGGTGTGTACATCACATTGCTGCCAGATAGAAGGTAAAAAGGGAAGTTCCTCTCACTGAAGTCATGGCAGAGTTTATGCATCCTTATGGTTCAGTCCATAGGCTATCACGTTATTCACATCTAATACTCTTGTGGATCACAGGGTGCTCTGTAGAAGCGCTAGATGTGAAGTGACCTGTGTTCTGGGACTTTTAAATATAATTCTTCTTTCCTGACCATCTATCAGACCTGAATGCATGAGTTCCTTTAAAAGAGCTGCTGGGAGGTTCTCAACTCACACACTTGTGGCATCTGTTGGGGACTGCTGACTTATCTTCTCCTTGTTCAAAATCCCTGAGTCCTGCAGATAGTGAAACATGTCCAATGAACACTGAAAACTGCTAGGCACTGATTATTTTCTCCAAATTTTACCCTAGGAAGCCTTTTCAAGACAGAGAGAACAATGAATTTAGGCATTCTTAGTACATTTTTGTATCACAGCAGAAATCCGAGCTACTGCTGACTAAACCTGGCAGAGTCAGAAACAGCATAGGCCCCTGGTGTAGTGCTGAGCCCAGTATGATGAGACAGGCTGATGCAGCTAAGCTACTGCCAGCATCTCTGCATGGTTCCATCCTGAGCTACACTGGCCTATCTGTTGGAACTGGCACTTGCCTGAATGGTCCTTCTTCCCTGCCTGTTCGTTTTTCTGTGACTTGATATAAAGCTGTGAGAAGAGTGTCCTAAATTACAGAATTTAGACAAGTAGGTAGCCAAGGGGATCACGCCCTTATCTCTCTGTTGGCATTGTTATGGATAGTTGACTTCATGGATCCATAAAAGGAATTACACAGTATAGCTGATGCCTAAACAAATCTGATCATTGTTTGAGCTGCTTCAGCTACATCAAATAGAAATATCAATCTCAATCAGGTACATCTAGAAGTGACAAGGAATAAAATGCACTGGCTTCTCAAGTGTCTGTCTTTTGGGGGTTTAGCAGATACTTACTGATTTAATTAGTGCTGAGATTACATTATTAGACATTCAGGAGTAGAAAACTTTTCAGCAATGTCTAGCAACACTGGCATTGTTCCCACAGATGCAGCAATGGCAGTAGTCAACTTCTATAAGGTTTCTCAGCTAATTTGATTTTCAACATGAACTTTTAGCAAATATGAAGGCCAGACAGGTAACCAGAGACAGCTTTATTACTTTCTGCCTGAGTCATTACACAGACAGTAATTTTCAACCAATAAAATAAAACAGTCCTTGAAACTGCTCACTGCAGTCTCTCAGGCAAGATTTTCAGGTGATATTTATACCATGATGAGAAGACAAAAGGTAACACTTTATTGTTTTCTTAACTTACAGAATGTGCAATTTAAAATTTTCCTGATTATCACAGGATGATGGTACCAAGCCCAAGTTTTCTATGCCAGATAATAAAACTTCTGCAGTATTAAGGGTCTGGAATTAAGTTTATGACATCAACACATGAGGCTTATTATTGGATGTCACAGTGCCAGCTCTCTACTCTAATGATCTGAGTGACACCTGGAGAAGACAACTGATCACTGCATGTACCTGCAGGGACTGAGATCAATGCATCAACATATGCCCAAGCAATTTCTAATATTTACTGTTGAAGTACAACTTCTAGAAGTACCATACCTTCCCACCGCTACAGTCAGTGGCATATAATTTTCCTGAACACCTCAAAATGGCTACTGCATATGTGCAGATCATGTGTACTGCAGAAAGCATTAAGTTTTGTGCTTTCAGATCTGTCAGTGTTTCCATAGCTGCAAGGGCTTTTGTTTATCTGCTGGTCCCTGCTTTTGCTAACTCCAGTATGATCAGGTTTTTTACTAGTAACAAAATAGTATTTATTTAGTTGTCTAATGAATCTGTTGACATTACACACCTGGCTTTCTCTTTTTTTTCAACTGTGAAGTGATTTCCTTCCACCTCAGCATAATCTGTGGTTCTGTGATTCTGTGATTCTGTGACTGCTTTTACTTCTCCCAGTTCATCAAGGAAAGAGAGATTGTATAAGACACAAACATGAAAAATAATGCTCTTTTACTGCATATTTCATTGCCCAGTCACAAAAAAAAAAAAAAGTTGATACCTCAATATGAATTTGTGGTTTACTTGTTCAATGATAAAATATGGTCTTCAGTAGTCCTCTGTGGAACTCTCCAGATGAGATCTCTGGGATACCCTCTAAAAATTTAAATTTGGGATTCTTAGATTGAGACGACATCTCAATCAAGTTATCTCAAAATACATCAGGGCATGTTCCTCCTCTACATGTCTCTGATGAGACCCCACCTGGAATACTGCATTCAGCTCTGGGGTCCTCAGCAGAGAAGAAGCATGGACTTATTGAGTGGGTCCACAGAAATGATCAGCAGGATGGAACACCAGTCCTATGAAAATAGGTTTTTAGTGAAAAGAGCTAAGAATGACCAATGTACCTTTAGATTTGGTAAAGATGAAACTAAATATATGATTGAAAAAATACATATCCAGATAGTTCCAGATATTTTTTTTCTGTGACTTTCATCATGTACTAAATATTTAGCACAGGAATAAGAATAGAATAGAATAGAATACAATACAATACAATAAGATTATAGTTTTCCTACTAAGCCATATAGGTATCTCAGGGGGACCTCATAAGAAAAGAAAACTACAGGAAAGTGAATTCTCTTCAGTAGATCAATATAAAATTGATGCCAGCACAGCAACTTGGAATTAATGGACAGAAGAATTTTATGACTATATCTTCAATTTAAAACACAGTAGATCCATTTTTGCACAATAATCAAATCCAGGAAATTTAGCCTTGAAACCAAAATATCTTCAGCTGAGCATTTTTCTAAACAGAAGCCACTCAAGTGAAATTAATTATTTCCACACAGCCAAGGGGAACTGGATAACTGAGCCCTTGAGATAGGTTCTACTCCCAGAGGAAAAAATCCCTGCAGATTTGTTGAGGTAGCCTGAGCAGCATTTTTCACATGGACTATTCCGAGCAGCTCTGCAACTTAATGAGGCACCCTGTGAAATACATAGTGATGGAGAGTTCAGAAGGTAAAAAGGAGGCTTTGTACACCTGAAATTTAAGCTTGAAGCATTCTTTTACCTCACTGGATGCAAGTAACCAACTGTTGACAGATTCATTTATTCTGCTTAATTCTTTGTTATGTTCTCTGTAAAGTGCTAAAAGTGATATACACTTCGGTCTATTTGGGAGCCTGCTTAAAAAACCCACACAAGAAAAGCAGCTGGAGGACCAGTATTGCGATTTACATAGACAGGAAATCACTCAGACTAGTTATCATTCAGGATCAGGGCTGACATTCTCATAATGGTTACCTCAATTCATAAAAGCAGGATTTTATAAAACCCATCAGTTTTTACATCTTTTTTTCCATTCCTGCTTCCCATGACACTGAAATGGACAAGTTTCACATGTACATTTTGGTCAGAGGCAACATGGCCTGGCCAGGCAAGACTGAGCCTGCTTTCCAGATCAGAGCCATCCAAAGAAGGCAGAACTGCATCTAACAGAAGAGATACACAGCTCTGCTGCTCTTCCTTGGGCTCTCTGGAAGGACAACCCTTGCAGCTATCACTGCCCTCAGTGTGCTTCTGTGGTCCCAGGCATACAACAGCTGGCTCCTCAGCAAGCTGTCATACAACTGCTGTAACTGCAAGATCAGGGAATGCCCTTCTGGCTTCAGATGGGATTTTCACATTTCACACAGTGCAAAGAGGTCAATGAGCGTCTGGTTCATAATCTGTACCACCAGTCAGCTGCTGATTCTCTTTGTATGGATCCTCAAGATTCCTTTCTTCATGTAAAATAAGACTAACCTTACTTCTTCATATGAATGCCTGGAATTCTACTCAAATATTACACATGCCTTGTGAAATGTGGTATATGCAAAAAAATTTCAGTCTTTTCAATCTGTGGTCCTCCATGTCGCTGTCTTACTGAGTATTATCTTAAGGAGGATCATAAAATTGCAGAAGCACCAGAAAACACCAAGTTATAGAAAGTTATAGATAGAAAGTTTAGATAAAAGTTATAGGTAGAAATACTAGTAATGCTATACAGAAATAGTTTGAAGAGCAGTAGTCTACATTTTGAAAGAAATAAATAATTTGATGTTTGTTACAACAGAGAAACAGCTGCAGTTCAAATCTGAGTTGAAAAAGTGGTAAAAATTTCTTTTTGAGGTTCATATTTGAGGATATTTGTTCTAAAATAACTTAAATAATACCTAATAGTGTTATAATACTTAAAAGTTTAGCTCATATTATTTTAAAAGTGTGAATTTCTCTATTATTAGATTTCTGTTAAAGTAATATTTCTCAGTTACTATTTCTTTTTTTTTCTGTGTCATCAAGATTCAGCAATGAAGCATTAATCGATTTGGATGGAATTGAAAAAGTTGTAGGCCTATAACTTCACCTTTAATAAGTATACAGTATATTTTACCAGAGAGAGTATGAAATTTCTGCTTTTAATTGCACAATATTGAAAAGACAGAGAGCTCAATCTGTGCTAATCATAATGCAATGCAGATTTGAGAACTGTGAGAGCATTAAGATTTCTAAGAACTTAATAAGAACTTAAACACATAAAATCTTTCCTGTTCACAGGGCTTCAGGGAAAGAGTCTTTTACAGATAAACACTGTAAAAGAATCAGAAAGAAACAGATGCTGGGGAAAAAAAAAAAAAAAAGTGAAAGCTTCAGATGGAAAGATAAACTAGGGTTTAAAGGCTGCAAAAATGGAATAATGAGAAAAAATTCCAAAAATTAATTTTTCGTTTGAAAAAGCATTTCTGACTTGATCAGTGTTCAGTTGGAAGTTTGGTTCCATGGTCCAAATGTATTGATGTTAGAATGTTTTGATAAGTTCCAGGCAAAAAAACACAGTTATTTTCATTTGTCAATGTCTTTGATAGTTTCTGGAAGAAATTATTTTTTATACCTGATTTTGTTAATTTTATTTTTCAATGAAGAAAATGTCTGGCTGCATTTCATTGGAAATATTACAGTCATAATGAAGTACAATGAAACATCTTTGAAATTGTCTTTATTCTTCTCTGCTATGGTGACATGCCATCTTTCAGTGTGTTTGACCAGAAGCATACCTAATTCAGTAGCAAGGCATCCTTTGAACATTTCAGGTATATTTTTTTAATGTAAAGAGGTATGTTTGGTCACGGAGTGAAGATATATTAGTTCTCTTTTTAAGTTAAAAATCTGAATATATGAAAAGTTATCTGGATTTTTTTATTGTTATTAAAATAATGATAAAACTTTGCATGCATTTTTAGCTTTCTAGTTAGAGTTGAACAGAATAAGGTTTTGTGTATCGTAAAACTTTGAGAATGTTAAAATTTTCTGAGTGTGAGGCTGCAGAAAAAGACAACTCAGTCTTTCAAGTAGTTTTTTTCTTCATCCAAAATCCATTTCTTTCTAATTTTTTTTTTAAACAACAAATCCTATTTTCTGTTTCTTTTCCTTTTTATAGTCGTATAAATTGGCCAATGAGAGAAGTTAAGAGCTATCATTTCAGCTGAAATCAATTCTTAGGAGTCAAAATAAAGTAAGAAATAAACTGAACATATACTATTATTGGAATGAAAGAAAAGATCTTACAGAGCCAAATTTTGATAGTTTAATAACTCTTTTCTTTTTGTGTTTAAAATCTCTGTCATTTGTCAGGAAAGGAGAATCAGTGTTTATTAACAGCAAGATCTTGGAAAAAATTATGAAGACACATTCCTCATGCTATACCAGGAGTTAAACCAATTGAAAAATAAATTGTTTTAGAAGTCCTACATAAGATTTTTTTCACCATGTGGTGGAAGTTAATTTATTTATTTATACAATTCTTCTATATTTACAAAATCTTTAGGGCTCAAATGCCATTAAAAATATAAAATTTCTTATTCAGGTGTCCTTAACAAAGTCTTTTGTGTGAAAAAGACAAATTTATTTTTTTTACTATACCCAAAACGAGAAAATAATTGTAAACTCTTACAGATGAAAAATATATAAGTACAGAAGAAAAAATTCATCTTGTTCTTTTTACCCCAAATTTAAAATGAAAATACTCTCTCCTCCTGAAATCACTAACAGTCTTTCAATAGAGAATTCCTCCCCCAGGTTACATTATGTCTCAAGTCGCACTTATTAAAAAAAACACTTTCTTGGTGGAGTATGCTAATTTTGTAGCTGCTTATCATAGCTGAACTTTCCAGGAAGCCTAGGTATAGTTAATCTTCTTATTATTACTTCCTTTGTAATTATTTCTTCCTTATTCAGAGGCATGGTTGGAATGTTTCTCACTAGTTGAAGGACTGTATCACCTCTCAGGAGATATATAAATACCACTGATTTAGACCAGGTGCCTTCTCAGGTACCAGACTCATTAACTGGCAATTCCTTTACACACCAGTGGTAAAATTATTCCTTTCCCTATCTCTTGGTGCCACAAGGTGCACATTAAATTGTGAAGTGAGTCCACTGTAGGGAACCTTTTGGGTAAAGGTGTCTGTGAACTGGCTGCTGACAGTTTAGGGAAAGTTTTGGAGGTGCAGTTCACATAACAAGACGCAGCTGCAAGATGGTTTTGAGAAAGTTCTGTAACTGAAGGCCAGTAGAGAAAAATAGAGCTTAGAATAATAGGATGTTGTGGTTAGATAAGGTAGCTGAGAACTGGAGTTCTCATAATAGAAGACACCTGTTAGAGAAAAATAACCGTAGTAGTTTTGAGAAAGTTGGGATGTTGTTGTTAGTGTAGAAAAATAAGATTTTAAAATGAGCCAATTTTATTTAACCAATAGTAGAGTGCTTGTGTTAATGCACCTCCAATAAGTAGCACGTGAAAAGTTTCACTGTACCAATCACCTGTTGAGTTTTTCTTGTATAAAAAGCACTGTACCAAAATAAAGTTGTCTCTTCGTTAGCATCATATTGGTGTATGAGTGAAGTTTCCATTTGGGTGTCTCGCATGGGTAGGCCAAATGTAAACAACCTGATAGTTTACAGTCCACTTCACTTAGTGAGCTAAAAAATATAACTGTGAAAAGGCTGACCCCTCCTACATCCTCCAATAGGACTAGTGCAATATTTTTGGATAGTCTGCTATTATATTAATTGTTTCTCCTAAATAAAAGAGACAAGTGATATGAATCATGTTTAAGTTCATGTCCACACTGCGTATAGCTAGCACCATCTAAAGCAGACTACCACCCCTCTCAGGACTCCATACAAAGCACATGTGAAATGGAGACAGAATAATTGTTTCCTGCTTTCTAGCTCCACATATGCTCTCAGAGTTAAGGTACAGCATATAAGAGTAATGATTTTAAGAGATGAAGTAGTGTATCTGGGAATATGGATGGAGATACAACGGCAGCAAATGCAAAGGCTTCTGGGACAGAAACTGGATGACTATAGAGGGAGCCATATCTAGTACATGAGCTAAATTTAGCATGGTTTCATTCCTCATCAGGAGTTTGAATGGGAAATGTGTTGGCACCACCAAATGGAAAGCACCCAAGTAGGGAGTGAGATAGTCAGGACTTCAGCAGCCTAGGCAGAAGGAAGCCCTTGAGCTTTTTTCCTGACCTGTTTTTGTTTTGCTGTGTAACTAGGACTCTTGTCAAGCTGCTCATTCTGACTCTTCAAAGTAGAAAATCACTCATTAGTGAGCTACAAGTACAGCCTCCCTCTCAGTGCTCTCCCTCCCTGGACCCACTCATCTCACACTTTTCCCTACGCAGTGACACAGCATCTGCCCAGCAGCAAAGAATATCCAGATTATTTCTTAGACTGATGGTTTTTGGCAACATTCAAAATGTAAACTATGGTTTACCACCATCTCCAAGGGAGTACCAGGTCTTCTGTTCCCAAAATGAATTTTATAACCCTTTGGCTACTATGAATATGTATGAAACAGTGCAAACCACCCTTTCTGCCCAGATGCTTACCTTTAAAGTTCAGGATGATAACATATTCTGGAAGAGACACTTTATATTTTTATGTTTCGTACTGATTTTGGCTTCTTTGTTTAGTATAGAGAATTATTCTGGGGCTTTCTGAAGGCATAAAATTCTCACTATTTAATGTTACCACTTTCAGAACTACGTGTATTAAGCTCTCAGCATCTTTTTTACTAATGTGAAACATCTTGTATCTTTTTGTGAGCTTGGGCCCCCTGGCTTTACTAGAGTTACTGGATGGACTACAGAGTATTAACTACAAGATGTTTTTTCAGGGTGGTCACAGGAAAATGACAGTGTTAAATAGCTTCATTCTTGAAAATTAAATATTGAACCAATTTTTATAGATACTTGTTAGTTTAGTTTTTTTCATTTTCTTGATCTTGATAAGTATAGATTATTGCAGCCACAACAATGAAGTTGTTGTAATCAGCCCTTTAACTTGGGAAATGTGTGATTAAAGTAGAATGTAGGAAATTAGTTATTGCCAGTAGCCCCAGATCTCCAATATGTCTACTGACTACATTGTGGAGATGAAGAGCTTCAGTGTTTATTTACGTACTTATTTTTGATTTATGTTTCCGTTTAGTCCAGGGCCATGTTTCAATCCCTAATGTCAGATTAAAAAAAAATCAGCTTCATTGCTCAGAAGCTTAATTAGCCATAAATTGTTTCCTGTGTACCTATTATTATGATATTTTAAAAAATAACAACTCTATTTTATCCTAAACATAAACATCTCTTGTCTGTGCTTCTCTATGAAAAGCCAGGACAGAAAGTAGAAATTCACTGTTCCTTCAGTGTGAAAACTAATTTTTTTTTAACCTGACCAACATCAACAGGATAATGACAATATTTTCAAAGCATATTTAACTTTATTGCCACATTATCTGAAAATCGTAAAAACTCAGAGACTCACTTATTTCTTCCATTCACTCCTGTTACCATTTTGAGGCCTGAGTTGCTGCAGCAAAACACAGAGCATTATAAGTACTGTTCTTGAAATTGTCTAGCAGTGTTTTTCAGGGTTTACCAGGTGGTTCATTGTATTGTAGCTGTCCTTGAAATTCAACTATGTGGCACTACTATGAAGTCCTGTGTGGAAGGGTTCAGAATCAGAAAAAAAAACCTGTTAAATTCTGCCTGTGTAATTAACCTGTCTGTAATTTATTTTATTGAAGCAGATTTTTTTTAATATTAAATTTTTTGAGCCAGGCTCTGTCACAGATGCTCCCAAAAGCAAATCCCCTCCTGGAAGAAAGACAGCAGTATCTGTGAAGTTTGACCACATTGACAGTCATATCACACAGATCACCATGAATAAATAAAGAAGCTGTAGTTCCCTCTTCATGAAAATTCCTTTTTCCTTTCATGAGGTGAGTGAGGTTGAATCCATTTAGTTATTAAAATTGTCCTGCTTTTTCTCTTGGTTGCTGCTTAAGTCCTTCTCTTTATTATTAGGTTCAATCAGTCAAGACAGTAAATGTTCAGAAGATAATATATGGCAAAGTTTGAATTTTTAAAGAGACTTGGTGTATGAGCTCACTTGATACAGTTCCTCAGTGTCTGGGAAAATGACTTTCTGATTTTAAGAATGAAAATAAAGCCTAGCAATTATAAACAGTGCCAGCATTGTTTTTAAGTTAGTAGCTATATATCTTGCATAGTTCACAGCCACAGACTTTCTCAGATTTCAAAAGATTTGTGGTCTTATAATGTGGAACCATCAGGTTGCACTGTTTTTGTTAAATTCTTCTCAAAAACGGAGGTCTAACTGCATAGAACTGATAGGGTGTTACAGTTATTATTGCTCTAATTTATTTGCTGATATTTAATGCACCATTTTTTTCAGTAAGATTTCTATCTAACGTTCTGATCACTGTGATCTTTGTCTCCAACGACATGTTAATGAGAGTTGATTGTTTACAAAGAGCTCCAATCTGTCATTAATATACAACTGATTTCTTCTGGTTGTAGGGCTTTTTTCCCCTTCTTTTGCCCAGATTATTTCTATATCAAAGTGGCATGATAACTAGATCTGTCTAAACTCCCTTAGCAACCTGCATCAATCTTCATCTCTATGGTGGGGTAAGGTAAATACCTTTTCAGAAAGACCAAGTCAAGGACACAACCCCTGGTTTTATTCCATATAAAAATACTATTTTAATGAGACCCAAATTTGAAACCCAGGTAGTAATTAAAAAACTATGACAATATGCTAAGCAAATACATGTTAACACAAAACAAATCAGAGGTATGAACTCTTGACATTTGAGGCATATTTTACTCCATATGTCATTTATCATGTTCTCATACTTAACAGTTACACATTTCTTTTAAAAATGGAGCATTCCAGAAGACACCCAGAAAAGAAATTATTGTATATTTTGTGATTTCCACTGAAAGAAAGATCGATGAAGGCCCCAAGATGTGTTCTTTGCATAACAGGACCGGCCAGTGAGAAAGTTAGTTGTCATTAATTGGCCATTACTGATCAAGGGAATAGGCATTTGGGATTACTGTCATCTATGGTACAAGGTAAGAGAGAAAAGGAGAAATCAATTTTTGGACAATGGATTTAGCGTCACACTAGTCACATTTTCCTTATGAAACATTAAGTCTACAGATTATGAGATTATAGAATCTATAAAACACATAGATTGATGAGATAATCTTCTTAGGCGTTGAAAAACAATAAGCATTAAATTGTGGTAATTGAGTTGAATGATTTTAGAGAAAATCTTTTTTTAAAAAAATTTTTTATTGTTTAATTTTCTCTGTTGTCAACATGGCCTAAGACTACTAATCTTTATAGTAAGCTGTAATACTATCCTTTTACATTATTATAAGGTGACAGACCAATTTAAGGCCACAATGACAGTCCTGAGTGCACCCAAAATTAGTTTATTGACTGTAGTCAGTCAAACTGCCTAAGAAAAAAAGTATAAAAAGAGATTGGACTTGAGCAAAAAT
>VYXB01003481.1:0-38077 GCA_013397135.1 Pachyramphus minor | reverse complement strand
TAGGGTATCAAAAGTCCTGTCCATCTCAGTGACTCAGTCAAGCGAAGAGTCTTCCCTAATGAGCTCTTATGGACTGCTTTTGGACTTTAAAGGCTTTGAAATCCCATGAGGGGGACACTAATAGACAAAAAATATATTAATACATGTAGGACATAAAATCCTTCATTTCTGCCCTTTTTCACATGACAGTTATTGAAAATAGTTTTATTTTAGACCAAGCCTTAAACACTGGAGTATGCAATCACTGGGTTTTGTAACAATGGAAAAAAGGGAATTCAGAAAATATTTCTGGTTTACTGACAGGATTTCTTATTTGTAATAAGCAGATCTTTAAGAACTAGATATGAAAACCATATCTATGCAAACCTTTTCTGGTTTCCAGTGAGATTTCCATTTTGAATCAAGATTACATTGATTACTTCTTTGCTTTAAGCTTATTAATTTCAATGATACTCACTCAGATTTCTGTTTCTGCGGGCTCAAGGGAAGCAGCATCTTATCTCATTCAAGGATTATGAGATTCAAATTTAGAAGGCTGAATGCTTTTTAGTAATAATAGCATGTCACAAAAGAATTTATTTTGATGGGCTCTCACAGCTTTTTCTTTAATTAAAAAATCTTTTTAATGTTTTTCAGCTCGAGTTTAGCTACAATACAAAATCCATTTCTTACTTTTTTTTATATTCAGAAAAATTATTTAAGAACTATTTATTAAGTTTTCTTTAGTAAGACAGTTTCTTTTGTTTTAAGAAACAGACTTCGACTGGTATTTGAGTATCAAATGTGGCTATTTGAAGTTCCTTTTTAATATTCTTTAAAATTATTTTCATTAATATTATAATTTATTTTTATACATTAAAAAAACCCAAACCCAATCAAAACCAGGTATCAAGCAAGATATCATTATATTTTTTGTTTGTTTGTTTGGTACAAGGGAAGAACAAACATTGTTTCTTACCTGAAAATGCTTACAAACCCTCCAAACAAAGCCTTCACTTGATTCTGTACTATATAGAAGCTGATACAGAAACAGTGTGATGCCAGAACACATCTTCTGGGCAGTTATCTGAAGACAGGCAAAATCTGCAGAGATCTTTGAATGATTAGGATTTAATGTTCTACAAATCAAGGAATTTTTGAGAATTTCTGATTTTGAAATAATATGTCTTATTACTATTTCTAAAAAAGGGAAATGGGCTGTTTTCAATAAGTGTGAGTCATGCAACTTTCAGCAACAATCCTGGAAAAACGACAGGAAAGGCTAAAGGTTAGAATGACAAAAGTCATTAAGGAGTGTAAAGAGAATGTTAATGATTATGCATCTACATACTGAGGAATGTAGGTGCATGTGTGTGTGTATATATATATATATATATATATATAAAATAATTAATTTAAAATAAATCTGGAGAAGCTTTTCTTTCCCCCCCCTCACAGGAATAGGATTTTTAAAAAATAAATACTTTTTGATACCTTGGAATAGGGTAAGGACTATGTTGGAAATCAAATCTCTTGAACTAGATTATCTGTAGATGGCCTCTTGTTGTCTGGGTTTTGGCCAGGACAGAGAGGTTATTTTATACCACCTCACATCATTGCAAGGGGCAGGGGGAAGGGATTCATTGACTTCCAAGGAGAAGGGCATGGCTTTTGATGGAGAAAATGTGGCAACATTGTCTGCCATTGTCCGTTTTCTCAGGGTCCATGGTGAGAATTTTTACATGTGAATCACCCTCTCTTATACATTTTTACTATTAATATTGTTGCTGTTGCTGTCACTGTTTGTTTTCTCATCTCACTGGTGTTTCCAGTAAATTGTCCTTATCTCAATCCTTGCTTTTCACCTTTTTTTGCCTCCAGTTCTCAAACCCACTCCACTGGAGAGGAAAGGGGGAGGGGAAGGGGGACCCGAGTGAGCAGCACTGGTTTAGAATCTCAGTGGGAGAACTAAACTGGTGAATATCATTCCTAAAACATGACAACAGTGACAAGAGTTCCTGTAAAGGTCCTTACAACAGCACCTTCAGCTGGAATAGGTGGGATTTACCTAGACTTCCTCTTCTGCTCGTGTCTTAAAATCTAGCTGAACTGTAGTCCTACTTACTCAAGAACATATGTGGACCATCATAGATCAACACCTTATTCTACATTCAAGAGGTCTCTTAATTATAAGTGCTGTCCTCCTGACAATTTCTATACCTTCAGAAACTGTTTCTACAGACCATTTACAAATGTTTTTTCTGTGCACAATCCGATCAATTTGCAGTATAAAGCACCTGAGAGGAGAAGCCTCTAGGGCTCAGATTCTCCAGCAGAATCTCAATCGGCAATTTTAAGAACATCAGGTGGTTTATGCGCAGCAGGAGCTGCCAGAGAGGAATTTACAGGACAGTGTAAGAGTCCCATAGGGAGTGCTCCTGCACTGATAAGTATAATACTTTGTTGTGAAGGTAGCTATTGGTTCAGTCACTGCAGTCGTGGTTTGAAGTCAATGCATTGTCTTATCTATGAAAATAACTAGCAGAGGATATCCTGGCCACCCAGGGAATTCTCAACTTAAAAGGGGATACACACAGTCATAGCCTTGATACTCAGTCACATCACAGTCTTGAGTGAAGGACAATCATAAATTCTGTACAAGTTCCAGAGTTCTTGCCTCAGCTCAGTCAATGGTATTGCTGTAATAGCATTAGTTCTGTAACTCATCGTACTGAGTCTTCACTGAAAATTCTGATAAAAAGAACATTGCTACACAAAATCAATGCCTAGATTAAATGTATTTAAAACAAACAAACAAAGCTGTTTTAATGATAGATCACAAGCTTTCCTTTAGAAATTATTGTGTTTTGAGAACATCTATTATGATTATGCTCAGATTCCTGTTTATATTGCAAACTAACTGGGTCAATATTTTTATCAAGAGTTTTAAAGTGAATAATAAAATATTTGCTGGTAAATTTTATGGAAATGATGGAGGATAAGAATATAAAGAAGATAATAGATTAGTTATACAAGCATATTTGATCATGTACTAATGTAAGTTCAACTGAACAAATCTTTGACGTGACTAGCAATTCCATATTGAACAGGACTAAGAATTCCTTCTTCATAATGTAATTTTAGTCTTAATTCAGAACAAAGTCAAGATATTTCAAAGCTTCTAACTAAAGTTAATTGCTGCTGTCTTCTCAGTTCCAAGAACCTATTGACTGCCTCAGAACCAGCAACCAAAACAGAAGCTGTATCTGTGCTGGAAATGAAACTAACAACTGGAAATTTCAAGAGTCTTAACATTCCCCCCTTCTGAGATCTTTCAAAGAGATGTACTAGGAGCCCAAGCTCCTCAATGGGGTGCCAAGTTGAGGAAGCAGGCAGAGGTGGTAAGAATTTTTGAAATATATCAGGAATTTTGTCAAAATATAGCCTTGCAGAAGATTTAAATATTGATCAAATGACAAAATTCAACAAAAGATTCTTTTTTAAAAAGCTAATGAAGATTGACACAAGGCCAGATGTCAAGGGAGAGATTCATCTGGCAAATTTAGACATCCACAATGTAGGTAGCTTCTTAGGTGGGTAGATGCCTACCTTCAGTTTGTGATCAGTGAGAAAATGTGACCAGATGCATCTTATTAATCAGACAACACTACAGCGTGATTTAGATGTTTAAGGCAGACATCATGGAAAAAAGTTCTTATTTTAAAAGGCTTGATAACATTACATGATAATTACATAATTATTGTTATAATGTACAATTGTTAGTAATGTTATAATTGGTATCATGTACATTACATAATGTACATGATAACATTAAAATATGTAAGATTCTTAATCAACGATGGATAGAACACAAGATATATATCTGAGGTGCTCCAACAGAGAGAAAGGATAATTCTGGAGTGCACTACAGGGGAATTTCTTGGAAGAACAAATTAGAATAAATTACTTTGAAACGCATTAAGGAAATCAAAATCTGGATACTATATTCTCTTCTTTCTGGGGTTCTTTTCTCAAAAGAATATTAAAAAATAGAATTGAACTCAGAAAAGAAATGCATCAATATCTAATGGTTTGCACTGTTAGAATGGATTAATGTCACTTGATATGATGTCACCTTAAGGTGACAGTCCAATGTAAAAGAGATCCAGTGAGAGTTCACTGGAGGTCTCTGTGCATGTTAATAGGCTACAAAAGATTCAGCGTTCTTACCTCAGATATTAGAGCTTTTATTGCACACATTGCAATTAGGGAATAAATACTGCATGATTTGAGTATTAATACTGATTTGTTTCAACAGTTATTTGTCAGCAATATCAGACCCTTGTTAATATGTGTAGGTTTGGGGTTTTTTTAATCAGCATTGAGGCTATAGTTACTAACAAAAAGATAAACTAAAAGGCCTTGTATAAAGTTTGTGGGTTTTGACCTGTCAATGTGTCTGTATGCCTATAGCAAAGTAGTGTTAAATATTTATATTAAATCACTGGAAATTACTTGATACACCACTGCTGATCAAACCAAACAATATAATAGTGAGTCTTTTATCAAAACAAAGAAAACACAAGTTTAGCTTATCTAGTCTAACAAGAGTTAAATAAGGGAGATATTGTTTTGAATACATAGATAGATATATGTTATCTTAAGCATGGATTAAATACTTCCCTGATATTTTTTGCATCAAGCAGGTAAATTGTCCTTTTGTTGGACAGATGTTCACTTTTGTTCCCACTGTCAGCTGGTCTAAGACACAGTCTTCAGTGTCAAACATAACAACTTCTTCCTTTCTTATTGGCCTTGGATTTTTAAGTATTTTTGATGGGTTTATTAAACAAGAGGTCATTACCCCTGAGATCATGAAGATTATGGTTACATTCAGCAATTTAATATATAATAAATCAATGTAGATAATTTGGTCCTGCAAGCTATATCTTTATGCCAACTCTGGAAATGCTTTTAGATTCTGTTTTCAAAATCTGCCATTTGATCTTGCTTCTTGTCTTTCTCTTTGTCAACTCGTATGTAAAAAGAACTGGAACCTACCAGCTATGCTATTTTCTCTCCTTTAAAAGCATTAGGCTGGAACTGTAAAGCAGCAGGTTTCATGTGTTTTGTTGAGCTTCACTTTCACAACTTTCACATATCTTTTCAACATTAAATCTAGATTATTAACAGATTAAAATCATAATGAAAAAGTTGATCTGGCTTTTCTTTTTCCATAGAATGACTAGGTATTATGTTAATAAAAATGTGTGTATTTTTTATTGATGGTATCAGTTTGTCCAATTGGTAAAGAGATTCACTTGGCAACCCTAGGGGTGGAGAAAGACACTGAAGTTAATTGTATGAAAATATCTCTACCTGAGAATTAGAGAAATGTTATAATCCTTTCACTATAACAAATCAAATATCACCCTTCAGAACCTACAGGGCTCCATGGTGTTATGTTAAGAATTCTGTAGTTGTAATTATTAGCATTTAGGAAAACTACTAATCAGAATATGACAGATAGTAACTTAAGCGTATGTGATGACATCAGTGTGTGATTTGACTACTTTTGGTAGTAATCCCTTCTTTTTTATTATAGGTGGATTTTATATTTCAATAGGTGTTTCAAAAATAATCCAAATTCCTGATCCTCTTCTGTTCTACCTATAATAATATTTTTATTATATTTTTTGCTATAGTTAGTATTTATCATTTAGTTTGGGGTTGTACATTGGCACTGAATACAACTTGTTATGCATTGTCTCTTTTACAGTGCTCTGAAGAGTTTACAAGTGAAGGTGAGAGCAAAGCACAGTCACCACAAAGAGGTCTAGTAGTGGAAGGCAATAACAATAAGGTATTTTTCTGTGGGATAAAGCACCACAGGGTTTTGTGCAGTGTAGGCATCTGTGTCTGAATTGGTCACCCAAAATCATTTTATAGTAAAAAAAGAAAGGAAGAAAGAACAGTTAGAATGTAACTAAGACGCACATCAAAACCATATCAAATTAACTACTAATGGTAAGGCTTTTTTCTTCATTGATTATAAAGCAAATTTAGGGTAACTAGGCCAGAGGTAAACATCCATAATTGACTGAAATTAAATCCTTCCATTTCTGTTCAATTGTTGACAAGTCTATCTGGAAGTGTTTTAAAGAAGACATTGAATAGACAATAATCTGGTTTTGTAGAATGTTACAGACCTTCTAATTGCTGAATTAGATACAGGGTATCTAATTGCTGCCTTGGAAAACAGCACCAGTGTTTTAGGCTTAAATATTTGTAAAATGATTGTGAAATCCAGGCCAGAGACAGAAAGTGATTTTATTGATACAGGATGAGAAGATAAACAACTAGGAAATATCATACCTAATGTCTAAAACAAATAGCTGTTAAAGGAAAAGAATGGTGCAGTACTGATAAGGAGGAACTTAGTAAAAGTTTTCTAGAACACTATTTATAGGATATGCAAGGAACAGGAGACAGATCTAAAGAAAGAACCTTCTCAAAAGCAAAATCCGTTAAAAAAAAAGAGAGTAAGAGAGAAAAAAAAAATGGAAGCAAAACCAGAGAAGGACAAAAAGCAGCTTGGAAACTTTTATTACAAATTTGATTCTGTCTTGAGAGGCAGTTAGGAGTCATCATAATCAAGGAAAATGGAGTGGTTGAGGGTAAGGTTCAGGGTAAAAAAGTCTCTGAATAAAGAAAACAGGTTTGAAAAGAAAAGTAGACATGAAACTTCTGCAGCAGTTCTCAGAGACTGGAATTTATCTGCTCTGGTTTTACACATGAGCTAATCAAGTTAGAAACCTTATATAAGGATTCAGGGGAAATAAACTGGCACTTTTATTTATCTGATTTACTTAAGATGTCTGGGATAAGTTATGTGACAGGTATGACATTTTTTTCCCAATAACAGTGTAGAAAACCACAGTATAGATATCAGAAGTTAAACAACTTGTAAACAGTCCATTGAGGAAGACACATGAAACAAAAATGATAGAAGTGTAATACAATTGCCTTGTAAGACCAGTAAGTTGTTTTCAAATCTCTCTCTCTGCTGGAAACAGTTTGATGGTTAAACACCACTCTTTGTAAATGTAACAGAATCATAAATGTTTAAGATCAAAACTGGAGCATTTTTTTGATGAAATACTATCCCATCTCTTTGACATTACCTGCTGATAAATATAAATGGGAAAAAATGAAATAAATGAATAAAAAGCTTTCAGCAAGAAGGTTCAGTTGGGTTGTGGATTTGGGTTTTTTTCCTATTTTCTAAATCAAGATTGTTATTTTCTCTGTTCTTTCTTTTGGGAATTTTGTGTTTCCTGCTACTGATTGTAAGGGGACTTTGTGGTATATGTATCAACTACTTTTCCTGAAACATTTAAGAAAAAACCAACCCTCTAGAGCTCTGGTAGGAAATTGTTATAAAGCATTTGAAAAAAGGAGAAAAGCTTTGAGTAAGGCAAAACATTTGCTAAAACTTTAGGATTTGCTAGATTGTAAAAGAAAAGCATATTCAGACTCAAGGGGTTATTAAAAGATCTAAGAGATCTTGCTGGCAAAGCTTCTGTAGCTATATTAATCACCATACTTCAGCAGAAAAAACATGGAATAAGATAAAAAGAATAAATGAGAAAAGGGCCAAGTCTTTTGCAATACCAACTTTAATTAAGGGTGAAACAACTGTTGATTTACATATACAAAAAGTTAACATGTCAAGTGGGAGCTCTGCTAATACTGGTGATAACTACAGACTGATTTTATCTACATCGGAAGAGCCCTTATTATGTGATTATTTTTTTTTTGTTAAAAATTTTTTTTTTTGTTTTTTCTTTTCATTTCGACATAAGTAATTACATTGTGGAGCACTGCTTTGAGACTGCCAGTGCTATAATGTAGGTTTTCTGGTTAATTTAGTTGGGTTATTTATCTCCAGTAATATTATTAATGACATTAAAAAATGTAGAAGTTACAGTTAGAACAGTTTACTGAATTTAACTATAATTGTTTGATAATATAAAAAGAAAGAAATTTTTATTTCCTTGGATATTTTTAGAATTGAAGTATTTGTTGAATTTTTTGTTTGGTTTTTCCTTAAAAGAGTGTTATATATATAAACAAGGATTGATATTTTCTGTGAAATGAAATCAGGTTATGTTTCCAATGTCATAAATTCTTTGTTAAACTGTATAGGTCAGTTAAAAGCAGAAAGAGATTTTTATAGAATTTCCTATGTTCCTTTTAAATTCTTCAGGTTTCCTTAAGAAAAGGTTTTCTGATTTGGTTTGATTCACCAATTTTTTTCAGAAATGTACCCATATGTGTGTGTTTATCATGCACCTGTTACAATATAAACTTCAGTTAGAAATCAGGATCCTGACTTTTCAAGCTATGTGGCTATTATGCAGCACTGTGTTTGGGTGCTTGGCTTTCATAGGAAAAAAGATCTTCCTTCCTCCTTGTCAGAATGTCTTTGTTCCTTTCATTTCTTTGCATAACCTTGTTGTTCACTGAGTCCTCAGGGAACCTTGAAGTTAATCCCTACAAGAGGAGGAAACTGGTCTGACTGCTGCTGATTACAAAGCTTTGATGCCAGCAATTCAGACAGTTTTTAATCCATCTCACCATCTCTTTTTCTAGCCTGTACTTCATCAGTTTATCTATAATGATGTTACTGGAAATGGTGTCAAAACCCTTGCTAGTGAAGATAGACAATATTCAGTGTTCCCCCCTCATCCACCAAGACAGTCATCTCATCACTGAAAGCTATCAGGTTGATTAGGCAAGATTTCTCCTTTGTAAATTCTTGTTGATGACTTCCCAATCACCTTTTTGTCCTTCATGGGTCTGCAAAGTATTTCCAGGAGGCTTTGCTCCATTACATTTCCAGCGAAGATGTGAGATTGGTAGGTCTGTAGTTTCCTGAATCCTCATTCTTTGCCTTCTTGAAGGTAGGGACAACATTTTCTTTCTTCTAACCCTCAGCAATCTCTCCAAGTCACAATGACTTTTCATAGATAGCTGAGAATGGCCTTTCAGGGACAGTTGTCACCCTCAGCTCTTGTGGGTGCATCCTGTCAGGTCCCTTGGACTTATGTCTATAAAGTTTGTTTAAATGTTCTGTAATCACATACTTCTGCATGAGAGTGTCGTCCTTGCTTCAGACTTTCTCCCTGATCTCAGAGATCTCAGATTTCTGAAAGCTAATCTTACAAGTAAAGACTGAGTCAAGGAAGGCATTCAGTATCTTGACCTTCTCCAAGTCCTTTGCCACCAGTTCCCCTGCTCCATTCAGAAGGCCCACATTATTCCTAGCCTTCCTTTTTGCTGCTGATATATCTGTAGAAACATTTATTTTCCTTCAACTAACTTGGCAGATTCAGGTGGATTTTGGCTTTCCTAACTCCACTCTTGCTCAGACAGTGCTTTTCTATTCCTCCCAGGTCATCCATCCCTCTTTCCACCTCTTTTACATGTAATTTTCATGTCTGAATTTTATCATGAGCCCCTTGTTCATCTATGCAAGTGTCCTGACAAATTTACTTGACTACCTGCTCATCAGCATGGACCATTCTTGAACTTTGACCAGGTAATTGCTGAATATCAGCCAGCTCTTTTGAACACCTCTTCTCTTCAAAGCCACCCCTCACGAGATTCTTCCAAGAAAATGCAGAAACTGTACAAAGTCTGATCTTCTAAAACCATGACTTGGAATCCTGCTTTTTGCCTGTTCTTCAGGAATAAGGCTCTTCAGGAAGAACCTCTTCTTCCTGACCAGGTTCTCTATAGCAAACACCCCCAACATCACTAATACTATTCTGTCTCATTATCCTGACTCATGAGGTCAGTTGTCTCATCACCTGTACCAAGGCAAAGGTCCATACAACCACACTTCTCTCTCATCCTTGTTGTCCCAGTCCATTCTTCCCAAAACTTCTGTATCCATCCAGGATAATTTAGTCTGGGACCAACATCAGCAGGTGTCTCATCCAACCTCCTGCTCAAAGCATGGCTGGCTCTGGGGTCAGCACATGCTACTCAGGTCTTTCACCACTCCAGTCTTGAAAACCACTATAGAAGGAGCTATAGAGTAACCTATTCCCCTGCTCAACTGTATTCATGGTGAAAAATACTATTTTCAAATTTAAAAAACATGTAAATTTAATAACATTCAAAAGTTTATTTGATAAACATAATTAAAATATTGATGAGTCATATTAAAATTATTGTAATACATAATCTGAAATAGGTTTCTACGAAATATTTTAAATTCAATTTGTTAATTTTCTGCCCGAAATTTGTCATGCTGAAAACCTTTCCTATCAATAAAGCTGTTTCCACCTATATCTGCGGAATATGGTATTATCTCTCAATATTTAGTTATGACCAAACATTGTATGTTCTTACCCCTTCCATCCTCCTTTGGGAGGAAAAGTTAGTGTGTTTTACTGAAGAGGATTTTTTGACTCCATATGGTGGTTAATACATTATTTAAATGTTCTTTCTCATTTACTTTGCTGTCTTCCTTCAAGACTTAGAATAGCTGCAGATGGATCCTTCTGAAGGGAGGGGACCAGACTATGAAATGCCCCTTTCTTGAGAGGAGAAAGGTGTAACACATAAAGGCCTCATAGATTAGATAGAGGCAGAAGCAGTCCCTTCAAAAGTGTTTGTTTGCACAACCTGAGTCTGACAGAGAGAAACTTCCTAGGACTAGACTGTGCAGAGACCTGATGAGCTTTCTTTTAAACAAATTATTTTTGAGCCTTCTGATGAACAACTGAAATAGAATCAACTATTTCCTTATCACCTTTCTTTCCATCTATAAATACATACTATAATCAAGAATGTAATTAAAATAATGTACCTGTGAAGCTGTTCTTGCAGCCCTATAGAGACAAATCACCTTTTTCCAGCAACAACCATAAGTAAATTGATATTTTATGAGTATTATTAGTAGATCAAATTTTTAAGGATAATCAGACATAAAAGACATATAGACAGACAGACACCTCCTGTGGGGCAGTTTTTCATCATTCTTGAAAATCTGTCTGGATGCCCCACTGCCTCATGTCACCATGACTACATTTACATTCTTTGAAAGCCTGGATTCTGTGAACTGAACACGACTCTCAGGGGTTACCTCTCCAAGAAGTCTAAGCATGTTCATATTGTGCAATGCATAGAAAAACATAAGCTCAGTGAGAGCATAATTAAGCTCACCAAAGACTTGAATTGCCCTTCAGAGGATCTAAAGTTTTTCCATGAGCATAAAGGAATCCAAGAGCAACTATGATCCTAGCAGAAGTGCTGAGAACATTTGTGATATCCAGGCTCTCAATACCTTTGCAAGGCAGAATAAACATTACTTGTAGAATTAAGACATTTACTGCCTGGACAAAGAAGCAGATCATCAGGGAGGGCAATGAGAGTATTGCACTTTACTGTGGCCATCTGTCCAGGCAAGTGAAATACAGCACAGAAATATATAATCTGTCTCAAACCATTGAATTAATCTAGCCAGGGAAATGAAATCTCCAGACTCATTTACCATACTAGAGATTAGCACTTTTTCACCCCTTGATAAACTTGTTTGGTGTCTAGGCTTCAACCTTTGTGCTACTTTATAATGTACAAAAATGAAGCTGAAAGACACTAAATGAAAAACACAGAAGACACTAAATAAGACACTAAATAAAAACTGAGTTCTTTGATAAATGTGAAGTAGTTTCAACTGAAATTAGGCTACCTGCAATATTAAAGAAGTGTCATAAAATCAGCCTGTTTCCTGTAAAAATGTTATTACATGGTGCATAAAATCCAATTTCTCCTTCCTTTCATATAAAGTCATTGAAGCCCAAACAGAGGAGTAAATAAGCTACTTGGTGTCAATGAAACATATCTCACAAAAACTGCTTTATGATCACAAAACTTTGAAATTGCTGGTCTACTGAATTTAATATGCCCGGGACTCTAGAGCAAGATTTTGTACTTTAATGAATATAGCCCTTTTTATAAAAATTCTACTTATTTGTTACTATTAAAAGCTTGCCAGTCTATTTCAGTAAGAAATTAATCAATTGTATCTCAACTTTAAACATTCTCTTTTTGTTCTTAAATATAGACCTTGGCATGTGTGAGCATATAGGATTTTGAATATTTTCCAACCCTCACATCATAAGCATAGCACTTACATTTCCTTTTGCAGAAGGAAATGGTTTATACAAAATGACAGTTGTGAAGTTTTCAGGTTTCTAACAGCTTGCTAAATCTGACTGAAAGAATATCTGTAGTCTAGCAGTAGTAAGCCTCAGCAGTCCAGTAGGAGAAGGCTTATCTGTGCCAGCTTTAGTGGGAGGAAAAGTGCTTTATTTCGCCTCAGGTCAAGAGTTTTAAGGACATACAATCCTAAACTTTTGCTTTGCCTCTCATCCAAATACATAAATGCATGCACTGCATCCTACTGTCAACTTCAACTCTCTCTTGCACTGCACAGTGGGATGCAATGCGGGTTGTCCCAGAAGCCAGAGGACTGGGAAAGGACACAGTGTAGAGACTATAAAAGAAGTTCATACATTTGTGTGTTGATGAGGAGTGAAGGAACACAGAACAGAAATATATGTGCACTTGAGACAAAAGACTCATCTAAATTATTAAGTTCAGTTAATTCCCCCTACACAACTATAGCTGGGACTCAGAATCTTATTCAAATTTTCGCTAAGGCATTTCTGATTGTGTCATATAATTTATCATTGAGATTTGACAGTAACCAGGTAAAAATATGAGCATGCCTAGAAATATGTTTGGCTAATATTATCTGAAAAAAAAAAAAAGTCCATAGCACAGCAATATGTTTTCTGAATGTGATTTTCTTTGGTGATTTAAGGCATCTGTACTGGTTTCCCCCCAAAGGAGATTTCTCTGGCTTCTATTCAAATATGGGCACTGGGATAGCTCTGTCTCTGTGTACACTGGAAAAATTATCTGATTGGCCTGGTACTGAAAAACAAGTGACTCTACTGGGTGGCTATAGGGAGATTCCTTTGAGCTGCATTTATGCAAATTCAAGTAATGCAACTTACTGTTCAGTGAAACACAAGAGGAGTAATGGCATGGGAACAGTATTCTAGCCTTGTTCCAAATTCTTCCCCCCATATCATCAATCTTGAATGAAGACACAGTTTTCCGTTATAATGAACTGTTTTTGCCCACCAAGAGGTGAAGGATTAATAAAAAATGTCAATATAAAATTAAGGACAATTAGTTGTTGGTACTAAGTGTACTTTTAATTGGAGACTGAATCTCATTCATACGATTCATCACATTGGGAACACATAATAAAGGTCTTTTTAATTATTTGCCAGCAAAATTTCCATGACTGATTTTGATTTCATAAAAGTCATTAGAAAAAAATAAACAAACAAAAACCCCACAGCAGGAGTACTTAGAAAGACTTAAACTGTAGGCATGGATTACTTTCTTTCACCCCGTAAAAAAAGTTCAATTGATCCAAAAATTCATTTTAATCAGGACCAAAACAACTCCCTGATTCGTCTCATATCAGTTCAGAGTGTAAATTGAATGGAGGACAACAAAGGGACAAGTGACACCATGTTGGACTGGGCATTGAGCAGTGTGGTTTAGTGGGAGGTGTCCCTTCACATGGCAGTGGGTTGGAACTAGACGATCTTTAATGTCCCTTCCAACCCAAAACATTCTATGATTCTATGAGACTACTTGAAACGTTTTTTAATAATTTTCCTTAAGAAAAAGTAATGGTTCTGTTTTATACAATGTCAAAATATTCATTTGTTTAACAAGGAAAGGATACAAGATTAAATAAACAATCATTTTGTATGATAAATAAGAATAATATAATATTATAATAAAAGATCATAATAATAATATAATAAAAGATCACTTTATATGATCTAGTTGGAATTCTTCAGTTCACTAAGAAGTAAAACCAGAGTTTAAATCAAGGTGAAGAAGAGCAAAAGCCTCTGAAAGGGCAAGCTATAAACTAAAGGGGATGATAGTTCTCGAAGTTTTTTTAGCAAATAACAGTCCAAGGGTAAAATGCATCATACGTGTAAATCCCAGTGGAGTCAAATGTGTTGTGACTGATGCTCATATACCACTGACAGCTTCAGACACACAACAGCTCAGGTCAGTTGTCTAATTCAAATGAGATTCTGCAGAGAAGAGGGACTCCAAATGACTGATTACAAAGGGAAGGAGAATACATGTTTTGGGATCACAGATGCTGAACACCTAATCTTTTAAAACATATTTAATATTTCAGTTACACACATGAAGAAATAGTCTCTGTTCAGTGGGAATTTTGCTAATATTTTTAATTGTCATTGAACTTCAAGTACTAATAACTGTAATTCTGCTTCCCTCCTTTTGTTGTTCTCTTCTGCATCAATGTCATTTGTAGCTCTTTTCTTTAATACTTATCCTCCCTTTTCACAATTGTGTCTAGAGGAAGACTGTTTCTACTGAAAGACTGTAAGGTTATTCCTGTATTATGTAAGATCAGGAACATGATTGTTGTATCCCACTCCTACACAGAACAGAGCACCTGAGATTCACAGATGTTCGTGGCTGAAAAAGAAACATCAAAACCTGGAAATGTCCAAACAAAAGGACTCAGCAAACTACACACTCAGCATGGAAATTGCTATATATTATGCCCCCATTTTCTAAAAATTATAGTAATAATAAAAGAATAAAAAGAAAGAGAGAAGAAAGAGAAAAACGAAAGAGAGATCAGATAGGAGAGGAAAAAAGGGGATCACCAGTCCTGGGTCCAACATTAACCCAGCCAAGATTTTCTGGGGTGCTGGGGGCACCACCTGGGCTTTGTGTGGGTACTTTCTTATAGGTAAGTTTTCCCCGGTCTGGGATTAGGTTTCTCTCTCGTCGTGTAAATGAACAGTAGTGAAATTTTCTGGACTTTTCTGGAAGTGGGACTGAGGCCTTTGAGGTCTTAATCTTTGCATTGGTCTCAGTCTTTGAGGTCTGAGGCTTTTGATGGTCTCGATCCCCCTCTATTGGTTTTGCCCACTTCTTGACCCCGCTTCTGCACTTGCATTGGTCAACATGGACCTGAAAAGGAAAATTGTTTTCAGAAGGTGGTCCCCTACATTCTTAAGGACCCCCTTTTCAGGTACATCCTGTTCTAAGTTGCCTGCTTGAAAGGTTATGTTTGAGGCATAGCAGTACATTAACTCCTTACTGTCCAGGCTTCTACAGTGATTACGTAGGATTGTAAGAAGAAGCTAAAATGAGTCAGGTGAAAAAGTCACAACTTCTTCAGAAAAGTCTTTTAGGTCTGTGATTAAATAACAATCTTTAACCTGTTTCTCATTAGTTTTAACTGTGGCAAAACCTAGAAACAAATTACAATTAAAATCTTATTTTTAATTCTGATTTAACTAACATTTTCTGCATCTTTTTACCAGTTACTAGAAGTGGGAGATCAATGAGGAAAATTGTGGGAATGAGGAAAAATACTGGATTGATCTCAAATGTCTACTCAAATGTTTGTGTTTCATCTATGCTAAACACATAGAACAAGATCAAGTTGTAGATGAATGCAGATAAATGGACTGTCTAGACATTGCTGAAAAAAAGAGATGAAATTAAATGTATGATTCTATGTTTCTAGATAAAATGTGGAACTAAAAAGGTAGAGAATAATGACAGTAAAAATTTTGCTTTAATTCTAGACAGGGAATTAAACAAGTGTCCTTGCATATAATTATCCAAATCCAAAGAGGATCTTTGGAGAAAGGAACCACAGATTAATATACAAATATTTGCTATGCCCAATCAAATAAAATTAATGCATTTAATTTCATTGTGCTCAATATCTTTAAATCATTTAATCACAGGCTTGACTTGCTATATGCGAGAAATTCAATTAACTAATGCCAGTAAATTGATAAAGGTTTGTTAAAATAAAAATTAGGTGAGAAAGAAAAATTATTCTTAATGTACTACACTCAATATCATACTATAGGCAATGAAAGACAGTGGAGAGACTGCAGAGAATAAGGTGACTACAAAGGACTCTGATGGGAATCTTTGCAGATATAGTTAAGGCTGTATGAGAATTACCAAAATGTCAATTAAACTAGCAATGGCATAAGGTCCTTTTGTGTCTTAATAAGGCAAAGCTATTGTAAAAAAGATAAAGAGCTTCAAAAAATATGCATAATTTTTATTTCTGCTCCAGGAGAAAATTCCTTTCAAACCCTCCCCCCCAAAAAAACACCTAAATTTTCCTCAACTGATAAGTGCTCTATTAGAGCTTTAGGTTATGCTATCTCAGGAAAAAAATATTCAGAGAGTTGCAAAAAAGTGGCAAAAAAATTGAATTACTCTAATATTGTGATACAGACTACTTAATGTACAAAAATGAAGTACATGTACTTTTTTATAACCTGAACTGATATAAAAAAAATTAAATGGAACAATCTCATTTTGTATTCAGTACAACTTACTGAATAGGAAAAAAATAAAATGGACCTAAGCTTTTGCTTATTTAGATGCACTCAGACTTTGTTCTGGCATCCTCAGAAATAAAGAGCAAGGCTGATGTTTTTGCAGTCATTGTCCCTAAAAATAGAACTTGTTTACTATGAACAGAATGACATTGTTTGCTGACTTCTGTAATGCTGCTCTTGCTTGAGACAGGAGCAAACATAAAAGGGAAGTGGAATTGTGTTTTGGTTCAGAGAAGTGGATTAGCAAACTGTGTAAATATGATTCACTGTTTGTTTAAAGAATTTCTCATCTATAAACACACAAGGCTGAACCCTGGTACTGTTGAAGGCAAAGCCGTAATTCTCCCTTGACTTAGTAGAATCAAAGACTGGTTTAACACATTTTAATAACATAAAATTTCTCACTTCAAGAGAAAACTTGACTGGATTGTCTGTTTTCACAACTTGAAATCTATTCCAAAATCATTGATTTGAAGACTGTGTGTGAGCTCCCTGTGAAAACACTATATAGACCTTTCCTCTGAGGAAACAAAGAAGTCTGAGTCTGTATCCACAGTATTTTTTCCCAGTATTTACTGAGTAGATTAATATCATCCTATCAATAACAGATGCACAGCTTTTCTGATGCTTTTTTCCTAAACAAAATCATCTGGTGACATATATTAACTTTTTTAAAGCTCAAGCAGCAGAATTACACTTCCACTGAAACACATTTTTTGAATTATTTATTTACTTATTTTCTTACATAATTTTATATTCAATAGACAAAGAAAGGGATAAGCGAAGGAAGATACAAAAAGAACACATTTTATTATCTGAGAGGTCACTTTGAGCACCTTCTTTAACTATGTGTAACATAAAATTGTTCTCTGTCCTTGGCAAATTTGTTCCCCCACGACATTCTTAGAGCATTTTAGTTTTCCTAATACCCTTTTATTCCTATTCAGTGTGTTGTTGTTTTGGTTTTTTTTAATTAACCAATCCAACTATATCAATTGTGGCTCTACTTTGTATTTGGCTATGTACTAGCACTCTTTTTCAATCTTCTGTGATGGACTTTCTCAAAAGGTTTTTCAAGTCCAGATAAATTTCACCTTGTTCTCCTTTTTCTCTGTAATCTGCAAACCTGTTCTCACATTCAGCAGCACAGTCCACAGTCATGTCACTCATAGTGTTTATAACACTGTCTTGCAATCAAACGTACATTTAGGCACAGCATATCAATGAGATTCCACGAATCCTGTGAGAAAACAGAAGTTTGTACACTCTGTGGAGCTAGAGAAGCTCATAAGTCCAGAGTCACTATGATAATATAAGTAATAAGTCATTATTTACATACGTTGGTAGGTATTTAGATTTTCTGACTGTTGCATAAGTCAAGTCTTTAATCAAACTATATTCTATAACTCTTAGAGAATTAAATTCAGTTTTAGGAACATATAGTTCCTAAAGGAACATATATTTCCTAGGAACATACAGTAGTGTATTTTAGTAAGCAGTTACTCAAAATCCTGATTCATTGGAAAGGGATCTGGGGATGCTGATTGAGAGGAGGCTGAAGATGAGCCAGCAGTGTGCCCAGGTGACCAAGAGAGCTGATGACATCCTGGCCTGCATCAAGAACAGTGTGGTCAGCTGGAGCAGGGAAGTGATTCTGCCCCTGTACTCAGCACTGGTGAGGCCACACCTGGAGTTCTGTGTCCAGTTCTGGGCCCCTCAGTTCAGGAAGGACTTTGAGGTGCTGGAGCGGGTCCAGAGAAGGGCAAGGAGGCTGGTGAAGGGACTTGAGCACAAGTCCTGTGAGGAGAGGCTGAGGGAGTTGGAGTTGTTTAGTTTGGAGAAGAGAAGGCTCAGGGGTGACCTCATCACTCTCTACAACTACCTGAGAGGAAGTTGTAGCCAGGTGGGGGTTGGTCTCTTCTCCCAGGCAACCAACAGTAGGACAAGAGGGCACAGGCGTAAGCTCTGCCAGGGGAGGTTTAGGTTAGATATCAGAAAGTTCTTTACAGAGAGAGTGATCAGGCATTGGAATGGGCTGCCCAGAGAGGTAGTGGATTCACTGTCCCTGGAGGTTTTTAAGATGAGGCTGGATGTGGCACTGAGTGCCATGATCTAGGAATCACAGTGCTAGTGGATCGAGGGTTGAACCTGATGATCTCAGAGGTCTCTGCCAACCCAGTTAATTCTATGAATGTGATTGTAGTTAGACATGGCCATTCATAAGGTTCCTACCTATTTTCACACGGTAAACTACCCAAATGTTTGGATATTTTAGCATTAATATGTTGCAAAGTTAGATGCATAAAAAAATTCTATTGGTTATTTGTCATAGGCCTTTAAATTTGAATTAGAATAGTTTACATACTGCAAAATAGAATAACAAACTGAGACAAGGACAGACAAGAACCCAGCGGCAGTTCCAAACATGTCCTGCAAACAGTCAGAGAGACCAGACCCATTAACATGGAGTTTGTTGAAGGCCTTAAACCCTTCCTTAGGGTCATCTTCAATATCTTGAATTAATGAATATTGTAGGAGAGTATAAAAATCTAAAGTATATTGCACATAGTTAACCTTGAAAAACAAAAAGGTGGCATTTTTATTTAGGGTAATATCATGGAAGTATTCCATAAAAAGAAATTCCAATATATAGTTTTGCAATTAAGTTACAACATAGGTTGTATGAAATTTCCATTAGTTATATTATCAGTTCTGTGAAATTCACCCATATTGTGTGAGGAATAAATTCATTCCAAAATTACTCTACCAGCAGGGTCCAGGTAGGTAATGGAATTCTAATATTCACACATTTGGGACCTCTTTTTTGGCCAGAACTGGAGGGAACTTTAGAGAAAATTTCTGTAGCAGACATTTTTATACATAGCTTTAGGGATAGTGATTTATTATTCCCTTGTCTCTCTGTATGTGTGTGTGTGTATGTCACCTGGTCTTACATAAGTTCAGCCATGTAGATATTTGGAAGTATTTGGAAGGAATACATATGTATGTCATGAAGTACTGAGAATAGCTGACTTGAGAAGAGGTGGGAGAATGAAAAGGGAAAGAAGTATAGCATTATGAATGCAAGAACTCTTTCACAGGGGATGCTGATTACAAAAACAGCACTTTAGGCCCACTGACATTAACGAGCACTCAGAAGAAGCAGTTAGTCAAAAATAAAAGAGGAATATAAAAACCAAGTGTCGCAAATGAGTACCTTGGGTACCCAAGTAAACTTGGGCAGACAAGGAATAGAAGGATAAGGCTTGTGTCAAATTTGAGACATAAGAATTCTCATTCACTCAAATGTATTCAGAAGCAGAAAACAAAGATTGTGTGAATAACACTAGTATGTAAATACAAGTGGGAGGAGAAGGCAACCATGGGGGGCAGAGCAAGTCCTGGGGGAAAAAACCCACCCCTCAGGACTTCATTACTGGACCAACAGCAGCGCCTTGTGTAGCTCAAGCCCAGCATCAATTGCCTTAAACTTCCTTGGCCCGTGTCTGTTTTTCTCACTCTCTTTCAAGCTGTGTTTTGTTACTCAACATCTTTGTGCTGTAGGAGTCATGATTAATGCTACTTAGAGTAGAGATATTTGTCATACACACCTCATGTGGGATCCACAGAGGCCAGTGTCCAGTTTGACACTGTACAGTCACTGTGGATGTGTGGGACATGATTCTTCTCCGTGAACCCTGGAGAGCGTGGGAGTCACTGTACTTCCCTTGAGGCACAGTCTGGCTCGGGGAGCAGCAGGTGCTGAGGCTTCAATTTCACCCCATCTCTTAGCTCCAGGGAACAAAAAGAGAATTTAGGTACTCATTAGAGATGTGGATTACCATCTCATATGGATTTACAGGGGCCACACAATGCTAAAATTGCTTTTCCTCCATACGTTTAACAAACCAAAACAACCATCACAAACAGCAATTATTTCTTTGAGCCTTTAGTAGACCTGAACAGAACTGACTCTATCCAATTGAAATTAAATATATCAGTAAATGGGAACAAACCATGCAATGGAGCAAAACTTCAAAAGTCTGTACAAGGTCATCTTGCTGCAAAGATCAGTTCCTCCTCCTGGCTCACCCTTACTTTCTAAAGAACTGGAAACCATGAAGTTTGGTAGTGGGACTACCAAGATGAAACTTGGAGAGATTTTCAAAGTCACAAAGGGTATTTTTTACCCAGGGTCTATAAACAAGAGCAAGTTCTGTGTTTTTCAAAATCTTCCCTAGTATGACATAAACCTATGTTTAGTGAGCAAGAATTTTTGATCATATTTCTTCTGTTATATGCAGAAGATTAAAAATAAAAGCATTTAATGAAAACGTTATGACATAGAAATAGGAAATTCTAAGAGTTTCATTAGATTTGGGGTTAATTTGATGGTTTTTTTTAACATGGACTCCTCTACAGCTGTTGTAGGAGGCTTTAACATGAAAATAGATACAACCTTAATTAGATTTTTGGACAGGAGAGGACATTATTGCATTAGCAAAATGTTGTGGGAAGAGTCATGTGTGAAGGATGCAATATTACACAGTTATTCACATTCTGAAGAAATATCTAAGTGACATTTTGTAATAGGAACACTTTAGTAAGAATAAAAGATAGGACATTCCAGCAAGATATAAGGCTAAAGAAAGAAACTGGAAATGTCCAAGTATGCTGTCATATCTCTTAGAAAAAAAAAAAATGAACAAAGCGTATTTTAAAATCTTTCCATTTCTCAAAGAGTAAAACAGAATGGGAATGCTGTTCAAAAACAGGGTAAAAATTTGGTTTGTGAAAGCATTACTATATGAAAGTATGTGCTTTTGGTGTTTCTGACAAAAAAGACCTCACTGGATATCTTTAGTTTGACAAGATAAATTGTGAGTGTTAGCATGAGGGATTGGTTTGTGTTAAAGATAAAAGATCCATAAAAGATTTGCAGCTAAGTATGACAACACCATCCAGAGCTTAAATTCACACAGATGAAATCAAACAGCATTAGAAAATAGCTGAGCATGGTGATGAAGTGACTGTAAGGCAGGCTGGCAGAAAGGTACTTTTCTAATAAGATGCCCTAGGTGCAAACTCACTAGGCAGATTATTGGTAACAATACACTCCAGGCATATAAATAAAGTTCCTCTGTCATCCTTTTTGGTTCCAAATTAGTACAGCCACTACACTGTCACTGACGGTTGCTTTTCTTTGGGAACCATAATTTAATGCCATCAATGGTGGTAAGAAAAGAAAAATAGTCAAGCTATGGCTTTTTATCTCTTTGTGTTATATAAAAATTAACTGGTATGTTTTACACATAAGGTTAACTCTATGCCTCCGTTGTACCAATACCCAGCAAGCTACTAACAGTCAGATTGCAGTCCTCAGAAGTGTAGGAATATTATGACTTGCTTCTTAGTTCCAGCTGTGTGTCAGATCATGGTTTTAACTTACTTTCTATGGATTCCAGGGAGAGAAGGATTGAATACCACTCTGTGTATGAAAGTCTTCTATTATAAATCAACCACGATATCTCAGCCCCTGAGTCCCTCCTAACATTTTTGTTTGCAGACTATGTCTCTTGACTTGCAGCTTATAAAACACTTTTTTATTCCAGAGCCAAAATCAATATGGTGTTATTACAGTTTACTACTGCTGTCTAATTGTTGAGGACGGAGAGATGTACTTCACTCATTAAAGAGAAGCAGCAATATATTTGATGATATAAACAGTAATTTGACAAAGTTGGTTAGCGAAGGCCACAATGGTTTAACAACACTTGATGGCAAGGTACAGTGATCATTTACTGCAGAGATGGCAGGGTCAAACACAGCTGTCAGGAGACTCCTGTTGAGTCGTGAGGTTTAGAAAGAATCCTCTTGTGCTCTAACCACCTTCTCAGAGGGGAGTTTAGGTGCAGTTGAATCCAGACTTAGTCCCAGACTTTGTCAACAGTTTATGTCTGAAGGACTATATGTGTACAGTCAACCCTGTGTATCACTTAAATAAGATGTCAAGGTATAACATGCTGCTGATCACTTACCAAGAATCTGCTGTGGCAAACAATCTCTCAGACTTAAGGAGTAACCCTGGGAGGTGCTCCTGCTGCAGGGAAGGTCCTGGCCTGCAGACCATGGCTATGCAGAGGAGATCAACAAACTCTGGGCTGTCCACTATTTATGTGTTAAGGTGATTGATTTATAGTCATATTTGCATACCAACCATGTTTTTATTCATGCATGCTCTACTAGCCCACATCTGTTGGTCAAGATTTGTAGCTCTTAGCTATATTGGTGTTATTTGGCTTCCCAGAATCCAGCTTAGGCCAGCTGCAGCCATCATGTCCACTGCTGGTTGCTATTGCCTAAGCAAAAGGGAGAAGAGCTGACCACACCACCACACTAATTTACCACTGCACTGATTTCAGTGGGGTCATGCTAGTATGGAGCTGCTGCATGGAGAACTGCTACATGGATTTTTTCAATGTGCATTGCAACAATACATACTGCTAGCATACATTATTTTTCTCCCATTAGACAGAGAAAAGAATGCTGTAATAAAGTATAACATTAGAGTTTTAAAATAGACCTCTTTTGATGTTGTTCCCACCAAAATGGCAACCATATAAACACAAAGAAAACCTAACATATAAGTCACCATTAAGAAAAGAAGGGCACCTTTGGGCAAATTCTACCCCTACTGATCTGCCTCCTGTGAGGAATATTGTCCATATCCCCACATTTTGTGTTGATTACTAAATGCTTTTGTTCAGTAATCCTGGTTTTATATGATTTCATAAACATAAGAAGAGTCATTTACTGATTGTTTATTTAATTACTCATTAATATTATACTTCCAGGTTAGTTTAAGAGGTATTAATATCAAAGTATCATAAACAGGTTTCTTACAGTCTCAGAGATGATGGCAGAAAAGATCAATTACACAGGTCACATAGTACAGAAGTCTTCCTTCATTCAGTTATTTTACTCTGACGCATATTGTTTCTTCCACCACAAAACCTGACCACAGCTTTGCCACTGTACTTTCTATAACGTTTCTGAAACTGTAGCCAGTAAGAACGAAATACCCTCCCAAATGTCACCACTTTTATACCACTGAAGCCAAGCAGAGGTCATTCTCTGAATAACATTTCTCTGCAAGTGGTTTGACTTCTGTCATCCTTAGATTTCCTGTTCATCCTCACAAATTGTTTTCTCCTTCTATACGTTTCCTGCATTGAAAATTCAACATTGCCTTGCAGTAATTTGAGGTGTTGGATGTCACCTTACTCAACAATCTCCAGACAGTACAGCTAGGCAGGCAAAACTCAGCTGCTTTTTTCTTCCCCATGGACAAACATAAATCACAAAATACATTTGGTGGCAATCACTCACTATATTCCTTATAAAAAACTGTGTTTTTCCTAAAGTCGAGGGATTAATATGCTACAGTAAATCAGTTTGGGGCAATTCAATCAGTTGGACAAGTAGGAATAATCATTAATTCTTTTCTTGTCAAGACCTGGGGGACTGAATTTGGGTAGCATGCATGGAGAGTGTAGAACCTATTTGGAATGACAAATGGTTACTTCAGCCTTGGCACCCAGACAGTGACACTGATCTACCAAATCACAAATACATCTCACAGTCTGGAGCTTCTTTACATTCACAGATGGACTCCTTTGTAATCCTATGTGAAAGGCTTCTATCCACACCTAAATCACATGCAGCAGAAATTTTATCTTCTTAGGACTTCTGAGTTGAAAAGCTGAAGTATAGTAACAGTAAGGTTTAAAAAATGAAGTAGCAGAGTAAATTAGTACTCTTCATCTACAGAGAATGAATAAAACAAAAGACAATTTTACTAAAAATGATATTTTTGAGATGGAACAGAAGTCACAGTGGGTAGCAAATAAAACTGATATAAATAAGAGACTCTTTGTGTCAGTGCCATGTGTCAGTGTTCCCCATGTATCCTAAGCTACAGGGTGTGACACAGGAGCTGCAAACTCTGACAAAGAGTTAATTATAAATTTGTGATGTGAAGTAAAACTGATTGAGGTCTGCCGCTTTGGAAGGGTGTGGCCATGGGTGTGTCATCTGAGCTGAGCAGAGATATTCTTGTATTTCCACAGAAAGTGTCATGTACAAATACAGACCAGTTACAAAGTGCACTCAGCACTTCAGGATGAAATATGCCACCATGCAAGAACAAGCAGGTATGACACTTCCTCGTTTCCATGCTGGGCTGTAGAATGTAGTTTAGATTCAGATTTTGGATCTTTATAGGCTTCAGATCCTTCCAAGATTGTTAATGTCATAGATGTAGAGATAAAGATTATTAGAGTTGTTACTCTTCTGTCTCAACCATCTATAAATATCCAGTATGCCATTATTTATCTCTAGTCATCTACAACTGAAAAAAAAAAAAAGAAATACGAGATCCACCAGCTTCATATAATGTCCTTGCCATTTGATGCCACTTGAGCTCTGGTGTCATCAGCTGAAGGCGTGAATGTGACCTGTAGGGCTTCTGAACTCAGGAGTGCTGCTAACTGTAGTTTGGAGCTGGATTTTTTTTATGGAAGGGAGTAAGTTAATGTTTATGGGGAAAAAATTCTGTCACGTACACTGTGACTGAACTCCAACTCTTCAGTGGTAGCAATCTTCCTGCAGGCAGGCAGATTACACAGGTCAGCAGGGTTTACTTGCAAACTGCATCTTTTGACTGCAATGCAGAGGAGTGAGCAGTTACTATTAGGATGCTTATTTCTGTTTCTAAATAAGAAAGCAGCCTTAAGGGTTATTTCCGATTTCCATCTAGTTGCAGTTCAAAATAAAATGCATCAATACAATTTCTACTTTTCCTTGTATCTAGGTCCTCCAACTTCAAAATAGGTAATATGACCAATAGGCTACAGAAGCATGCTTACCTCTCTGTGAGCTTAATACTCCCAGCAGCATAAGAGCTCAGCTGTAACAGCAGCCCTGAGGAGCTTTTGTCCTTCCTTACAGCTGTAAAGCTTACAGCAAGGGTACACCAGTGAGGTAGGAAAATGTGACTGAATTCTCTCTCATAGACTCAGGGACAGGACGAAGTTTGACTTTGATCAGTCAGGGCTTGAAAGGCACATTATCTTTACCATTATAGTTTTAAAGAAAATAATGACATAGCCTTTTTCATGACATTCAAGGCAAATTTGCAGATAACGGTCTTTACGTTTCTGAGCTATAACTCACAGTTTTAAGGCAGCTCCCCTGCAGTCCTGAGTCAGTCACCAGAGACAGGGAGATACCAATGCAGCCTGGGCTAACCCTATGCAGCTTCTACTTATTTAGTATACAGAGTTAGGTAAATCATTCTTCTGAGAAACAGAATTTTCATAACAGGACAAGTACAGTGTCCTTGTGTTTGAGACTGGATGTTGAATTCCAGCCCAGGCCCTTTTACCTTGTGCTTTAAAGGCAAGTCGTGCATCATTTCACTGTGACAATCTGTGTCATGTTTGTTTTTTTTCTAATCCCCAAGCGATTACAAAGCATTTCCTTGGTTTGTAATTGACTGTTTTTCTCATTTTACATTTCATGGCTGAATATCTAAGTTTTTTCTTGCACAACTTTTGACACTTCATTTCTTTTCCTGGGAAAATTAACATAGAAGACTAGTTCTCTGGGGGGCAAAAAAAAAAAAAAAAGTCATACAGAACAAGCCCTCTTGGAGGCAATTTCATTTATGACAATCACCAGAACTCTGTAAAATTTAATCTCCAGGTATTGTAAGTGTTATGACATCTCAGCACATTGCATACGCAGCTTCTTAATTTAAAGCTTCTGGTTATCTTATGAGCTGTATCTAAGTTTTTGTTCTCTTTAAACTTGACTTCTGTATATATGTCTTTCTGCATATTTCTTAGTGAGGTATAGAAGACCAGTAAGGAGATTTATAATCCTTACAATTGCATTTGTAGATGAGTAGTATGAGCTGGAATCCTCTTCTAGCTACACAGGTCCCTGTTTTCAGTCAAGAACTTTTTACAGTGTGTACTTAACACACAGCTCTGTTTCATTATCTACATTCTCTTTAAATCTCAGACAAAACATGACCATTGCAAAGAGTGAAAGGCTGGCCTTCACTGCATCTTGTTCTTTATCTTGCTATTTGACATACAAAGTCTTACTTTGAAAGCCTAAAGCAAGCTTCTGTTTATTTTCCATTTCCATCAAATCTACTCAAAAGGCTATTTTGGAATAGGTATCAAATACAGCTTGTGAGTCTGAAAAGCAATTAGATCTTACTGCTGTACATATGAATTAACACATCCTTACATTTCCCCACTGGTAGTAAAGAGTAGTTAAATTACAGAACTACTTAGGCTAAACTATGAATTATCTTGTCTGTATTCTTGTTTGCAGTCAATCATCTGCAGCTTGTCCTTGGTACTGATGTCACAGCTGTGCTCACAAAAAGATCAAAGTTCATTACAGTACCCGTGTCCCTCTCGCTCAGAGAAAGGCAGGATGCTGAACAACAGCAAAAACACCAAGCACAGCTTGTGCCCCCAAGCCTGCCCATACACAGCAGCTTCCACTGATTCACACTGTCTCTAAGGAAACTGGATTCTGTAAGACAGACTATTTATGATCTTTTTTTTCCCCTGTTAATTTCATTCAATGACAACAATTTGCTTGTTATTTGACAAATGCTGAGTGAAAGCATATCTTAGACTGCGGATGTGCTGGGGTTATTGTTTGAATAGTAGGAGCTTGTGATTGATATTCACACTGCGTAATTAATCTCCTAAATCATGTTTCTTTTCCCCATCACACAATTATTAAACCTATATAGAGCTTTCAAAATGGCTTTGCAAAATCTCTCTGTGTGAATGAATGTCAGAATGAATATTTGTATGTAGCTTATTCACATCACAAATATTCACATTGGTTTTCTTAAACACAAGGAATATACTCTCAGAGATTTTGAACTAATATTTTGTAATAAATTTTTTCAAAGTTTTCCCACCTTCTATTCAAACAGACACTGGATCTGATGAGATAACTAATACAAGAAAACTGTTTATATATTTCACTCCTGAAAAGACCTTCCTAGAAAAAACATACATATAAATATGCACAATTACTCTAAGTAATTTATTACAAAATCTTTCTTGACATCCATTTCTTCTTCTTCCTTATCTCCTTACAAGCCTTCCATATTATAGATATCCATATCTATTGTTTTATTAGAGCAATTTTAACATTGATTGAATGAGAATTTTACCAGTAAACAGGAAACTATAAACATATTGCTGTAAAATAAGAATTGATCATTGATAAATCAAAGCATTATGAATCTGACCATATGCTAAGAGAATCACTGAAGCAAGCTGCCTCAGCTAATTCAGTGAATTAGTGATGTTTACTGGTTTGCAAAAGCCATGGAAAAAAGGAACACACAGCATTTTTTCCCTATTTTTTTCATTGTTTTTTATCCTTCCCTGGTTCAGCACAATTAAATTGGAACAGAGAGAAAATTCTTTCTCATATTTTATATTCTATTCCTCTCCTTTACTGCTTTATTTGCACTGCCACAGGTATGAGTTGTACATCAGTAGAGATTCTATCTGGATTCTATCCCTTTTAGGTCAAATGCTTCCTGTCTGATTTTCCCAGTTCCCAAGTTTAGATGTTCAGTCCCAGGAGTGACAGAAGTTAAAATGAAACCTTTGACACTCCAATTTTATGTTAATTAGGTACCTTTTAAGACTGGTAGAGGGAGATGCTATCTTCTTAATTGTCCCCTCAGTTCAGGAAGGATATTGAGGTGCTGGAGCAGGTCCAGAGAAGAGCAACGAGGCTGTTGAAGGGATTCAAACACAAGTCCTACAAGGAGAAGCTGAAGAAGCTGGGGTTGTTTAGCTTGGAGAAGGCTCAGAAGAGACCTAATCGCTTTCTACAACTACCTGAAAGGGTAGGGATTGGTCTCTTCGCTCAAGTAACTAACAGTAAGACAAGAGGGCAAGGTCTCAAGCTCTGCCAGGGGAGGTTTAGGTCAGATATTAGGAAGAAATTCTTTACAGAGAGGGTAATCAGGCATTGGAATGGGCTGCCCAGGGAGGTGGTGGATTCTCCATCCCTGGAGGTATTCAAGAAGAGACTGGATGTGGCACTTAGTGCCATGGTCTAGTAAACACAGCAGTAGTGGATCGAGGGTTGGACTTGATGATCTCAGAGGTCCTTTCCAACCCGTCTGATTTATGATCCTGTGATTCTGTGATTCCTATTTCAGTGGTTTCCTGGAACATCTATTTCACCCCACCTCCATTCCCCTCAAGGATACCTTTCAGTGCCTCTGAGCTCCAAATGGGAGTAAAAAGTCCAGTATTGCTCACTTGGCTCTTGCCTAATTGTCTTTGAGCTTTTTGGGGGCAGAATAGTGTCAGGGGCAAAGGGCTGTGACACCCCCTTAAGTTGAACCATGGAAGAACCACTCTGCTGGCAATCACAGAAGTGAAGACAAAACAGTCCTCTGCTGAAGGGGGAGTCTAGCTTTTTATAAGGTAAGGCATGGAAGGGACTGGAACTTGGGAGGATTGAGGGAGGAGCATGCAAAGGGATGGCCATAAATGGAAAACTGGGAGGAACATGATATGGGAAGGGGAGATATCAGACAGGGAAAGGCTATAATGTAGCCACAAGAAACCAATAAGAAAAGGGATTACAATCAGTGAATAGGGAAGGGGATAACAATGATTTAACTGGAAACTACATATAAATTAAGATTTTCCTCTAAGAAAATTATTAATAAATTGAATAGACATAACACTCTTATAATATGAAAAACAGTCTCTGAGGTATGATATTATTTATTGTACTGGTTAGCTGCAGTTCGAAGCTGTCTCCTCTCTGATGTTCTCAAGTGACGAAGTGACCTCAGCTGCTCCTCCCACAGCTTCTCCTCAAGGCCCTTCACCATCTTCATTGCCCTCCTTTGGATACCCTCTCATACCTTAATATCTTTCCTACAATGTGGTGCCCAAACCTGCACACAACATTCAGGGTGAGGCCACACCAGTGCAGATCAGAGTGGGACAATCCCCTCCCTCAGCCAGCTGGTGATGCTTTGCCTGATGCCCCTCAAGACACGAGTGGCCCTTCTGGCTGCCAAGGCACTGCTGATCCATATTCAACTTGCAACTGACCAGGACTCCCAGGTCTTTTTCCACAGCACTGCTTTACAGCATCTCATTCCCCAGTCTGTATGAACATCTGGGGTTGCCCCATCCCAGGTGCAGAATCCTGCAATTCCCCTTGTTGAACTTCAGGTGGTTGGTGATTACCCAGTCCTCTCATTTGTCAGGGTCTCTCTGCAGGGCCTCCCTGCCTTCCAGGAAGTCAACAGCTCCTCCCAGTTTTATGTCGTCTGCAAACTTGTTTAGTATTCCTTCCAGTCCCTCTTCCAAGTAATGTATGAAGATATTAAAGAGCACAGGGCCCTTCAAGCAGGAGAAAAAAAACCCAACAAAACAACCTTTTAATATTAAGTCATATTATTGTGTGATTCCTTATTTCCTCAAACACTTCAGTTCCACACTGGATGCTACTACCATAAAGTCCCTTATGGAAATAATGTGAGATATAATAAAAAACTTTTAACTGCATGACTGTGGAAGAGTAACTAAAATAACTAAATGCCTGATAATTGGTACATGCCCATGCTACCCTCAGGAGCCCTCCTGTCCTGTAGAGGATGTAAAAAAATTGTTGGTTCCTTGGCATTTCTCTCTTTCCATACTCCTTCTGCTGGAAACTCTTCACCAGTAGTTGCTATAAGGTCCATGTTCATATTTGTATAACAGCTAAATTGTTATTACTACCTGTTTTTGCAAATAAAAAACATTTCCTTCTTTGTTTGCACAGAGCTAGTTGGATTTTTTGCTTGTCAGTGTATTACTACTCCTAATATAAGAAGAGACCTTATTTAACCTGGTCTGTGAGCAGAACTCCATAAAGAGGAAAAAAGAGACTATGATTTCATCACAAACACTAAAACACACTTTAGGTGGGATGAACTAAAACACCTTTATCTGGGGTCCAAGGGAGCAAAACTTCAAAGTTAGTAGGGCAGTTCATGAAGCAGCACATGTGGTCGCCTAAGCAGCATAGTTGAAAGACTGAGTCATACCTCTACCTATACTCCCTGGGATACAGTAAAGTCATGGAGCAGACTGAAGGTTGCCCAAGATTTACATCTCTCAAACATAATTTCTCTATGAAGCTTTTCCCTCTCCTCTCTCTCCTCTCTCCCTCTCCCCAACTGCTATTATCTTTGTTTGAAGTGCTTAGCTCACTGCACTGGTTACAAACTTGGTCACACATTCAACACTTCAAAATGCTTCTGCATTAGCAAGGAAAATGTTAAATTAAGTTCAGACGGGAAGAAGAGGAAGAGAGGAAAGAGGAGTTTATAAAGAATTGATTATACTTAACATTATACAGGCATCTAATACTGGACAGAGAGAGGGTCTTGCTCTATAAAGGAAGTACAAAGACAATGAACAGACCAATTTTATTCTGGAGTTACTAGAACAGGACCAGCCCTCAGACACAATAAAGATTCCTATTTCTTCTCTTTCTCTCATGGACACAGCTTCAAAAATGAGAATAAAAGGCCCATTATTGCCCACTGGTGGTGGTATTCAGATATGCTAGCTATTAGAAGAAAAACTATTTACTAGGTTAGTGTTATTGAAATATCTCAATGAAATGAAGAAAAAATGCCACTACTAAGTCACTTGTGCTTTGGTTAATGTCTCACAATTTATGGCTGTAATTGTTTAATAATGAATCCATTTTCTTAATGTTTTTTTCAGAGCCATGCATGGCAGGAATATTATCTTCAGAGACCACAAGGTCTATTACTCTAATAGGAACAAGCAGAAAAAAATAGAGACATTAAATCTAGATATAGCTTCTAGAAAAAAAAACCAAACAAAACAAAACCAAAACCAAAACACCTGCATTTTACTGTGCTTCAGCCCCTGCAAGACAAGTTATTAATATAATTTTAGGACAAAAATACTACTATATGCATATTTTCCTTCTGTCAATACCAGAAAGAGGTTATAGAGGTTTCTATACGTCACAGTCATCCATATTTTTCTGCATATATATCTCAGAATCTGTTTATAGCATATGTAGTTCTGGTAAATTCCTGAAAGTTATCTATTTTTTAAATAATTTAATTAATTTATTAATTTAATAATTTTCAATAACTTTATATACCAGAGGTATAGATTATATTCAAGTACAGGTTAAATTTTTGCCACACTCCATTTATTACTATACATACAGCTGTGTCCAGAAACTAATTTCTCTTCTGTAACCACAGTACTACCAAAAATAAAAGAGGATTATGAAGAGATTAGAGATTCTACAGTCACAAGCACCAAATTATGTTAAATTCACTGCTTATAGAACTTAGATGTTGTAGTACAAAACAAGTGTCATTGTGTTACCTGTCAGTATTATAATATGATCACTTATCAGAAGTTTTTGCAAATCTTGTTTGTTTGATTTTCAGTAAGGTTCAACCTACTAGGTGATTTAAAAGTTTTTAAAAATGTAAAATTATGATTACTGCTGAAAGTCTGCATTTCTGTGTTGGTACGCAAATACTTGAAATCTGGACTTTTTGGCTCAAGTAATTGTTTAGTGAAGAGTTGAGATACATGAGAAATAATGTACATATATGAGGTGAAGTTCTAGATAATTACTAAATCTAAATAATTAATATATATTTGAGCCAAATATTTTTACATACACAGCATATTTTTACAATGCCAAGTACTGTAATCTGGAAATGTAACCTATTCATTTAACATATTGCGTCTCTCCAATTTTTAATCAATACAAATACATTCTCTGAGCAATCCTGTTAGGCATTATGAAGTGTAATTTCCATAGACTGGAATTATGGGGCACGTTGTGGCAAGATAGACCCAACCTGATAAGACCTAAAATCCAAACAATCTATCATCCAGGATCAACTCCTGGAGCCAGGGTTTTGTCTTGGTGTTAATTATACTAAAACCATCCTGCTTCACCAGACTTCTAACACACGCCCTGCTTTTCGATGTCTAGTTTGACAGATAAGCTGGTAGCTGGCTTGCAAATGTGTGACCAGCAGTCAATCACTTTAGACTATAAAAGTCCAGTCCCCTTTCATGCAGTCAGGTTCTTCTGACATAACCCCTTCTGGGGTGTATGCATGGAGATTTCTTGCTTGGGCTGAGGACACACCCCAAGGTTACTCCTTGAGGTTGAGAGAAAGAAATCTCCCCACAAGCATTGGTATGGGTGAGTTACATCAAATCTCTACTTGATATTTATTTCTTTTTGCTAGCTTTGATATAACTGCTCCAATAATTTCTTTGTTACAGTGAACTATACTACTTTATGCTATATTATACTCTAGTAGTAGATTTTTAGTGTTTATTTTGTGTAGTAAATAATTCTGATGAAGATCATTCATGTTTGTTAATTTGTCATAATAAATAATTCATTTATATAAATATATCTGTTTTGCCATCACTAAAACCTGTGACACAAAAATGGTTTAATGACACCTCTATAATTCCTTTAAATTTGAACTATTGACATAATCTGAGACTAAGATTGGATGCAGCCATACCTAGACTGTTCTCTGAGAAGGGATTTAGAAAACAAGGCAGTCCTTTCTGCACCTTGTGACTCAACAACAGAGCTTTTTAATAAATTTTGTCTAAGCCTTCCACTCCCACCAGCAGCATGCATGAACAGAGTTCTGCACAAGAAGGACTTTCAGAAATAACCCTTGAAGAGAGGCATTTCAGCAATGAGTTGCACTGTTCAGAAGAGCCCCTTCAAACCAAGTAAAATTGCAATTCTTTTCTTGTAAGACTTAACAACAGTATTATGTTCCAAGAGCCAATCGTTCAAGTACAGACAATTTAAACAGAGATCTTTAAAGTGAAAAGGCTATGGAAGAATAAGGCCTGTAAAGTGAAGGTGAAACAGCTAAGTAGAAAACTTGATATTTACAGGACCAGCAATAAAATATCCTATTTTCCTTTTAGCCCTGGTATATTTCACAATATTTTTGAACAAGCAGTGCTCCCATCACACAGCCCTTTCCTTTTATTCTCTTGGAGTGAACCAGAGAGACATACATGGGGAAATCACATCCATGTCAGAAGAAAAAATATGCAGGATTTTTGTCAGTCTCAATAGAAGAAAGCAAAATAGAAGACTGGTCAAAGGCATGGAAGTGGAAGCTAGAGCTGGGCAGAAAGACTGCGCATGAGCTCAACTATCCAGCCAAAGAGCTGGGCAAAGAAATTACAACATTAGGGCACCCACGAATAACTATTTTTCCAGTAGCAAATAAAGGGGCTTAGGGAGTTAGGCAAAATAAATTGCAGTTCAGAGAAACCTGAATTAGGAAGGGTTTTTTGAATTACCTTCCCCAAGATGCCAGTCAGGAGTCTAAGAGTCTTCCCTATACTATCATCAGCTGGCTGCTTACTGACCCGCTTAGTCCACTGTCATTGCCATGGTGTCTCTATTCAAATTGTTGTTACAATGACCCTGCTCTGTTCACATTCTCCAGTCACTCTTTACAGATTTGTTTTAAAGAAACAGTAACAAGCAAGATCCCTCCTGTAAACCTTCATAATAATATGAAACCACTGCTGGTTGATCTCCCTCTTCTTCCTCTTCATATGCTTTCTATAACATTTCCATCTCCGTTTGCTGCTGGGTGAGCCTGGCCAAGGAGAATGACAGAGCACATCAACAGAGCATACCAAGCATGAACAGGAAAACTGTTTTACATCTAGGAAGGCCCTTAGTGAAATAAGTGACCTGGACTGTCACAAAGATGACCTATAAACTGAATCCTGCAAACTAAGTGGTTACCACCAATTTTTCAGCAGAGTTGTTTTATCCAGACTTCTATAAAACCTGCTTTGCCCACCTGCAGTTTTCTAAAAGTCTGGGCTTTTATTTACTCAGTAGAAGTGTGTGTAGTATACCCCCCAGATATAAAATTACATAACAGTTCTCTAATTATCATCTTTTTTCTAGTTCTATATGATTTGAAAGAAAGTAGTACTATCCCAGTATCCTTTACCTTAGAGACACTGTGAGTATATAGCAATTAGTAATCTTCTCTGCTAAAGAAATAATTTTTCAGCATTTGATACTAATATTCACCAAGTATAATCTACCATAGTGCTCTACACTCAGTACTTGCCTTCTTAGATTCTGTACCACAGGTTGCTCTATGTGTGTGTGTGTGTGATTTATAATACAACTATTATGCATAATTAGAACTGATAAATAAGAATTGGCAATTAGAGGAACCTTAAGCAATTTTTCACCCTATCTGAACAAAATGACTAAACTGCAAGTGACAAGCTTGTAAATTAAAAATCTGAAAATATAAAAACTTTATTACAAGTGTGTCATGTGAATCAAGTGGTATATAATAAGAGATGCAGTAATTTTATTATTGTTTATTTGCTGCTGGCTCATAAAGACTTTTTATCTTGAAAAGCTCCCTGACTTTGACATTTGCTGCAGAGTGGTCAGGAAAGGAAGTGTTAAAACTTTACCACTGAAAACTTGTAAAACTACTTGAGAGAAATTACATAAACAAACTATCCTAGAAGATGCTTGCAGGAGTTACATGTGCAAGTGGTACAAACAATTAATTTTGGAAAACAACCTTTCTATCATTAGACAGGAAGTCTTGCTTTCATTCTTTTTGTTTCAGTTTATTACACAAATCATTTAACTTTTCCTTGGAAATGAAAGAGAACTAGGCTTAGGCAGTGCACTAATGATAAATTTTGTTGGGTTTACATGGCAAGGTTTTGGTAGCAGGGGAACTTCAGGGGTGACCCCTAGAAGAAGAGACCAGGAGCTTCCCCTGTGTTGGATACAACCATTCCAAAATGGACCTGCTGATGGCCCAAACTGAGCCCATCAGTGATGGTGGTTACAGCTCTGTGACAGTAGAAAGGGCAAAAAGCACCACGTGGCAGCTGTGAGGGAGAAGAGTGAGGAGAGGTGAGAAAAATAACCCTGCAGAAACTCCTGTGTGAAGAAGAAGCAGGATCAGGTACTTCAGGCACCATAGCAGCCCAGGACAAAAATCATGGTGAAAGAAATCATTCCCCTGAAGCTCATGGAAGACGATGATGGAGTAGACATCCACACTGCAGCCACCAAGGACCACATGCCATAGCAGCTGGATGTGCCTTGACGGAAGCTGCAGCCCATGGAGAGGAGCCCACACTGGAGCAGGTTCCTGGCAGGACCTGTGGCCTATGGGGGACCATGCTTGCTGCAGCACTCTGTTCCTGAAGAGGTTCCTACCCATAGGAGGAACCTCATGCTGAAGCAGGGGTAGAGCGGGAGGAGGAAGGAGATGAAGTGGCAAAATGTTATGAACCAACAACAATCCTCATTCCCCATCTGCTATACACTGCTTTGAAGTAAGAGGTGAAAGAGTTGGGAATGAAGAAAATTGAGCCTGGGAAAGTGGGAGTGAATTTGGAGCAGCTTTATCTTGTTTCTTACTATTCTACTCTATTTTTAGTTGTCAATAAATTAAATTAGTCTTCACCAAGTCAATTGTGTTTCCTGTGATGATGATTGGTGAGTGGTCTCCCTGTTCTCATCTTGATCCACAAACTTTTTCATTTTTTCTCTCCCTGCCCTGCTGAGGAGTTAGAGAACAGCTTGGTGGGCACCTGGCAGCCAGCCAAGGCCAGCCCATTACAGCAATGTAAAGTTTCAGCATATTAGACTCTAGTTTGAGACCTGGGGATGATCTCACTGACCACTTCTGTTCTTTCTCAGTTCAGTATGGTTCAATATACAGAATGAAACTAGCACTGTCTAAGATGAAAATCATTTCTCTTCAGATCAGCAGACAATAGAAACCCAGGCAGAAAAGTAGGTGTAAAAAATATGTAGATTCTATTTTTAGCTATCCTTTCCAACTTTTCTCCTTTCCTCTTCCTCTGTCTTCATGATAGAAGCACTTCTGTGTCCCATCTCTGCCCCTGCTACCTCCTTTGTGCAGTAGGAAAAATCTCCATTAGGACCAAGCTCAAGATAAGCCTTGCTAAATGACTCTTCTTGAGCTTCCCTCCAGATCCGTTTGTGATGAACAAATGTAAAAGCCCTGCAGAAATCACGATAGGTTCACCATACTGTGTAAATATACTGAACTGCAACCACAAGATAATTGAAAGTTATTGTTAAAGACATTCATATAAAACAACATAATAGCAAATGCCATCTCAGGTTAGGTCAACAGTATCTTACACCCACAGATCCACAAAAAGTCTGTCTCAAAACTTTCCTTGAGCAAATGAGGAGCCCTTTAATGTCTCAGTGAGAAATGTAATGCCAAAGTTTTATTTCTGTTTGACCAGTGCAACTGAGCCACTCTGCATGCTTAAGAAATAAATTTAACTTACATTTAACTCTCCTCAAATGCATTTAAATGTATTCCAATTTTCTACATAAACGAGTCCTAGATTTTATTTTCTGCATAAACCACTAATATATTTTATAGTTTCATAGAAAAATGTTTACCAGTTTCTGACTGTCTTATTCTCCCTTACAATCTTCTTACATCTCAGGGACCACACTACAAACTCTACTCCCAGCATTAGCCACTGCCACTGTTCTAAACAACTGTACATTACAGCAGTTATTGGTGTGCTCTAAGTCAAACCAGTTTCCACACTGAATAGAACATAATACTGTGCATCTTTGACTACTTTAGATTTTTCCGACTCCCCTGTGCTTATGGATGTATGGTGAAATCATACTTACATCATCATCCCCTTCCAGTAACTCCATACTACACGGTCTGCACTCCACCTTAGTATATACATATTTCATAACAGTCCTGATGAGCTTGATGAGCTATAATTTCATCACCTAGTCGAGGAAACCTCTCAAAAGCACTAAATAATGATGATGTAAGCTGTCGATAACATCTGCAATACCATCAACCTGAACAGTAAAATCGAGAATGCTTTCCTCAGTCTTGCCCTACCTGTGATTAGGTGACAAAGGCCCCCAGAGGTGTAAAATGAAGGCAAAGCACATTGTAATATAAGACATACATGACATGGAAAAAGTGAAGAATTGTGTCAGCTACTGGCAGAATTAAATGCATTCAGAAACACTGTACTTCCTTTAACTTTTCAAAAATGTAGTTGCTGTGCTAATTGATGGGAGGAAAAAAGTGGTACTATTTCCTGTGAGTGAAGAAATAAGAACTTTAGGTTGTCAATATTCTTATGGTGCCTCTCACAGCAACTTTAGCCTTTTATGATCAAGATCATGAGGGTTAGTCTTTCATAAATCACACATATGGAAAAAGCAAACCTTTCCAATTAATTTGACTCCCTACATGTCTCCCCTGATGTCTCTATATTTTTCTTGCATTATTTCAACTATATATCTCAGCTATAGTAATTTGTATTTTTATAGATTATATACTTTCA
>VYXB01003480.1:13877-117747 GCA_013397135.1 Pachyramphus minor | reverse complement strand
CGGGGCCGCCCTGGGCTCTCCGCGCTCCCGAAGCGTCCCCGGGGCTGCCGGGGGTGGGGCGGGGCCGCCCCGCCGGGCAGGCGGTGCTCGGTGGGTGCCCCGCCGCCGAGGGGCCCGGCGGCCGCGCTGCGGCGATGCTCTGACAGACGGGGCCGTGTAGATAAAAACTGGCCGATGGACACCCGAGTCCGGGCCCCCCTGCGCCCAGAGGGAAGCGAGTAGTGCTGCTGCGGGTTTGTGCTGGTCTCCCTTAGTGACACGGCTGGAGTGGGGGGCGGGGGGGAGTTGTTATGAGCTACTCCGGAGAGAATTTGAGCTAATTAGTGTTCGTGTCTAATGGCTTTGAGTTAGGCTTCTCTTAGTTTAAATACCTTTTTGCTGAGAAGGCTTCATTAGGACAAACTAGCAAGTCTTGCTCCCTGAGGATGGTGAAGCTTTTGCCTGTAGTGCGGAAAGAGAGGAAAAGATGGTGAGGGCTCCTCTTCCACTTTTGCAGCTTGAGTCCAGAAAGTAGAAGACTTAAGAAACAAGAGTTTTCTGACACTGTTCCTTGAACTGGCTTCAGATTGCAGAACCTGCCATGGCTCAGTTGTGCACAGCAACGCTTTCTGAGTCTGTCTAGTTACAGTGATTAGCTGCAACTTTTGCATAGAAGACTTGCTCCTTGGGCTGGTTGAGAAGTCTCAAGTGTTGCAGTTGTGCACATTCAGTATTTCTTCCTAATTTCGTCTTGCAATGTATTGCCTTTCTTTTCTGGGTGTACTCTTTGAGGTCTCCAGCAGTGTGTGGTTTTTGTCCAGTTCTTGGAAGTCCTTTTTGCTTGTCTCATGTGTACCATGTACTGTTAATGCCTTATCCCTGACGGATAGATGCTCCCTTGAAACTTCTGCAGTAACCATGCAGCTCACTACTGCCTGTGGTGCTTGTAAGCACTTGGACAGCCATCCAGCTGAAGGCTGCTTGGAAACTGGAGCTACTCGAGGTCTCAACCAGAGAGAGCTCTTCCCTTTGGACAATGGTTCATTCCATGGTGTAGCAGATGTTTGTCAAATTTGGAATGAGGCTCAGTGCTCACTGCTGGAGGACACAGTGTGAGCATTTGAAGCGAGCAGGCATCAGGGCTTTGGAATTACTTGTGACATCTGAAGAGCAGGATTTCTTTACAATGGACAAGTCACTCATGAAGTCACCCTGCATTAAAGATGCTTCTTTAAAGGATATTGATAAATTCCGCATTGGGAAAAGGAATTCTGGAATCTGAGGCCAATGGAGAAGGCCAACGATGACAAGATACCAAGGATGACATACTGGCCCTGCAAGGTATAGTTGTCTCGGTTTTGTTGTCCCCTGCTCTATTTCTTATTGTGGGTAGAGGGGTGGCAGGAATCAGGCCGTCAGTCAAAGATAGTTCTGAAAGCTTCACACTGAAACTTGTAACTGTCTGGCGGGTGTTGAACTCTTTTGACCTCAGCTCTTCATGAGATCACCACCTGTTTCTTATCTTCTCTTGGGCTGTTGAACCCTGTGGTCCAGAAACACAGTCTTCTGCTGCTTACTACTGCTGTTTCTGTAAAGGTAGAAGTAAAGAATCTGCCCACATTGTCACCAACCTCACTGAAGAGACAAATACTTCAGTTACAAAAAAAAGTAAATGGGAAATGAAAAATTTTAAATTATTATCTTAGTGGCTTCTTCATTAATGCAGAAACCACATTAGGTATTTTCCTAACTTGAATAGGTACAAATAGTTTTAGCTAGGGTGTTTTGCACTGATAAAGGCCCCATAAAGTAATGAACCTGTCACAGGTGGCAGGTAAAGCCATGAACATCACAGTGCACTTGCTTTGACAGTCATCTCTGGTTGTTCATGAGACAGGTGCAGCACTGCAGTGTTTTGAGTTGTTCACCAAAGACCTGAGCTCTGCCTGCAGGTCAGTGTGTGGGACTAGTAGAGAGGGTGGCAGTGTATACCAGTGAGGTCAAAGGGCACAAGTGTCCTGGAGGGAAACTGGTGCCTTGTGACTTTGCTGAGTTGCCAGAGCCTGCTGTCCCAGTAGGAATCAGGTTATCTGGAGCTCAGGTACATCCATTTGTTATCAGATGAGAACCTTTCCTTTGCTTCTCCCCTGAGCTGACCAGATGCTCATTCTCAGGTAGTGACAGCAATCTGCTTTTTGAACTCCACCTGAAACCAGGTTGTTGTACAGGCAGGATTGTGATGATTTCCTGCGTAGCTGGAAATTAGAGTTAATAGTTTGGGAAGACCTACGTTAGATTAATAGCTCCAATGAGGAGAATGGCATTTAAGTCAATGTTGTAAAACTATATATACCAGGATGGAGTGTTTGCAGTTCTTGGTGAAAGCTGCCACACATGGACTGAATCATTAAAATGCCATTGCCCTTTTGTAACTGTGAGCTGGCTCCTAATGCAGAGCTCAAACTACAGCCTCAGGATCACTTTCTTAAAAAAAAGTAGGTCTTGTTGAACCATTGTAAATAGCTTTCTCTTTCCCAGTTAGTTATTTTGATTTTATTTTTTATCAAGGAACAAACTCCAGAATATATAGTAAGAATAAATATTTTCTTACATCAAACAATTCTTAGGAGACCATGACTTGTGAGCCTTAACAATAGGGCTGCCTTTGCACTGAACAGCTGCATTTGCAAAAAGCAGCTCCTGTACCACTGAGATCGTAATGTAATTCCTTTTCTTCTGATTCTTCTTCAGATGCTGTCAAGATAGACTCCAGTGCACTCAATTAGGAAGAAAATTATGTCAACTGAGATGCTTCTCTGCCTGGTCACTGTTATTTTGAAGCTGCAAAAGAGGAGTGTTGTAGTGATCTTTGCTTGCTGACAAAAGACAGTAATCGTGATCATGAGATGAGGTACAAGAAAAGGAAGAAAGAATAACAGCAGGTGTCTGGAATTGTAGTTGCAAAGGTGGATGGAAGGTCAGATGCTGGGGCTGAAGATGAAGGATTCAAGACATGAAACACCAAAGCTCTCAGGTGCCTGGAGATGGAGATACATAGCTTTTAATACACCTTGGAAAATAGAGTCAGAAGGGAGACCTGCAAAGTGATGCCTCTTCCAACACTGGTGTTCCTTTGCTAGTGAATTTATATACTTCATTCAGTCATGACCTTTTGGATAGTTTTTCTTAAACACCGTTCCTCATGCCTTCATCTTGTTTGTATAACATGTTTATGGAGTCAGAATTTCTCTGCACGCGTCTGATGCACTTCTTCCCTCATACATTGATTTTTGCATGAAAAGGATGTCATCTTTGCTGGTACCACGAGCCATGTGATGATGGAGAAAAACAACAGAATGCTCTCACTGGATGGATGTTCTGCTGTTTACGTACCTCAAGTTGTTTTGAATCAGTTGAGCAATTAACAAGAGGTCCTGTTGGAATTTGTTGTGGTCAAAATGATTGAACTGATGCGGCTTGAAAACTGAAGGGGATGTGCTTCCTCAGTTCAGGGAACTGTTCCAGACCAGCGTTCTCCCAGGTACTCCGTGTGTCATCTAGTCAGTTGTCTGTGCCTTTCATGGAGCAAAAGACATGGGAAAAAGCTGCTTCAGTGACTACGGAGTTTTCAGGGAGCTCTTGCTGACAAAGATATTTTTACCTGACATGTAATTATCTAGCTCTTCAAATTGATGCCAAACCAGTTGTCACTTGCCACTCAGGATGACACTTCTTATTCTAAGCATTGCTTCTTGGAAGATGTAAAGCATTCATAATTTCTGATCTCTTTGGGTCCTCTGTTCTTCTGATGGCCATGGAGGATAAAGTTAAGAACTTCCTACGGTTCAATTCTTCACTGTCTGGTTTTTTTCACATGCTCAGTGGTGCAGTGTAATACTGGTGTCTTTCTGACAGCAGAAATGTTAGCAAAAATCCAAGTCTTGCATCCTCAGGGAGTTGTTGCTGAAGTGTGCATCCAAGATATTTGTATTTGATTTAATTTACTGGGTTTTTAGTTGATCAAGGTAAGAAAGCATGCTCAGGGTTACCAAATACTAGAAGAGATGTATAAGAAAAGAAGAAAAAAACCTTTTTAAGGAGTGCTTGCGCTATAAGAGCACTCATCCAGGCAAAGGGTACATAAAATACTTTGTCCTGAAGTGTTTTAGTGATAAGCAGTTGCTTGTCAGTAGTATTTTAGTCATTGAGGGAAAATAAACAAAAGGTATGTTGAGTAAAAATAAGAGTTGCAGCATTAGTGAAGATTTTTGAAAGTACGGAATTGAAGAAAATTCTTCCCTCCTCACCAAAATAACTTCCTCTGTTGCCAAGTCATTTCTACTAATAACCCATTAATTGAACAGTTTAGAAAAATACTTAAAATCAGTACAGTTTTATCCTCTCTGATAATGCTTTGGAAGATGGCTTGGCTTGTCATCTCATTACAACTTCTTCCATTTTATTGTCAGTATCATGTGGTAAATACCATGCTTTTTTTCTTTTAGACACTTTTTCTACAAGCACTTCAGCTGCCACCAGGGCAGACTGGCAGTGTGGCAGCACCTGTGCTCAGCAGTGAAGCACAGCTGTTCTTTAGCAGGAGTTGTTGCTTGATTCATGCTGTGATTTCTTGCCAGTAGATGGGTAGTCTTACCGAGTTAAGAAAAAATTATCTCTAGCCAACGGTAGATGCTTCATTTTTATTTGTTTGTTACATAGCTTTAGAATTATTTTTTTTTTGTTATGCCCTTTCCCGAAGGTGCTGGAGCTTCTGCTGCTCCTGATGGGACTCAATTGTTCTCTCCACAGCCTTTCACACGTAGGATTTGTCTGGTGTGTTCTGTATTTAGCACAACAACTGAGAACCCTGAACCTGATTGTGTTGATTGGTAATGATAATTTAGGAGCATTAAGCTGCTGTTTGTGTAACATGTGAATTTGCTTTAAGAAGTCTTTGGAGAGTTTTTTTCATCCTGAATTGAAATTTTTCAGTTTACAAGCAGCCTAAGTTAGGCTTTTTCTCATGGCCACTGAGGAAGAGGTAACTGAAAACGGTTGCTAAGGATGTGTGGTTTAGTATCAGTTGGTTAAATTCACTGTATCTACCTTTCTTATCTGTTATCAACCACCTCTTTCTAATGCAGAACGAGCTGCTGAGTGTCAGTCTAGACCAGGATTTGGCTCATCTTGTGACCAGCCTTGGAGTTGTGTTGGACCTGTGGGAGACCTGTGTGTAACGTGAAGCTGTTTGATCTGCAATCATTTACTCAGAGTTTGGTCTAGGTTCCTACTGCTTCCCATGAGGCATATGGAAATGTGTAGAGTTTGAAAGGAATGGTTTGAGAAAGCTTTATATAAAATAAGTTGCTAAGGGTTATGAAGTAAGATCCGCTCTATTTATCTTTGTATTATTCATTAAGCACATTCTTCTTTTTCACTGGTTTCATGGACTCTTTCTGCCAGTTTAGATCTGTGGTTGCCTAATTTTTAAGCTCTTGCCATTCCTGATAGAAATTCCTTGCTTTCGTTAATTTTCGAGGAAGAGGACAAAACAGGAAAAAAAAAGCCAAGTGGTCATATAAGAGGATTTTTCTTAAGGATTTTATTAAACTGTTCTTCTCTGCTTATGTTCTTGAACAGATTCTGAAAAACCATTCAAGAAATTTTGGCTCTGCTTAACTTTCAATAAAGAGAAACCTGGTCATCTCTCTTCTGAGAATTAGGAAAGGTTGAGAAGATTGGCATTCAAAAAAATGAGCACATGAGCTGAGTGAAAACAGCCATGGTGGCAGGGATTTGTACCTGGTGTAGATTGTATTTGCCCATTAGAATTTGTCAGGGTATTCTGAAGAACTGAAGCTGTTTTTAAAAGTTCCTGAAGTGTTTTTTTAGTAATTTCCATTTTCATAAGATAGATGTTTTGGTGTGTGTGTAGGAGGGAAGGGATGGGTTCTGTCATTATTTAAGGGAGAGGTTAAATGTTTAGATACGAATCTGATCTAAACATTGCACTTCAGAAGTTGTTAGTCTGTTTTTATCATGTGTATTCTTAACATAAGACTGAAGGATCTGGTGGGATTCCAGCCATGCTCTGCCTTTTTAAGGGTGATAAGGCAGGGTGGCCCAGGGATTTTAATTTAAAATCTGAGATGACTTTATGAGAAAGATGGAAAGCCCCTGGTAATTTGATCTCCTTTTTTTTTTTTTTGTTTTTGAAACTAGTCACGTGATGGTGTATGCTAACAGATGTTCCCATTTCTTGTCTTCTCTTACTAAATCTTACATCTTACCCGGTCTTGCATCATGTCTTAGGTAATGGACTTCTTGGGACTTACACTGAGTACCCTCAAATAACACTGTTTCATTCTCAGTCTGAGCCTTGGGGTACAACAGTAGTGCAGATACTGAAATTACATGTTTCTGTGGTAATTTGCACCAAACTGTCCTGTAATTTTCCTTGTTAGTCTAGTTGTTTTCTTTGTGCACTAGTATGACTTTGAACCCTAAGTGATACTAAATGTCACGTAGCAGTGGAGTTTATTTACTATCTACCTACCATAGATAAGCTGTGCTGGCAAGCCAATGGCAACTTGTAATATTTTCTTCTGCTGAGGTGGATGTTTTGTTAAAGTAGGGCTTGATAGTACCAGAAGACAGTAGCCTTTGAGAAGAGTCATGTAACTGTCCCCAAATATAAATGCTGAGGGAAAATGTTTGAAATTTTTATTTCCCCAATTAGGAGTAGGTTATCGTTGACTCTGTTTTGGCTGACTGTGCATAACGTTTCAGGTTATGGCCTCATGTGGTATTTTTGCTTGTTTGTTCTTATTCCTATAGACTCTGTGTTACAGACTGAAAGAGTTGTAATGAGGCTATTTAAATGTACGATCAGTTTTCTGAGCAAGGGAGAAAATAGACCTGCTCTTCATCACTCCAGTTTATCATGCTCTGTGTTTTTACTGGTGAATTGACTTGGTAATTTAACACTTCTTGAAATACAAAGTGCTAAAGTATAATCTAGGGAGACTAATACAAATGTGTTCAGTTCTACTTTAGAAAAAAAACCAAAAAACATTAAAGGCAGCATCTTCCAGACAGCTCAGATCAGCTCTGCTTTTTACGAGATTGCTTTTGCAAGTCTGTAATTTCTGGTGTTAAAATGTTCCAAGCTGTTACAGCATTTCAGATGTCAGTGTTTGAATTGTAAATAATGTTTGGGACTGCTCAGCATGCTGTTATTCATGTACCTCCACAAATACACTCTGTAGCTGTGCATGGTGAAGTTCTTAGGAAAAGTGAAACTGTTGGCATAATCAAAATAGTTGTGTTAGCTAGTCATATGGAGAGAAGTTCTTCTGTTCTATTTTTGCCAGAATGCTTTTAAGTTAAAAAAGCAGTAACTTCTGGAGATGTTTTTTAAGACCTGCTGAATAAGAGTGTGCAATCTGCAAGAAGCCCAACGCGTGATCTAGCGTATTTTGAATCCGAGCAGCAGTTAAGTGAGCACCAGGACTATGCCCAGACATGAAGTTTTCAGACTAATAAGTGCCTTAGCAGGCAGGTGGATTTCTATTTGAGGCTGTTGTGTGTTTGAACTTCAGAACATTTAGTTCTTGCTACAACTGCAAACAGGAATTAAAACTCAGGTTTGAAATTAAATCATTATGGCACCATTATTTGAATATAGACATGAGTTTAACATTTGGACGAGACAGATTGTTGGGTTTTGGTTCAGAGTGGTTAGGCTCTTTTGTTAGTGATTGAGAGAACTGGAGGCATTTTGAGTTGTGTGCAGTGGAACAGTAAAATGATGAAATTGGAGTTGGAAAGATGCATTGCGAAAGTTGTCAGCTTGCTCTGGCATAATATTTGCCATTGGTGTAGGATTGAGATTAAACTACCCCTCTGTTTAAGCTCTGAAGCACTGAGCTTTGTGTACCTGAAATTTAAGCTGGTTAAAACTGTGCTATTTTGTGAACACACAGAAGTGCAAAGGAAAAGTATACTGGAGGCTTGTTTCAGAAGTTAAATTGCATGTTGAACAATGACTTTTAAAGGTAGAAATGCCAGCTCTAAAATGTCTTCTAAAAACAGCTGTTTAAGACCTAGTGGAGAGAGATAAATGTATGAAAGGGCTTTAAAAGTTTTCCTAATTGCACTGGTAAGCACAGTTTTTAGTTAGCTGGTTTTTTTGACATTAAACATCTCCTGGAGTGATTTGAGCACATACATCATTTGAGATTTATATTTCTGTTGGGGGCAGGAGAGTGTTGCACTCATGTTTGTGTGGTGGGCCTTAATAGAGCTGCATTTTGGTTTGGATTGTTCAGAGCTGTTTGGCTCAGGTTTTGTCATCTTTTTTTGCAAGTAAAAAATGTGGTTTGGGGAGGAGCAAAACTCAAAGCTTGAATTCTTCTATTTCCTATAGGTTCAGGTGCAAGTCCATCCTAAACTTTCCTCTACTGAAGATGCGTTGCAGTATGTGGAGGAGTTAATTCTTCAGTTGTTAAATATGTTGTGTCAAGCTCAACCAAGAAGTTTTCTGGATGTAGAGGTATAGAGAACACTTATTACAAATCTGTAATAATTTGAACTGTTACGTGAAAGGTACTGTATTAATCATTTCACAATGCAAAAGAGAAAGCAGTAATTATGCATCTTTGTGTAGCAGAACCTTCTGCATAAAGCCTGCTGTTCCCTAATAGCTGATTTTCCTATTAATTGAATTTGTTGTTCGATGCACAGTAAAACTATCTCTGAGCTGTATTACTGTTTAATAGATGATGAGTGTAAATTTTGTATATAAAGCTGACTGATTCCTTTCAAAAGACCTTTTTTTCCCACTGATACTCTACGCAAGCTACAGCTGCTTAATCTGAGGCTCTATGCTGCTTTCTCAGCATGACTGATATACCCCCTGGGCTGATATACCCCCTGCTGCCCCAGAAATTTGAACAAAAATAGTTCAGTTACTTTTTCAGAATGAGCTTAAGAACACTTCTTTCCTCTGTATAGAGAGCTCTTCTCTTAAAATTGGCTTTTCGAAGGTCTACAGCCTTTGTTGCTCAGAAGAGCAGCTTGATTTTAAGAGGGGAGCTTGATCTGAGAAGAGTTTTTCCATCTGAGGAACAATTCACTTAAGCTTCTAAAACCAGGATATCTTGGTAGCTGTTTGTGCCTAACCATGATTTGAAGACTTTGGTGCCAGGCTACAGCTCTGTGTGCTGTGTGCCTGTTGGTTTCCAGTAATTGCTTCCAGGGCCTGTGCCAAATGACTTCCTCACGTTCTGAAGAAAATGGACTAATGGCAGAAAAACCCTTGCAAACAAAAAACCCTTACAGGTTTAACTGTCTTAGAGCTCAAGAGTCATGAATTTCGTCCTCTTCTTCTCTTTTGAACACTGACACTTCTAATGGTGTTCCAGTGTCCCCTTTTGTGGCTGACCTGTTTTGCTACATCATTCTGGTCTGGCAGCAAAAGAGACAAGAGGTCTGGGGAAGATTGTTTAATGCTATTTTAAACAATGCTAACAAAAACCTTGACACAAAGTGTTTTATTATGAATCTTACGGCTGTGAAGATAGGAGAAATTAGAGATGATCAAGCAACCACCATTTCCCCCATTTGTGTTCATGCACAGAGATGCTGTCTTTAATTATATGGTCATACACATTAATTTTTTCCCCTGGAGCACCTTCATTGTCCAGCCAGCAGACTGGTCTGTGTTAGGGGTGTGAATTGGTATTCACATAGTGAATGAGACTTCTTAAAATTTTTTTTTGGTAGGACCTCTGCTTTCCTTTTGCCAAAGTGTTATGAGGGGAGAAAAAAAGAAACCCTGCATTTTGGAAAGTTGGGTGTCACCTTTACTGAATTGTATTCTGTCACCTTTTTTGTCAGAAAGTTCTTGTTTGTGTACTTTGTCCTGTACCAGCTCTTTGTAAGTGGTCATTAACTTCATCTTCCTCATTTCATGGTTGCTCAAACAGGAGCCATATTTACGTAAGTGAGCAATTGCAACTGAAACAGTCAGTGGGAACTGTGGTCTGAAAAAGTAAAATGTGACGTTATCTGAGAAAATAAATTCCTGGCATCTGAGTACCAGGGCTACCAAAAGCAGTGAAGCTTTTGAACCTCCAGAGACCTGTGCGTGAGTTCCAGCAGGAGAGTTGTTCAATGCATGGGAGAATGTGGGTGTCCTCAGGCACTGACTGATGGAAGGGGTAAATAAACTGGGGCATATATGGTCCACCTGTAGATGGAAACGGTTTTAGAATATGTGGGTTCTGTTGTATATTTTGTTTTCCTGTTATGTGCAGTCACCATCAGAGCAGTTTGCATGTATACAGGATGGACCATGTGCTGATCAGTAAAGGCAAAACAGAAACGTTCACAAGGGGAGCAAACTGTGCCTTCAGTGGCAGCTTAATTCTGGCATTTCTTAAATTTTGAGCACTAGATAACCCTCTGGTAATGATATTCTGATACAACCTTATGAATGTAGCGAGAAGCCTTTTCCAAAATGATAAAATTTACACATGTTGTGTAAGCTTTTATAGTTGAAATGCAAACATGAGCAACCATTCCTTTAAGTAATGGAAAGTGATTTGATAATGTAGTAATATTGCTGAGCTCACTCAGATAGTGCATTTACCTTTTAGTCATGCTGTTGTGTTTTTTTTTTTTAAGGATCGTGTTCAAAAAAGTTTTCCCCATCCTATTGATAAGTGGGCAATAGCTGATGCCCAGTCTGCTATTGAGAAGAGGAAACGAAGAAACCCGTTATCTCTTCCAGTAGAAAAAATCCATCCCTTGTTAAAGGTAAGCAGTCGTGTAATCTTGGTTTAGGATACACTTAAAAATTCACACTTTTGTTTCATATAACATCTGTATGCTACGTGAAATGTAGACAAAAAGGATTAAGAATATCTGTGTTTGTTACATAGTTTTATGTGCTCCAGTGATGTTAATGGAAAATATTTATTTTTCAGATAAAAATCAGTTAATTCTCTTCTGGACACAGCCAAGAACTCATTTGCTATAAGTTTGATTGTTCGTGTTTCGTTTCTCATGACTAAGAAAACACTCAAGAAACTTGTGGAAATAGCCCTAAATGTTTAAATGAAGTTTTTGAGACAATTGGTTGGCTATTGACACTTCCACAATTAGTAGAGCAGCATCTGCAATGGCACTGTTTCTTCTCTAGGCCTACAGACTACTGTGTTTCTGTTCTTAAAACAGGCTGTGGATGTGTGGTGTATCTTAAATGAGTAGGGTCTTAAACCTACTGGTTTTAGTTGTAACCTTGGTGTCTGTTTTATCAAATGAGTAACAGTGGAATGCTTTTTTTTCTCCCCCCCTTTCAGGAAGTTCTAGGCTACAAAATTGACCACCAAGTGTCTGTTTACATAGTAGCAGTATTAGAATACATTTCTGCAGACATCTTAAAATTGGTTGGGAATTACGTGCGGAATATAAGACATTATGAGATTACAAAACAAGATATTAAAGTAGCAATGTGTGCTGATAAGGTAAGCCTGAACCTCATTTGTCATGTTAACAGAAAGTTGTAGTTGAATTTTGACAGGACAATGTCTATTTCTTAGTGAGTATGTGGAATGTTGTATCTTTGAAAGAAGAAATTAGTGCCATAAAATATGGTTCTTGCTGTAGTCTGGGGATTTTCAAATTTATCACCTCTTTTCAGTGGTTTTGTGTTGGTCTGTGTTAATATCTTTGGTTGAGATTATCTCTGCTTCAATGAATGCCTTTTTTTTTTTTCCTTTTTTTTCCTACTTCACCTTTCTTTATTTTCTCTTAAAATACCTGGTGAGGTCTTAAGGAGTCAAATGCTTTTCAGTCAGTAGTCTTGGTCGCTCTTGCTCTTGGGCATGTCTTGCTGGGTCATTAGGGCAGTGTTTGATGGTATATGTTTGGATATTGGTCATAGAATGCTAACAGGAACTTTGTATCGTAGGAAAGGTGGTGAGCAGAGGAGCTTTCCTACTTCAGATTTAGGAACTTCAGTTAGGAACTCTGATATGTACTCAGAATAAACTTTTGAAAGGCTCCAAAGCAGGCCTGTTGGTTTACTGCCCAAGCAGAATAAGCCAGTGAAAGGTACTGTTAAGGTGTTTTCCTAGAGTTGCATTGAGAAACTTCATAGTATATTATGGTCATACCTGTGATGTCTTCTGCTTAATTTTATTTTTTTGAAAGAAAACAACCGGAACAGTTTCTTGGCTGTGTTTGCCATCTTTTTCCTCAAGCACTTGGCTTTTTTGCCATTCATCCATCTGGAAAATTTTGTCATGTAAGCCAGTTTTCTTCTACTGTGTGCTTGGGCTTCTGATTGCTCTGAGTTTAATATCTGGGGTGTAGTTACTTTAAATTGTTTCTGTGGATTTCATAGTAGTGAGCATCTTGTGAATACGGCTTGGAATCTCCCAGCTGTGTGCTAGAACTGCATCTGTGAAATAAATCCTTGAATACCTGCATTGTTCCGTGTAATTTCCTACGATAGTAACGCTGTAATGTCCCATTCTCCAGAATTACTTAGGAGTCTCCTTTTAACCTGAGTTCCATGTACATTCACTGACTTTGAAATATGAATCACCTTCTGTTCTTAGAGCTTCTGAAGTCAGTCTTAATGCAAAATGTCCATTGTTCTGCTTTCAGAGAAGCTTAAGATCAAGGTGTGTGTCAGGGACTTTGATGCACTCGGAGAAAGAACCTGCTGTGTGTCCATTTCCCTCCTCACTAGACCTGTATATTTTTAGGAGTGTTAGTACAAAATATGGGTGAAGAATGACTTCTCCTAGACAGGTGTTTCTTCCAGTATTCAAGTTTGATGAACCTGCCAGACCATCTCTTGAACTTACAGATCCCCAGGTATTCTCTTGCATAATAGTTCATTGGTCTCCAGTTTTGCAATTATTTTGAAAAAACACTTTTCCATTTTGTTTTCTTCCACTTTAAAAACTCTAGTTCATGTTTAATGTGTTAGCATTCCCTCCTGTGGCTCTCTGAGGAGTATTTACAGCTTTGATCCTTCACTCTTTTCCTCAGTCTTTTCAGTGATTGACAGCAGTCAGGTGTAGTCAGTCTCTGCAGTAACAGGCACAGGTTGCCGTGGTTTCACCTCCATCTGTTTGGAATGGAGAGTGGCAAGCAGTAAATAAGTTCTCATTTATTTTAAAGTTCACATACATTGTTTGATAAATTTCATGACTTCTTGGAAAGATTGTAGCTCTGGGCAGCAGATTTGTTCATAACTTCTGCCCCATCTGTCTATCTCAGGATAAACTCACCTCTTATGTTGAACTATATCTTAGGCTGGCTTCTTGTTATTTGCTACATCATTGTAGATTGCTTGTGGACCCTCTTTAGGTTTTCTCTCTGCTAAAGATACTTGAAATAAGGATCTCTTTTACTAATTTGCAGTCAACTTACTTATTTTATCTTTAAGATATTCTAAGATTAAGGTGAGTATAATGAAAACAACCCAGAGTGTGATATCTGCTGACTGCTTGCTAAGTCATTGTAATGACTTCTGGCTCAGGCACCACATTTGGAAGAAGTGTTCAGTGATCCACTTTTGTTGAGAAGTTTAAATTATTAATGGCTTGTGTTTGGTAAGCCTTACTTGGTTATGAATTGGGATCTCTGGTAGTCAGAGTTTTTAGAGGTCCTTTGTGTAGTTCTGCAATGTGACTGCTTTGTGAAGTGGGTGCCCTTCCTCAAGGATTCATTTTAACAAGAGAACTCAACAGCTAAGGACAGAAACTGGGCCATATAGAGTCTGTGGACAGGCCAGTGTTCATTGTGGGGAGATCACAGGATTCTGAGCATGATCATGTGTGACTTCCTGTTAAAGCTAAAACTGAGAAGCCAAAATGTACACACCTTTTGACTTCAGATAGTATAGCATCTTCAGAAACTTAGATCAGGCACTGCTGATTCAGAGTAATACAATACAGCTAAATGCTAATTATCTTTGTGTACTTCACAGACATTTTAAAATTGTAATTGATTTTAGGACCATGTTTTTGGAGAAATGCCTGGATTGGAAACGACTGGAAATCTTCAGAGATTGCCACTGCACTTAATGACTTGCAAATTCATAGGAATGGATATTGCTTTTGTAGTGCTCAACTGATTGCAGAGTGATAATACACAAATCTTACTGCTGATCCGTCTGATTTCATGGGAATAATAGGTTTTCTTTATTGGTAACGTACTGGTCAATCTTGAAAAGAGGTTTTGTCTTTGTGCATTTCCCTCTCTTTGCTACATAGGTATTAATGGATATGTTCCATCAAGATGTAGAAGATTTAAGTGCACTAACTTTATCTGATGAAGAACCCTCCACCTCAGGGGAGCAAACCTATTATGACCTAGTGAAGTCATTTATGGCAGAAGTTCGGCAATACATAAGGGAACTAAATCTCATTATCAGAGTTTTTAGAGAGCCATATGCCTCCAACTCCAAACTGTTTTCATCTCATGTAAGTACTGTGCAAACCACAAACAAAAAAAGCACCTACTATAGTATCTATAAATGTAGATGAATACTTCTGAAATTTAAGTGTTGTCCAGTTTAACATATCAGTATTTGAGAAAGCATTTGTCTTGAGTTCTGAAATGGAAATAATAAAAGAGCACTTGTGGGGAAGTATAGGTTTTGTAGGACTGTGGAAGAAACCTCCCAATTTGCTATATTCGCTTACAGGCTTGTAATTTTAAGATTTGTCACTGTTCTTTGCCACATTTGAATAATTGTAAATTTTTACATATTTATAGATATTCATTATTTAAAAAATACATTTAAACATCTTATATAAATTGTAGAAGAAGTATGTTATAAAATAATTATAGAATCTTATTCTGTTTAAGAAAGTTCTTGACTTCCACATCATAACAGAGTAGCCTTGCACATTTGATTTTTGTCTTGTTCTGTTGCTTTTTGCAGGATGTGGAAAATATATTTAGTCGTATATCAGACATTCATGAACTTAGTGTGAAGTTACTGGGTCATATAGAAGACACTGTTGAAATGACAGATGAAGGTAGTCCTCACCCACTAGTAGGCAGCTGTTTTGAAGACATGGCAGAGGTAAAAAAACCCACACTTGTTTGATTTAGGTTTTTTTTGCTATTCATATGTATTTTAATACTTGCAACTAGATGTAAAGAGCATCTCTGTTCTAGCTACCTTTGTTGAGTTTGAGATCTCTTCTTCCAGCCCCACCATGATGAAGGGACTGAGAGTGCTCTTACCTTTTTACTCGCTAAACGTCAGCTTTTAGAGTGGCTGTTTAAACTTTCAAGAGCACAGGTGGAAAAAATGGAACAAAAAACCCTAGACTTTAAGAGAAATGGAAGTGTCCTGTAAATCATCTGTAGATCAAGATTGCTGTGGAAAGACAAAGAGGAGCAAGGGCTGCTTTGCCAGCAGGCTTGCTAAGCTGGTGAGGAAGGTTTTTGAACTAGTTAGTGGATGGAGACCAAAGCTTGCAGATTGAAGAGTTGAGAAGAGGACGAGCTTAACAGAAAGCATGACAACAAAGGTTCTTACACCTTCCTCCTGAGGAGGTGGGATGCTCAGAGGCTCCTCTGAAGTGTCTGTTTCCCCAGGGTGCACATGCTCATGCACAGACAAGAGGATCTGGAAGTCTGTGCACAATTGCAGAGCTGTTGTGTGATTGTAATTAGTGACCTGGCAGGAAGGACTGCCATGATGAAGGGCTGTATCAATGAAAACAGGGGCTCAGGAAGGACGGGGACGGCGGGGATGAGACCAGGAGGCCTAACAAAATATCAGCTCAAGTACGTGGAGCCCTGGTATGGAATAAATGAGCTGGATGAATGCTTAAGGATCAGAATCAGAGGAGGATGCTACCAAAGGGCATGGGTGTGGTCAGGCTTCTCCTGCAAAGTCTACCCAATTGACAAGTGGCACAACCCTTCTCTGAACAAGTAGGAGTCATCTCTTTGTCACAGGCTCTAGCTTTCTTGGGAGAGAGGCAGTGTGTTCAGAGCACATGGAATATGCATTCCCAGTCTCTGAGAAAAGAGGGTTGGTCTAGTAGGAAGCAAGAACATGCACGGTTTCTTGTTTAAGGGAACTTGGGCTCCTCCCTACAAGAAAGATACTGAGGTCCTGGAGCGCGTGCAAAGCAGAGGAACAAAGCTGGTGACGTGTCTGGAGAACATGTCCTGTGCAGAGCAGCTGAGGGAGCTGGGGTTGTTCAACCCCAAACAAAAGGAGGCCAAGGGGGACCTTATCACTCTCTACAGATACCTGAAAGGAGATTGTAAAAAGGTGGGTTTTGGTCTCTTGTCCCAAGTAACAAGTGACAGGACAAGAGGAAATGGCCTCAAGTGAGTTTTGGAGATAGCGTTATGCCCAATCTCAAAAACACTATCAAGGAAGTTCCTGTAAACTAGAGGCTGGTCAGTCTCTCCTCAGTCTCTCAGAGGATTGGCAAATCTTTTTGGAATTCACATCCAACCATGCGAAGGACTAAAAGGTGCCTGGTAACAGGCAGCACAGATTTCCAAAGGACAAACTGTACCTGACCGCCTTGAATACTTTCAAAGAGATGGCTGTCTCCATGGACAGAGGGAAGAGCAGTAAATATCTCTTATCTGAACTTAAACAAGGCCTTCAGCACAGCATGCTTACAGTCAGCTTGGTGAGATGCAGCGTAGCTAGTTGAATTATAGAGCGTGTGGGAAATTGGTTGAACTGTCAGACTTTTGAAGGACTGTTAGCAGCAGTACAGAGGCCACCTGGAGGCCCATGGTTAGTGGCATTCCTCAGGGTTTGATGCTGTTTAAAGTCTGGATTAGTGATTAGTGTTGTGGAAGGAAGTCTGCCTCGTCTAGTTGGTAGGTGACGCCAAATTGTGGGGAGACACACAGGAGGACAGGGCTACTTCTTAGGGGACCTGACAGGCTGGAGAAATGGACCTGTGGGAACCTCATAGATTTGAGTAAAGACAAGTAGGAAATTGTGCACCTGGGACCAAACAATCCCGTGCAACGCTTCAGCTGCCTGGCTGAGGAGCAGTACTGTGTGACAGGGCTGGGAGATCCTCAGGAACTGTCTGTGAAGGCTAATTACCTACTGAGTTATATTAGAGAATGTGTAGCTGGCATGTTGAGGGATCATTTCTGTGTAGGACTTGAGACCACATCTGGTATACTATGTCCAGTTTTGGGCTTTCTGGTACAAGATGTGCTTATACATGAAGGTTGCCATGATGGTTAAGGAGCTGATTCCCAAAAAGAGTTGAGATTGCTAGGTTTATTTATTCTTGAGAAGTCTGAAGGAGATCTTACTATTGTCTTCAGGTAGGCAAAGGGAAGGTATAAGGACAATAGAGGCAGGCTGTTACTGAGGCTTCACAGTTGAGAACTGTGAGATGAGTGAGAAGAGCGCATAAATAGTAAAAAGATTAATCCTGATCAGATACTGGAGAGGAGGAAATCTGCAACGAGAACCGTTGAACATTGGAGTAGGCTGCCCAGAGAGGTTTTGGTGCCTCTCTACTTGCAGTTGATCAGAACTCAGTTGGATGACACCCTGAGAATCCTCAGCTAGCTTTGGTGGTGGATTTATCTTTGGTGCTGAGGTAGGCCCTGCTTGGAACTGGGAATTAGACCAGCTGACTTCCAGAGATTTTAGACTGAATTACTCAGTGAGTCTGTGCATGTAAAAGTTGGTTCTTCTCTACTGGTGTTTTGGAAAAGTCTATATAGCATATGTATTTTCTTTAAGAAACATGGAAGTTTAGCTTTTAAATCCGTTTAGTAAGCTGATGGTTTTCCTGCCTATGGCAGAGGGGTTGGAACTACGTGGTCTTTGAGGTCCCTTGCAACCCAAGCCATTCTGTGATTCTACGATTGTGAAATTTTTCTGTGTCTCTTCTTAGGAACTAGCATTTGATCCATATGAATCGTATGCACAGGATATTTTGCGACCTGGGTTTCATGATCATTTTCTAAGTCAACTCTCAAAGCCAGGAGCAGCATTTTATTTACAGGTAACTTGCCTTTAAGTAAGACATATTATTGATACTGCCTTTTTAATTACATTGCATTGTTGCTTCAGTACGTTTATTATTTTAAGTCTGAAACTTATTTTGTTTCTAGTCAATAGGTGAAGGCTTTAAGGAAGCTGTCCAGTATGTTCTACCCCGGCTGCTCCTTGCCCCTGTTTACCACTGTCTCCATTATTTTGAACTGCTAAAAGTAAGAATGTTGTGTCAATCTGATGTGTTGGGGTTTGTGTTTTGGTTTTTTTAATAATTCTCAGTGTTAGGTACCAGAGCTTTGTGTGCTCAGGGGTAAAATCTTTTACTAGAATGTGAATAATAAAACTGTTGTGTTGAAAGAAAAGCAGGTTATGTGCTCTGCAGGTGCATGCTATAATTAACTGAATATCAGCTTGTAATTTCGTGTAAGTCTTACAGCAGGTAATGATTTCTGTCAAATAATCAAGCTACTATTAGCTTAGAAAGCAACAGAGATCTTAGATACTCATGTTCTTGGAATGATATTTGCAACAGTGTTATGAGATAATGGCAAATGGCTGTATTATAGAAGATGTCCAAGACTTTCTCAAGCTGTTACATTGTAAATTTAAAATCACAGCAAAAGTTCCCTTCAGACTTCATTTTGTTTTAATAAAAGCTTCAGTATTCTTGCAGTGCACATCCCATGGGCTTGTAAAGGTGATATCTTTCCTTCAAAGGGAAGGCTTGGTTTGATAAATGTACTTTGGCTTTTTGTAATGAGACTCGCATCGATAGGGTAACAGGAACATACACTTGTAAAGCAAATAGCTACAGAATGTTTTTCTGGGGCATTTATCAATGTAGAATAATGATCTTTAAGGAGTGTAAAGCATTCTGAGGAAAACTTTCAAGCAGAATCTTCATTTGCACTTAATGGAAATTCAGAAGCCACACAGTATTCCAAATAAATATGTAGGGAAATTTGGATCAGAAGTTAAAAAAAGAAGAAAGAAAATCATTAAAAAAAACCCTCTCTTCTCTTTTGAAGAAATCTGTATGTGTTTCCTTGAATGTTTGTTTGGTTGTCTTTGAATAACCCAGTATTTAGGTCCTCTTTGAGTCTAAGTGTCTACAGTTTTAACACCATGTTTACTGATTTAGATCTACATATGCAGCTTTGGCACATAGCTCATCTTGTATAATATGCTTTTTGAAAAATTTTGGGATATATGGCTGATGTGTTTGTCTAGTTCATGGGTTTGGTCTGACTTTTCAGGCATCTTTAAAATATTAAACATTTTCCTTAATCCATTGGAAGGGAGGTATGATACAGCTTGTTTGCATTTTGTATGATAAAGACCTGCACAGACGTAAGGTTTCTCTGCTCATGCTTCTATCACACAGTCTCAAAATGCAGTACCCAGTGGCTTTGCATACTTCATGTGAACATGGCATAGTCATATGTAACAGACAAAGCATGAAGGGTTAATGTTGTCTGACACACAGGTATCCTGTCCTTCCTTGCTTCTTCCACTGGCAGTTTTAAGAGGGGAAAGAGAGCATGTGTGCTTATGTAATGGGGAACAGCTTGTGTTCACCTTTTGTTAGGGCAAACTGGAGTCTAAGCTGAGCCCACCTCGGGAAGGTGATCAGTCTGTGCAACCCTGTGCTTTATGCAAAACTCTGGGCTTTTCGCATTCATGCTCTACAGCCCCCCTCCACTCTATGTCAATCTGATATTGTTGGGCTGGATTTTATTCTGTGTATGATAACCTTTCAGGTTCTCTTCCCACCGTGTTGCTCATCTCACATTTTAGTGAGACAGCTGTCACTGTGGTCTGTGAGCGGCGATACATGTCATAGGCAGTGATGGATAATAGGTGCACATGACGAGGCAAAATATTGCCTCTCATGGCATTACCTTCAGCTGTCAATGAGCATTCAGCATATGAATCCCTCCCTCAAGTAGCCTCTGCTAGCAATAACATTTTCTTTCTTGTGTCTGGAATCTTTAAACAAATTCCAGCTTGATTATACTTAAAAATGACCTGATGGAAGAGAAGGTTACCTGCTACAGAAGGGTATTGGTGCAATTATTTAGCCATATCATCAGGACAGTTTCACTCATGCAAGGTTGTATTGAATTCTCTGCTATGGTAAGACACCTGATTTAGTGATTGCAGCCATATCTATGAATAATCAAGTTATAAATGCTGTGAAAATACATCTCTTGGTATAAAGACACATAATATTAGCAAAGTAGTATATGGAAAAAACGTTTTATTTCTCTTGAATATAGATACACTTAAGGATAAAGAGGTTAGCATTTTTCTTTGAGCTGTGTTGTGGAATGTTACGTACTTTGAAGTATCTAAAATGAATTTCAGTTACCTTGTAACTATGCAAATTAAAAAAAAAAAAGTAAATTTCTATTCACTAATGGTTATCCTGTTTAGAAACTAAAGCCCTTCTGAAGTTGGGCAGGGCACCAGGAATGCACAAATAAATATTCTGTTTTTAGCTAGAGCTGCGTTGTTGGAAATTTAGCATAGGACTAAGTGCTGTGTTTTTCCTTCAACCAACTTGAAAAGTCCTCAAACTTTTATATAGTAAACTAACTATATAAAATAGCAGTTTCATAGGAGACTGTACTTTTCTGCAAATTTTCAGGTAATATGAATGGGCTTTTCTGAATCATAGAATCATAGAATTCTGTGAATAGAAGTGTGGACTCTTAAGTGAAAGGTAGGGTGGTACAAACAGTGCCACCTTGAGTAATTGAAGAAGTTTACAATACCTTTAAATTGAATTTGGCACTATTTTGAATGCTGTAAATTTGTATGTATGTGTGTATGTATGATACTCTTTCCTTTCATTGGATAAATAGAAGATTACTTTAAAATTCTTTATTTTCCAAGTGGGAATGCTGCAAAGCATATATAAACCTTGCTTAGGTAAGACAGTATGTTCTTGGGACACAGGAGAGCTTCATAGGTTGAGGAGTTTTTAAACCAAATGCAGCCTTGACTCCCATGACTCATGAATGGTAACCTATTGTCTCTTTGATATTAATTTTTAGTTGGAATTCTACCTATAATGATCTAAAAATCTCGGGATGCTTTCATTTCACACCAGCATCTAGTGTGTTTTTTGGGGTTTTTTTCTTCAAACTTTGTTCTTAGATGAAAAATAACTTGCCAGTCTTTTTAGTGGTGGTATTAAAAATTTGTTACGTGTTGCTGAAGGTGGCACAAGGTGGAAAAAAGTTCGTTTAGGACTTAGAGTATCTTTAGTTTAATCCCTTAATTTTCTTACTGTATGTGGTGGTGTTGGGCAACACATCTCAAACTATTTTGGGCTTTGACTTCACTTTCATTCTCAGCCTTGTTTGAGCCAGTGTCATGTTCCAGAGTGTAACAAATTTAATTAATTTGGTTTGCAGTCACATCTGTAAGTGGCGTAACCCAGCCCAGGGTGGAGAATCACGGAGTCTTAATTAGTTGAACTTTGGCAGTCTGCAAAGCTTTTACAATATCTGCAATTATAGATCATTGTCTGGATTGCTAGCCTTTAGTACAGGCACTGAGCGTAACAGGTTCTCTTGCTTTAATCAACTCTTAAAGGATCCTTCAGTTACTGTTAAAACCAAAAAATCACAGATTTGAATTAGCTGTAAATTATTTAAAGCAAGTATTCGCTTAGTGTCAGCAGAAGATTTTACTTTCCGAAGTCACTTTGGATTCAGTGCTTCTTTCCATAGTAGCTTGTATGCACAATACAGGTTTGAAATAAATAAATATTAGAAGTATTACTGGTTTACATAATTTATATGTGTAACTGCAGATGTGGAAGATTTATCATATGCACTGGAGGTAATGTGCAATTCTAGGTCTCTGTGACAGATGGAGGTCTGTCTGTTGGATGAAGTGTAGCTTGACCAAACTGTTGCTCGTGTGTGATAAGGACTATAGAGAGTATTTGGGTGTTTCCTGGAAGAAAAAGCTGATGTGGTGTAAAATGTGGTCTGAAGTCTAAGAAGAGGTTTCCTAGAGTATGACAGTAGGTGAAAAATTCAGGAAACTTCTTCATATGGTTAAGCTAAGAAGACTTGTATTACAACAGGAATGTTGTAAAAGTTCAGAAGTTGTGTCTTATGGTAGAATTTGGAGGTGGTACAGCCAGGTAAATGAGGTTCTGTATTTATTTCTTACTTGTGAGCATTCATTGACAACATTTCTATTTCTTTTCTGCTTTAAATGCTAGTGAGTTTATGCTTTAAGTCAGTTCTGTGTTTGTCAGCCACAAGGGAAGTTGATAGGGGAAAATAAAACTTTGTCACATGGGGGGTGGCGTGTACACACTTTTCCCAGAAACTTGGTTAATGTTAATCTAACTGATTGGTCTCTCTGATGTAGCTCTTTAATTTTCTTTCTAGCTGTGGCAGTTGTTGATGTATTTCCTGTGTGTTTGTGTCAGATAAATATATGCACGTGTATCACTTCGTTGTCAGTGATTTATGTCATTTGTTATGGAGTTGTAATGGGGCTGTATGTTTTATTTTATAGCTTTTGTCCCTTATACATAGGATGTATTTGGGTTTTTGAGATTCAGATGTCTCTTTCTATGAAATTTTCTAATTAAAAAAAAACTACCTCAAAGAACATTTTTTTTTTCTGTTATCCCTCTAAATTTGCCTTTCTGCAAAAGCTGGATAAAATCTAACAGAAGTAAAAGTAAAAAAATTCCTCCTGACTTTGATTACAGTCCTCAATGACACTTGATCTGTGTTACTATCAATCTGCTGCCAGGCCAGCAAAAGCTGTACTTTGATCCCTTGAAGCAGGGAGTAGGGTATCACAGGGCCAGACTTCTCAATCTAGATGATGCTGTCTGTGGGAAGTCAAATGAAGCACTGACTGAATTCCAGCTTACAACTTCACTTATGTGTTTAACTGTAGGGTTTGAAAGTCCCGTTTTCCAATCAATTTTCTAGAAATACCTGCATGGCAAAGTGTCCATGGTACAGTGGGAGTTAGAAGAGCTGTTTGCTGGGGCTGGTGATCTGTGCCCAGTTTTTAGCTGTTAATGATGGTGGATGGCTCTTTAGCAGTTTGTTGAACACCCAAGGCCAAGCTGTCATGAAAATATATAGGCATTACAGGAATTTGGACAAATTTTGTTCCTTTTTTTCCCCACTAAGTAAAAGTTTTGACACAATCCATCAAGGACTGAATGTTAAAAAGCTGGGTGTTTTCAACTCCTAGTTTTTGTGACTGTGGCAGTCATGATACAGTCCCTGATACACTTGTATTGCTGTATAATCTTTCAGTAACAGCAGTATATTTCCCTGTCCTCCTGCCACATTCTGTACAAAAGACAGATCCTTGGAGAGGGGTAGTGCTATGGTTGAGACTTTTATATGCTTGATTTCTTCAGTGGAAATACTTCTGGATGTGGAGCTGTGGATTTAGTCTCACTACCAGCACACTTTCTCTGTTTGCACTTATAGCAGTGGAGATTAATGTTTTCTGTCCATGGAAACTGATGGAAATGTGTAGGAAATAACAAACACAAGTAAAACAACAAGTTCCTTTTGTGCTTTCTGTAGACCAAGTCTGCAGATGGGTTTCTGCTTGTCATCCTTCGTTTCACTTGCTGTTTTTTAATTAATCATGAGGGTTCCTCTTAAAATCAACAGAGTCCTGCTATTGCTTCCCAGAACGATCTTTGAAATTGTGAATTCACCTTATGTAGTGTTCAAAAATGCATACATTTCTGTTTAAAAAATCATATATTTCTATCCAAACATGGAGGTGTCATCCAGTTTTACTTATAGCCTTGCAACCTTGTCTGGCAAAGATCAGACTTGAAATGTGTCGAAGCAGAAAAAGTGGATTTTAATCCACTTTGGAGTTACAAAAGAGAAAGGGAAGATGTTTTCAAATTGCATTGTCTTTACTATGGAAAATTTGGGGGAAGAACATGGAAGACCTCAATTACAAGTGTGGAAGCACGTAGGTAAATATTTTGTGATATTTCAAATACTGATCTAACTAAATGTTATGAATTTAATTATGAGTTTTAAATTTCTAATATATTCTGCAGGTCTGCTAATAATGATGAGACAAACCAAAGTGACAGTAAGAAAGAAGAGTTTCAGAGCATGAAGGCTCTGGAAGGATCTGTGTGAACTTGTACATTTGTTGCAGAAAGGTAATGATTCTGCCATGGAAGAGACATCAGCATATGCAAAAAAAATCCCCATATTTCTGAAGAATGCAGAGCAAGTGGGTTTTCCATAATCTGAGAAGACAAGGCCTCCTATAGGCAAAGTAGCCATTTCCCTAGTAATGGAATCTGGGCATGTAAAATGCAGAAATGGCAGCTGGTAGCCTCCAAAAAGTCCGAATGTTTAGGAAATGGTTTTATGAGAACATCAAAGAATGTATTTGAAAAAAGGCTTTGTTTTTCTTCTGTCCCTTCCTTGATGAAGGAGATGTTCATTGTGTAAGCTAACACTGATCACATACATAAATCCCTTCCCAGTTGCAGAAGCTGAGAGCAAAATTGCATTTCTTCTTGCTGAGCAAGACACCAAGTGAAATACTGCAGAGTGTAGAAGCTCTTGAGCAAACCTATTCTGGAGTATGGTCAGCTGACAGGCTATACCCATTTATGGGAATGCTAGGGGGAAATTGGCTACAAAGGAAACCTGTTACAGTAAACTTTGAACTCTTGAATTGGTGAAACATCAGCTGACAGACTTGTGTAGTATATAGTTCTGAATGGGTCTTCCTGAGTTTTCCTCAGTTGTCCATCCTGATTTGAAAAATGGCACTTACTCTTCATAGTAGTGTAATTTAATTCTGAAACAGATGTATTTTACTTTCATACACACACCCCTCCCCAAATAACATTCACATCAAGTAATCAAAGTAGCAGTTCCTTAAATTCACGTTTCCGTAACCCAAATATTTTTACTTTTTTGGGCTCAGATGACGTTTGATGTACCTAAATTTTCAACATATATTCAAGATCTATTGTAAGTCACATAGTAAAGATGCAAAAGAACTTGTAATTGTGTACTAAAAATTGAAATGCTTCTTATTTTCCTCTATTTTAATGCTTTAATTCTCCAGTATGCTTCCCAATGGGCTGATCGTATTTTATACTGTGAGTTAAAACTTAATGTGAAATAAAAGATGAGGGCTTTTTTAGTTCCTTTATCTTTTGAGATGTACTTCCAAGAGAGTGCTGAAGGCTTTTTGTAACTAATTATTTGGTATCTGGGGTTTGATATTTGGCATGTGTATGTAAGATGGTGCAACTTTATGTAACTTTTTAAAATTAAACTGAGAAGGCATAGTTAAACTTTGAGTGGAGAGAAAGCTTTTATCATTACTTCAGTAATATAGTAAGTTCCGTCCCACTCAGTGCAACTAACACTGGTGTTGTAATCTAAATCTAAATAAACAGTTAGATAACTGTATGAATATTTTTGCTGCACTGTGCTCAAGATTGTCTGAGTTTATATGCAAACAAAATGACTTTTCAGATTTCAATGCATTAAAGCTGTTTATATATGTTCAGAAATAAGGCACATGAAGTTTCCTTCAAGGTTCAAGTGTGAGGTGCCTTTTAGATTGCTGGCATTTTCCAGAAGTGTACAGTGTTCCCTGCAGATGTCCCCATTTGCTGTTCCAGAGGATTTCCTGATGCTTTCTAAAAATTAAAGTTTCTAGATATGAGAACACTTTCCCCCCCCTCAATATACTGCTGCTTTGGATTGAGTTTTTTATTATTTGTTGGAATTACACAAAAGCACTCTCTGACTTTCTGTATCTGAGTGCTACAGAGAAAACAACCAGGATTGCTTTGTGGCAAAGTGCCAGCAGACCTGCCTGCTTTTGTCAGAGGAGAAACCCTGTTTGTTTTTATTCCTGATTATAAAATAGTCTGCTTCAGGATTGCCTTTTGGTGGGTACCCCATTTTCAGAAACATTGCAGAAAAGGGTGAGGCACTGGAATAAAAGCTGGAGTAAGTGGTGTCACTGCACTTCAGGTTCCCATGTATATATATATGGTTTACCTAGGTGGCATTTCCCTACGGAGCAGACAGCTAGGTCATGCTGCAGGCCAGGCTCTATTTGCCAGCTGTGCAGGTGTTCTGTGGGCTGTGGGCTTCAGGATCTCTGGAGAAATGACATAGTGGGTTTTGAAGAGGTTTCTCTGAAGCAGCACTGGTTTGAGCTCAATGTTCTGAGTACTGTGGTGTGGAGCTTCTTGTAACATTGGACTGCTTATGCATTAAACTTCTTGAATTAATGTTGTGAGGAACAGGAAGTATCTACAACCAAGTAATCTTGAGTTAAGCTTAAGCAGACACAACTGTGATTTCCCTGCCTCCCATATTCAGCTCTTTCTTCTGTGTATTGAACCTGGTTTTTGATCTTACCTCGAGATGAATTGGGCACCTTGCAGTTCACAAATCTTAGTGGTTAGATTTAGAATAATCTTCTAGGAAGACAGAAGTCTAGAATGTGACAAAAGCCCTAAAGTACAAGAATTTACATCCATCATGGTACCTGCTAATGTGGTTATAATTGCATATTCTCCTACGTGCTTTCTATCACTGTATTTCTAGATAGATGCTTCCCTGACAGTGTTAAAGGCTAACTCCTGTAGTCTAATTTTGCACTGCATGAGAAGGATTTGTTTTCTATCTGTTTGAAATTTCTAGGCTTTATAAATGTGTAATCCTTGTGTTATGCAACAGGTACAACAAAATATCTTGTCTTCCATTTCTTGATATTTCTTCAAATGCTGTGGCCTGGGATGTAGGTTTTTTTATTATTATAGACTTCCCTAGCAGTCTGTATTCCAAGATTGTTTTCCTTGAATGATCAGTATACTGCGCCTGTAGTATTGTGAATCACATGAGCTATAAGCCAATATTTTCTCATAAGATTATTAAAGCCACAATATCTATAATAGTATTGATAATCAGAAATCTGCACTTCCTTCACAGTATTCTTCACAGTGCACTTTATGTAAAAAAACCACCCCAGAAACAACCACCACCACTTACTTAGCGTTTCCGTGGTTCGTTCATTAGGGGGCACTGCATGGCTATAGAAGAATCAGCGGGATTTGCAGATGCTCTGCGGTGATGCCACTTCACATTCCATAACCGCCTCTTTCAAACTGTCTGGGGGGCGGTGTAAGATGAAAACATTGCTGTAATTTAAGCTCAGTTCTGACTAAGTCTGTTATTGGTGATTATACAGTACCGTGCTGGCATATAAACTTCCAAACTTCTGTGTCCAGAGAAGTGTCTTTGTAGGAGTTCACAGCACTGTCTGGTTTGCCATTTACGTTGGTCTTACACATGAGAAGACACATACTTCTGCACACTGTTTTGTAAATGTTAAACCTGGAGCATAATTACACTCACTGGACTCTGATTTAGTTTCTGTTTACCACTGGAAATGGTAAATACCATTTATTGTTACTCCCAATGGATCCTGATGGGGAAATGTTAACTGTTCTCTCTCCCTCACTGCATACAAATATGTGTTTTGCTTTAGGACATAGACTATTCTGTGATGCATACCAACACTTCTGCAACTAGAGAGAGATGGCTGTAAAAAGCATTTTATAAGCAACATAGGAGCAGAATACTTTGCAGGAATGAGTGTTAATCTGTACCAGTTTGTTTCTGAAGACAATGTACAGAATACTATAGGACCTAATAAGGCTTATTTTCAGGAGACTAGGCTAAAACAATCTCCATCCATTGTTGAAGGGTAGCAACCCAGTAGTTATAGGAAATTCAGCCAGACTAGCTTTTAGAAAGCTTTTAGAAAGGCAGGGCACAAGGCAAAGAGCTTTCTTGGAACTCTTGTGTAGGAAAGATGCAAAATCTTAGAGACAGTTACAGGTTTTTCTTAGCTTTCTTTCAGGACTTCTTCCAGCAGTGCTGCACCTACCTCATTTATCTGAAATCCTCTCTAAACCTAGGTGATCTGCAACACTGAAGCAAAGGAAACATGACACCTCTTCTAAATCTAGAGAGTAGAGGAATATGATGAGGTAGTCTGTTCCTCCTTGGAGTGATGTATTCTCCCCAAGACCTTTCAGGAAGGAATGATTATTGTAATGCATTGTCAGCTCTGTTTCAGTGAGCTGAAATAGCGAGCTACTATTACATGAGGCACTCATACCTAATGCTCCTTAGTTTGAGAGTATGACAGATTGCATTACATGAACTAAAGCTGCCTAGAATAAACTTTATGATGATCCTTATGGCTGAAAACACAACATAGATTTTGGCATTGGCAGCTATTGCATTGAATCATTAACTCTGGTAGGGAAAAATGTAATGCTGTTCCCTGACCCATTCAAATGTCAAACACATCAATGTGTTGTATTCAGTTGGATTTTGGAGGACAATACTTCTATTTCGCACTGAAAGCAAACATCATGATTATACTGTTTCCAAGGGTGCCTTATTCTGGTCTGTGCTGGCCTGTGCTTCACTTCTACCACCTCTGTCAAAAATCTTTTCCGTAGAGCCAGGTCTTGGATGTGCAGTAGTCTAAAATGCATATCTCTTAATAATTCTGAAAATGTTATTTCATTTTTATGTCTAAGCCAGAGCTGCAGTCACCAATTCTTTCACTAACTATGATGTGAAACATTTTAATGCTTAAATGAAGATTTAAGATTAAAATCTTAATCAATCTTAAACGTGGCAGATCTTGTTTTGTAAAACTTGCCCATCATAACAATAGTTACAGACAAAATATTAGTATTAACTGTTCTTCTACCATTTTAATTTGGAATTTTATTATATTTTTTGCTCTTTAAGATATGTTGTTAGTATATGAAGGCATTAATGTAGCATGTACTCAATAGGGACTTGGGCACCCTGGTTTTACAAGCTGGCCATGAACAGCTGAGCAACCCCTCCATGGAGAAGGAACAGTTACTTCTCCCCACCATCCCTCAGGTTATTGTTTCTCCCCTTTGCTTTTTTGCATGAAAAAAATCTTAATCCTGATGGATAAGCTGTGCAGAAGCCAGATGAACACTCTCCCAGCAACAAAGGCCTGTACTGCTGATAAACAAGTGTGTAACCATCAAGTTGAGGGGAACAGCAGTGCCTACCTGTTCACTACTCACAAGGCTGTGTCAGGAGAACCATATCCAGCTTGGGCTTCCTGTTGACTTTGGTGTATTGAAACAAGCCCCCTGGAAGGGCTTGTCAAGAGGACTTGGTGCATGGAGCATGTGATGAAGCTGGGGGAGTGGGCTTACTTATTCTAAATAAAAGGAGGCTAAGGAGGAGAAGAAGCCTTGCTCCTCTCTTTGACTGTGTGATGGGGTGGGGAAGACAGAGAAATACTGTTCACAGCTGCATCATACTTCCACATATTCCACTCTGAAAAGTCAAAAAGGGAGCTCCTGATAAGTTATTGGAAAAAAAACCCTTTACCTTGAGGGATTTCAGACATTGGAACTGATTGTCCGGAAAGGTTTTGGCTACTCTGTTTCGAGAATGATTCAAAACTCGCTATGGCTCTAGGCAATCTGATCTATACTGGCTCTGCAGTTGAGCTGAAGACTGGATAAGGTAATCTCCAAGGTCCCCTTCAACCTGAATTATTGATTAGACTGTTACTAGTGAGATGAGAGCCCTTGTGATCTGTTTATAAATGTGATGAGGGAGTTTTGCTTAGCTTTGGGTCCAAGTTGTCTGTTCCAGGAGTGTTTATATGTGTTAAAAACATACAGACATCCCACAGATTTGATCTTGTGCTGTAGAACGGTGTATATGGTGATCTCCTTCATCGCTTATTACTCTTAAGATTTAACATCACTAATGGGTTCCTTTAAGGAGATGTGAGATAAATCAAACTAGTTTGAGATAAAGAATGCTTGTCTGAGTGTGTTCGTGTCTGGGGGGCCTTAGTGACTGCTGCTCTCCTTTTGCTGAGATTAAGTTCTTAGCAGACTGTTGTTTCTCACCTGTGTCAGTAAGGCACCTGGTTATTCCATTAACTTTAATAACAAGCAGGAACATGCAAAATCAGCAGATGGTTAGATTTCTTCTTCCTGGGTCAAACTTCTGGATTCCCACATTCCAAAATGCTTTTAACACTCTCTGTCTTTTACTTTCAATGTTCACAGCAATTGGAAGAAAAAAGTGAGGATGAAGAGGATAAAGAGTGCTTAAAGCAAGCAATAACTGCTCTACTCAATCTTCAAAGCAGTATGGAACGGATATGCTCCAAAAGCCTTGCAAAACGAAGGCTTAGGTAAACGTTTCCGGTTTTCCTGCTTTCTGCTCTTAATGCTTTGCTATAAATCCAGGGCTCCCAGTTTCCTCTTTTAGTAAACAATGAACAAAATAGTTTGTGACAAGCCTGCTTTTTCAGAGGAAGTGACATCAAAGCCAAGATAATTTGTTATTGTTTGAAAACAGTTCTAATTTCTATGTGTCCTTGCAAACTGGTAGTTGAGACGTTGTGAGAATTCACTGGTAAGTAGAACGTTATGGTATTTGTGGGTTAATTATGCTCAGATAATAGATATCCACTTAAAGTATTGTAAAAGTACCTCTCTATGTGATTAGAAGGAAATGTTCTTGAATTTGAAACTACTTAATCTGAAGAGTTCTTTGTGCAATGTTAGTTAAAATTATCACTGGATAATAGAAGTAGATGCACAGCTAACTAGTACTTAGTTGCACTGTTTTAGCAAATTCTTGGATTATGCTACCTGTTGTTTCTTTTAATGTTAATGTTTGTGTAATTATTTGAACATGTTAAAACTTTGCTTTTGCTCTTAAAATTGTTTCACTATTTTCTTTGCCAGACAAGTTTTGTGCTGCAAAGGGTAATCTTTAGGCTTGGACATGAATGCATTTAACAACTTATTTTTTCTGAACTTGCTCATTTCAAATTAATGCAATCTGAAATTGTTTTGTTGGTTGTGAAAGTGAGTGGTTTGCTAGGCTAAGAAGCAGTAGCAGCTTGCCTGCATCTGGTTGCCTGTGTTTAGGTAAAATATTTATTGCTGAAGATAAGTAGAGAATTTATCAGATGAGATACTTAACAGAACCATTAGTCAAGGCTTAAAATAATGTTGATATTGAGTGCTGAAATTGCATTCTCAGTAGAATTCACACTACTCAGAATGGTGATCTGGTGTTTTTGCTGTTAGTGGTGGTTGCGTTTTTCAAATACTTGTATACTAATAGGCTGCCTTTCTCCCATCCTTCACTGAAGTGAATCTGCATGCCGGTTCTATACTCAGCAGATGAAGGGGAAACAGCTAGCAATTAAGAAAATGAATGAAATCCAGAAAAATATTGATGGTTGGGAGGGTAAAGACATTGGACAATGCTGTAACGAGTTCATCATGGAAGGAACACTCACACGTGTAGGAGCAAAGCACGAGAGACACATATTTCTATTTGATGGCTTGATGATTTGCTGTAAGTCAAATCATGGCCAACCAAGACTTCCTGGTGCTAGCAATGCAGAATATCGACTAAAGGAAAAGTTCTTCATGCGAAAGGTACAAATCAATGATAAGGATGACACTAATGAGTACAGACATGCTTTTGAAATCATCTTAAAAGATGAGAACAGTGTTATTTTTGCTGCTAAATCAGCTGAAGAGAAAAACAACTGGATGGCAGCATTGATATCTTTGCAATATAGAAGCACGCTGGAAAGGATGTTGGATGTAACAATGTTGCAGGAAGAAAAGGAGGAGCAGATGAGATTTCCAAATCCTGAGCTTTATAGATTTGCAGAACCCGACTCTGAAGAGAATATTGTGTTTGAAGAAAACATGCAGCCCAAATCTGGAATCCCCATCATCAAGGCAGGAACTGTTGTGAAGCTCATCGAGAGGCTGACTTACCACATGTATGCAGGTGAGGCACTTGGTTTATATAGCCAAAACTCAAGGTGGTGACTTGTTTATGCTCCTCTTCCTGTGATAAATACATGCAGCACAAGTGGAAAGTGAGTGTGTTTTACAGTGCACCTACTCTAGTGTGCTCTTGGGGTTGTAGTTTTGACATCTAAGTATTCCCTGCTGTAGTTATTAGGAATGTGAGTCCTGTTTGGCTGAATGCAGTGGGATATGCATGTGCATAAGGTTATTCTTGTGCAAGGGATGGGGGGATGGGGGCCTGCAGGAATTGAGCTCTAGACAATACTTTTTCCTTTATGCCCCAGGCTACAAGAATTGCCTTCCCTGGAGACTTCCAAAGCTTGGTGGCACATGAAGCGCCAGCATTGCAGGAGAAATTATGGGCCCAGTGTTTTCAGTTAAGGGTTGTACTCTGTCATCTGTTACCTATGTCTGTGCTGGTGTGTAATGGGAAGACCAATATCAGCTTGATAGAAGCAGTCACTTGTGTAATTTGGCCTCAGGACTTTGTCTTAATCAGAACTTCAGTGAGGATTTGATGTAAGGACTTTTGACTTAGGGTTTCTGTTTGTTCATTAAAGACATTTATGTGATCATTCAGGCTAACCTCAGCGTGTGGAGTTTTTCTTGATAACATCCCTGGATTTTCAAAAGCTGTGCTGCCAAGCACAGGCTTGCATTTGGGATTTGGATTTTTTTTTTGTTATTTTTCTGGTTCTGTCTGTGTGTCAGTTATTCGAAAACTTCACGCATCTTGGTATTAGTGCTTTTCATATTCAACAGTTTCTTTTCTTTCCTCTTTTTTACTCTTTACGTTCTGATCATAGATTGTTCTTCTGAAGCTCAGTCCTAGGTACCCTCCATAAACCAGGAATACTTGTTTAAAAGAATATAATACATATATTATAAAAAAATATAATTATATGCAGAATATAATTTGTGTAGTTTAGTACTCGTTTACTTTTTTAAATACTTGTAATTGGTTCTCTTTACTCCACTGCTTTTGTTACTCTTCTTCTCAGTTCCTTGATTTTTTTCTTACATTTACTAGAAAGCCAAATGCAATATTGTGCTGACAGTTTTTACCAGAGCAGTCTTGTGCTTGTCTTCATTTTCTTGTGACTTTATGAACTTCTAGCTCTTGGCTTCAAATTTTATAGGCATGGTTTATTACATAATTTTATGGTTTTGGAAGTTAAAATCAAACAATTCAGTCTTAGAGAAAGGAAAACACTTTTTTTTTTTTTTTTTTTTAAAGCTAGCATTGTCTTTGCCAAAGAATTAGCGAAAATAGTCCTTCATTAGTGCCCTTATGAACATTTGCTTTGCTTTGGCTAACTTGCACACCATTGAAAAGTGCCTTTTTCAGACGTGCTGGGACTTCAGAGCCACAGCTAACAGGGCTGTTCAGGCATTGTATCTGTCCAGGGAGCCACAGACTACATTCTTCAGTTCTGTAAAACAGGATGGCCTCTTTTTGTGGTGTGTGTAGCTTGTTGAAATATGTCTCTTCTATGGGTTTTTTTGCATCTGCATCTTTTTCTTTGGCCTTTCTAGCACATAGAACATCAAGGATTCAGATCAATTGATTAGATCCATTTTGTCCACTGTTATTTAAATCCCTGCTTGTGACAGTCTCTATTTAACAGAGGTTTGAGTAGGTTGCTTGAAGCCTCGTGTTGTAGGTATGAGTGACATTGACCAAACTATTGCTGAGAACACTGAAAACATGGGTATTGTGAGATAGGCTGAAAGACTTCGACCCAAAAGATAAAAAATGGTCTTCTTGTAATGTATTTAGCCTGTCTTTGCAGCCTTAAAGATCTTAGTGCAACTTACATGGACGTGATGCTGAATTGCTAGATTGCACATCATTTCTCAGCATTCTTACCTTCTACACCTTCTGCTTTATAACTGGTTATCTATGAGGAAAAACATAATTGTTCTAATCATTCTGTGCAGTCTTTTCCAAGGGTACAAATAAATAAGAGATATAATGACTCAGCCAAAAATGCTCTGTTGTACAGGAAGCATGGTCCATTTTCAGTGTAAATCATTCAGTGTTTTGTTGCATCTTGTGAGATGCAGGGAGTAGGACAACAACTTTCCATAGTAACACTTTAGCTCTTTCATACCTGTATCACCTGAGCTCAAGGCTTTTTGTTTGCTTGGAAACATGGGAAGGTGAATACTCTGGTGATATGTAACCAAACAGCTATAGACTGGAGAAACAGTTTTCTTGCCCCACAGAGGATTGTGTTTGTGTGATGGTAGTCTTAAAAGATTTTATTGAGCCTATATTCTTATGCCAGAATAGCAAGGTTTTACTTTTCTGAGGCAACTTTTCTCAAGTACGGTGTGACTGGTTATGTCAGCCCTTGATCTGACAGTTTCAAGACAGTATTTACCATAGCTGTGACTTTTCTTTACAATTTTTTCTTTGTAGGTTAAGTGGTATAAGGAATAGTTGCAGAGGTGGTATGAATTGGTTGCAGGTAGCTGAAGAGCAGTTCAGTTCATTGCATTTCAGAAGTACATGGACTGTGTTCACACAGTAGTCAAATCAGGTCTCAGCTTTTCTGTCATCTGTGAAGATGTGCATCTCATTTATAGATATGGGTGTTAGACCTTTTATTTTTCTTCCCTCGCCCCCCTGACAATGCACAAACCATTTTATCAGCCAAAATATTTCTCTATTACACTATGGAACCTGGACAGCTCTACGGGAACAATGCTGCTGGGGCTGGGAAGGATGCAACCCACTGCGAGAGCTCAGACAGGGAGACAGCCCTGATGGCCACCTGGCCACAAGGTACAGCAGACTGTCCAAACTATCCTGTGGTGGAGCAGCAAAACAGGGAGAAATCTCTTCTGCAAAAGCAACTTTCCATATATTTATGTATGAGAGACACTGCCCTTCAATTAGAAATTCAGGTTCTGACCCTATTTGCATATTCTGGTGGAGTTTACTTGTTTTAGTATGTTTCTGCATTTGTTATGTCCTCTTGCCTGATTTTTGTTTAAGAGCAGCTGGGTTAGGTGGTACCAAGATTTTAAAGTCATGGCAATTTTTTTTTTTATCTATAGGGCAGTGCTCTTCTATTTTTAAAGCTTTGATATGTTAAGAGTGCTTGTGCGTCATCATAGTGTCCGTTTCCTTTCTTAAGGAATTCAAGGGTGATTATTTATAAATCCTTGTAGAACAAGTTATTGTTCTTTTTTAGCTTTCAAATTGGCTGCATTGAAGAGAGAATTATCACATGAACAGACATCCTGGCTAACTTGTGTTGTCTGTATTTTTTTTAACACTTGCTCATATATTGTACACTATTTTGAGTTACAGTCTTTGCTAGTAAGATAACAAAGTTAGATTTGATTTTCTGATCTACCTCGTTTAAAATTCAATATGTATTGTGGATTTGTGTGCTGACCCTACCTGTAAATAACAATCGCTATGACTCAGAGCTTGCAGTGATCTGAAAATGTTAATTGCTATGGAGGCTTTCTTTTTCATGTAGACAAAATCTTTTTAGGGTAGATGCTATGTACAGAATGCAAGCTGCAAGAAGATGAGCCATTGCAATCTGCTCATTAGTTTTGTTCTGTGATAACAGTGTTAACCTTGTTTCTCTCTGCAGTGCTAGTGTGCTGCCACTGCATTTCCTCCTACTTGAGAACAAATGGGTTTGCTCTTGTAATTACGGGAGACACTTTGGTTTTCTGTTTTGAATACTTGCTTGTTTTTAAAAAATATTTTCATATTTTAAATGAACTGATAAGTAATTAGTCGATTTAAATGAAATTGATGGATTGTCTTGAAGTGAAATAAATATAACCTCAAAGTATAGCTCTCAAGGTAGCTGAAAAATTGTGTGGTCTGCCTTAACCACGACCAGTTGTGCCAGTTCAGGGAAAACATTCTCCTCTAGAAGAGGCCATTTCTGCTCAGTGCAAAGTAACTTGCTGTGTCGTTTGAGTTACCTTGTCCCAATCATTGTCAAAACCGAAGTTGTTGACGAGATGGCTCATAAATAAAATCATCTGTTCATTATTTTCATTGGAAAAGAATCCTGTCTTTTAATAATTGAAGGGGGGGGAAGTCACTGTTCTGAACTTTCAACAGAAAACCCCCTGGTTTTAAATTCTGCTTTGAATTGCTATTTTAAGAGGTTCTGAATTGTTACCAAAGCCATTTAAGTTTACATCATCTTCTCTGTAAATTGGTAGGGCAGCATCCTTAATTTTAAGGGATAGTTACAGTTACTTTAAAGGAAAAAAAATCAGGTAATTGCTGACATAAGTGTAAAATTATTCTTTGTCTTAGATCCCAACTTTGTTCGGACTTTTCTCACAACATATAGATCCTTCTGTAGACCTCAAGAGTTGCTGAGTTTGCTAATAGAAAGGTATGACACTGTTAAAAATACTGTTCTTACAAAGTGCAAATTTTATGTTTTTTTTTTTTTTTTTTAATTTGGAGTTTGTAAGATTCTGGCATTCCAGTTGGTTTTGATTCACTTCAGACGCTTATTAAAAAGTTGTCAAATTCAAGGATTGCCAGTAAAATGTACAAGTTTATATCCAGAAGCTTTATTATTGTTCAGGTAGCTCCAGTAGCTTCAGCATTCCGTGGTTTTGTCTTTGAAATGTGTATTGGTATTGAATGTAGCAAATTTTCCTATGTACTTACAAAGACACAAGATTCTGACATGTGGAAATTATCTGAAGTTCGAGCTGTCTTTAATTCCTGCATGCTGTGACCGAGGTGAGTGTAATAGAAGCCTAGTGCTTACACCCATCTTCTGTGCTAGATTTGAAATCCCAGAGCCTGAGCCAACGGAAGCCGACCGTATTGCCATGGAGAACGGAGACCAGCCCCTTAGTGCCGAGCTAAAAAGATTTAGGAAAGAGTACATTCAACCTGTGCAGCTACGGTGAGTATTGCATCCCTGTGAGCCAAACCGAATTCCTTAACGTCTTCTGAAGTACCACCTTTTGGATGCACTGGGTCTTGGTCATACCAGCAGCCGTTCTTGTAAATGCTTTGACGGGGAAGATAGACTGTGTTGTAGAGTGTTTAGTTAATCTTTACTTTTGCAGAGTATTAAATGTGTGTCGACACTGGGTAGAGCACCACTTCTATGACTTTGAACGAGATGCTGATCTTCTGAAACGTTTGGAAGAATTCATTGGAACAGTAAGAGGTATTTACAGTTTCTTAAATGCTGACATTTATCGTAAAGTATCCCTTTTTAAAGCTGTGGAATAGAATAATTTTTCCTTTCACTGAGCAGATAAAAACAGGACTGCTTATGAAATACTTCATAAAAAGTATAAAATAAACTTTCATCACCCCCCCCCACACACATACACTGTTTTTCAAAATTGGGCCCCTGATCAGAATAATGATTGTTATTTATGTAAATAAGCACTGGTTTTGTTGTGAAGGGACTTAAAGTAATAAGAACTGAGTAATGATCAGGACAGAATGATTGCTTTGATTGTCATCTTAAACTGTACACAGAAGTAATTTTTATAAAAGTTTGATGGTGGAAACCACTATATCTTTGAAACAAGGGTTTCCAGCTATTTCACAGTGCTTGTTAGAACTGTAGGACACTTTGCAGTTGTGATTGTACAGATTTTTCTTGTTTCTTTTTAGATAAAACCAAGACAGATACAGGAGCAGTCAGAGAAGTACTTAATGGCTATTAAGCAGTTAAAAAGAAGGGAGAATGAGCCAGCTGGTTTAGTGGGGGCTACTGATAAATTTTCAATTGACTTCATGAAATTCTTGTGGTGTAGAGTTAAAAAGACACTTGGCTTTTGAATTTTATTCTGAGCTTTGGTGGTAAATATAGTACAGGGAGAAGCTTCTCCCTGTTTGTTAATTTGATTTTCTGTGGTTTTGGACCTGCGCTCTTGCCCGAAATATAAAGTTCAGGGTGTTTGCAGAAGTGCATTTTGGGTGAAAGGAGGTTAGTTCCCATAAACTCATTGTAAACTCAGAAAAAAAAGGAAAGCATCTAAATCAGAGCAGGAGCCTAGTTTGGGTGTTCTGATTTGTGCTTGGCAAACTTGTGTTCAACATTGGCGGTTGAGGAATTTTTTGTATGTTTGAATACTTTCAGACTTGCGTGAGAACATGACTTCCAAAGAATATATGGTTGCTCTAATTTAGTAGTCTTGGGTTTAAATCCAGAGATTTCTGAGTTTTACTGACCTCTTAGGAAAAACAGTATTAAGAGTAACTAAATAGTAATTTCCTCTGTGTGCCAGGCAAAGCCATGAAGAAATGGGTTGAATCGATCACAAAGATAATCAACCGGAAAAAGCAGGCACAAGCCATCGGGCCAAGTCACAACATCACTTTTGAGAGCCCACCCCCAGCAATTGAATGGCACATAAGCAAACCAGGACACACCGAGACTTTTGATTTGCTCACTTTGCATCCCATAGAAATTGCTCGGCAGCTCACTTTACTTGAGTCAGATTTTTACAGGTAACTTTCCTCCACTGAAAAACACACGACACAAATCAAAATGTTCTCCAGCGTGAAATTGTTTCTGGGGGTGAAGCCCCACGGTAGGTCAAGGGACTCTACCAGTGCTGTATATTAATTATGATTACATTTTTGCAGAAAAAACCCTCTGACATATAGTATTTGTTTTATCCTCCCCAAGTTAACATGCAGTACATGTGACTGTTGCATACTGTTAACTATATTGTGCTCCAACTTTCTCTTGGTATTTTCTGAGTAGATCAACCTTTGAGAAGTATGAACAATTATTATATCAGGGTTTTTCATATCTTAGTTTCTGAAGTAGATTATGGACCATGTCATATCTCATCAGCTGTCTGTGAGAGGTTGTTTTGGCATTGGAAGGTCACATTTTATTATGGTGAATGAGATAGAGGCTCATTCTTCATTTAGATGTGCAGGGGTACTTAAGATTAAGAAATACAGTCTGAAAAAGAAGTGTGGAAATATCAATCATTTAGTAATGGCTGGGAGCTAGCATTATAAAAGAGAAGTGATACCTTAAGAATTTATTTCTAAATGTGAATTCCAAATTCAGTGATAAAGAAGGTTTGGGAAAATAATGTCTTTTTTCCTGGTTTTAATGATTTTAATTCTACATTTTTTGATAATGCATCTACTTTTCTAGAGCTGTGCAGCCATCGGAACTTGTTGGAAGTGTGTGGACAAAGGAAGATAAAGAAATTAATTCTCCTAACCTTCTCAAAATGATAAGGCATACAACTAACCTCACTTTGTGGTTTGAAAAGTAAGTGACTTTCCTGAATCTGCACCTACTCCATATCTGGACATTTACAGTCCATTCACAAGGATACTGTGAAAAATTCTGTTTTGGGAGAATTCCTGTTTTGAGTTGTGTTTAGATGCTAAAACTGGTCCCTGTGAGAATTTTAACATAATGGTCTCAGCTTTTTATACTTAGAATATTTTTAAATCTCTAAACATGTTCAGAATTGTCTCAATTATTTTGATAAACTCATATTTGTTTGTGTTATGACTCAATATTTGATTTTGGAAAACTCATCAATGCTTTAATACAAAATCAAATGTTCTTGTGTATTTAGATGCATTGTAGAAACAGAAAACCTAGAGGAAAGAGTAATTGTAGTGAGCCGGATAATTGAGATCCTGCAAGTTTTTCAAGAGCTGAACAACTTTAATGGTGTCCTTGAGATTGTCAGTGCTATGAACTCTGCAGCAGTGTATAGGTTGGATCACACATTTGAGGTACAGTGAAATGTTTCCCATTTTTGGTATGGAAGTGTAATGCAGTGTACCTTAGCTACACTGAAAGCCTGTCTTTGCAGTAAGCATGTACTTCAGAGAAGGAGCAAGGAAAGTAAATTCCCCAAGAAACTAATCAATCAGGGTGTAAGAGAGAGGGGTTTTCCTTGGTTTCAGGAGCAAGAAATTCATGCTTGCTTAAGAAAGGCTTCTCAGGATGGTGGGGCACTGTCCTCATGGCCTCTGATTTAAATATCTGTGGGGGACCATTAGTCTCAGTATTTTTGCTGGGCTACACCTCTACCCTGCCTTTCTAAACAACCTCTTTAATCTCTCTTTTAAGCAAATTCCAAGTCGCCAGAAGAAGATTTTAGAAGAAGCTTATGAGCTGAGTGAGGATCATTATAAGAAATACTTGGCAAAACTCAGGTCCATTAATCCTCCTTGTGTGCCTTTTTTTGGTAAGTATGTTTGGTTTGAATGAGCTATATCGTGCATAAACATTTGGAAAGTATTGAGCTGATCTACTAAACAGAGTATGAACAATAGTGAGAAGTAAGTTTTAACAGGACAGGTGGGTTGGACTTTCAGGTGCTCAGACATTAATTGCGTATATGTGAAAGAAAAATTTAAGTGACTATTAGTTGCAGATGTTATCTGCAGTAAAAATAACTATGTCTGCAATATCTTATTTACATATTTACTCATTTTTACTTTGAATGTCATCGTTTGAAACGATGAGAAATGCCTTAAATAGAGGGCAATCACATTAGAAATATTATTACTATTGACTAGTAGAAAAAGAAGGACCCCCATTAAGAACTTCAAGAAATAAAACTAGAGTCTCATTTCTACCTAAAAGTCTTATTTCTGTAAAAACAGAGTTTTGAAAGAAAACCTCCTCTTTATCTTCAGATTTAACAGTTCTTTGAAGTAGATTGCTGACATTTAGCAAATTGTGATGTTAAGCACATGGCATTCTTATTCTTGGGCAAGTTACTTAAATGTTTGCTGCAGGTCAGTTCCAAGTCTGGACATTGCACTTGTCCAACATAACCTTCAGGGCAAAACTGAAAGAAAATAGTGTTGATGGCTTTTTTGGCCTTTTACCAATTGGGGAAAGATACACTCCAGAGCTCTACAGAGAAAGATAAGATCAACTGAGAAACCTTCTGTCCTGCCTCAGAGATGAGTAGAGGTTAGCAGGATGACATGTGAATAGCTTCAGTTAGTTCTGTCAAGTTTTACTTGGAAGAATCGTAATTACAGTTCCAGATACATTATCTGTGGAGTTGAGAGCACTTTTTTCTTTCCAATCTTCAAATGATTTGGTGCAATTATGAAGGCAGGATAAAACCTGAAGATAATTTTTTGGAGTTTAGTTGGGGTGTCTAGTGGACTAGAGCCGTTAAAAGCACTTGTGTTCAGTGTACTCTTTTAGTGCAAAATGCTGGTAGTGTTCAGTTGTGTGAGCTTCTTTAACAATAGAAAGATGCATGGACTTTGGGACTTTGATGAGAAAAAGGCAACTTTCTGGAAAAAGGCATGTTTAAATATTTAAATTGTTGCTCTTGTTTGAAAATTAGGTGGAATTCTCTTATTGATGCTAACAGTGAAGTTTTATAAATAATTAGAGTGCACTAATTAAATTCTATAAGAATTCTTTGTATTCCAGTCGTGACTTCCTCCTTGTTTTGTACTACATGTTGAGAACCTCTTCTGTGTGCTCTTTAGGGATTTACTTAACTAACATTTTGAAAACAGAAGAAGGCAATCCTGAATTTCTGAAGCGACACGGGAAAGAACTTATAAACTTCAGCAAGAGAAGAAAAGTAGCTGAAATAACAGGAGAGATACAGCAGTACCAGAACCAGCCATATTGTTTAAGAGTGGAATTTGACATCAGGGTAAGTGGCATGGTTTCCGTGAGTCCATACACTGAGCTACTTTTGTGATGATTCTGTCAGCTGACAGACCCTAAGGATAAACAGAATTCACATATGCTCAAGCTGACTGAATCAGAGATGAGCAGAAGGCCTGTCATAAAACCTCTCTTGGGTCTCACCATAAGAAAGGGCAGAAAGCGCAATGTTTGCAGTTTGGTAGGGTTTGTTTCATTTTCTTCTCAGCTACTGGGACATAGGTAGATCTTCTTAATGATCACTTTAAACAGGAACTGAAACTGGATTCTCACTGACCTTCACTCAGTTAAAATTATTTGTCCAGTGATCCCAGTTGTCTTTTCCTCGTGTGTTACACTGCCTTTATGTTTCCAGGTTAACCTAATAGCACTGTGTTTACATCATGCATTGATGATGGTGATACATGTTTATTTCTCCTGGTGCTTGTTCTCCTTGATCTGAGATGTTCTCTAGGCCGCATCCTCTCTGTTTGCTTTCCTTTCTTCCTTTTTGTTTCTGTTTTTTTTTTACTATCTTTTGAGCTACATACTTTCAGAGAGTCATAGGACAGGCTATCTTAAGAGATTCTGCAAGATTTTCTTCTGTTATTTGTTCTCCTCAGGCTTTGAGTGCGTCGTGAGAGGAGTCTTCCCCACATCAGTGTAACAATAGGCTACGTGCAGCTTCTTCTGAAGGTGTTTGAGCTAACTTGGTCTGATTTTGCACTGCAGAAAGTATTTAGGGTACTTGCACAACTGGTTTTCAGGCCAGGCACAGCAGTAGCAGTGCCCAGCAAAGGGCTGGCAACAAATAGATTTAGTAACTTTAAAGTCTGTTGTACCCTCTGACTCCAGCATTTTCTCTCTTCTCTTGAACAGGTGGGATCAGTAGAAATTAATAGTACTAAGAAGCTGACTAAGTTTAGCTGACAAGTTTTCTACCTTCTTGTATTTCAGAGATTTTTCGAAAATCTGAATCCAATGGGAAACAGCATGGAGACAGAATTTACAGATTATCTGTTCAACAAGTCGCTAGAGATAGAGCCAAGAAATGTCAAGCCTCCTCCAAGATTTGTTAGTATTCAATTTTTGTAAATTTTTTTTCAATAAGTGCTCACATTTGTCTTTCATAGGTAACAGAAGTCATTTTAGATCTCTGACTTCATAAATACAAAGCTACATTTAGGTGATCTCGTGGCCTTTTGATGTTGTTTGATACTACCTTTTTTTTATCGTTTCAGCCCAAAAAATACAGCTATCCTCTCAAGTCCCCAGGTGTTCGCCCTTCTAATCCAAGGCCAGGTACCATGAGACATCCTACACCCCTGCAACAGGAGCCAAGGAAAATTAGTTACAGCCGCATCCCAGAGAGCGAGACTGAAGCTACAGCATCTGCACCAAACTCTCCCCGAACACCTCTGACCCCTCCCCCTGCTTCTGCCACTTCAAGCACCACAGACGCCTGCAGTGTGTTTGACTCTGATCCTTCCAGTCCCTTTCATACAAGTAGGTGCTAATGGACAGCCCACCAACAATGTACCTGTTAGATTTTGTGATGTTAGACAGATGAAGTCCTGTTTAGTCTTCTGAAGTGACTGTAGAAGTAGTTGCTTTTGTCTCCTCGCAGCAGTAAAAACTTTCAGTGTTTTTTATTCCTTTTTTCTTTAGTAAGTTTTTGTAATAAAGAGAGAAACTGAACAGAATTAGGTGTGTTAGATAGAGACTATTACAAGGCTTTGGAGGAACTGTCAAAACAGAAGGCAAAAGTGTATCTCTAGTGCCTGTATATGTCCCAAACAAACTTGTGAGATTTGCTGACAAATATGTATGGGTTGAATATATTTGGTGAGTATCTGATGGTGAACAATGAGAGTAAAAAATGAATGTTTTGTGGGTGCCTTATTCTGCTGTCTGCCATTCCAAATTGGTTTCAGTGTACATGGTTGGTTTTCCTGCAGAACTTAAAAATAAGTATTTCCTTGCTTTAAATCCATCAGGACCTATCCACACCTGTTTTTCTTCTGCCTTCACCGACATACAAGGAAGCTCATATTTTATGGTGTCCTCCCAGTAATTAATAATGGATATAGCCTCCTTTCATGTATGAGGGCTTTCAAAGGTCAGCTGGTTGCCAACAAGGAGGTGAAATGACTTGCTAAAAGCAGAAGTTCCTTAGCAGAGCAATGACATTGTTGAGTTCTCAGCCAGGTCTCTGGACATCTTTAGATACAGACATCTTTAGAAGATGTTTCTTCATTGTTGGGTTGGCTCATTGACTGCAGGTTCAGGTTGTTTTAATGCTGTTGTGGTATAAGAACAAGTTTGTGGTGTGGTTTTGGTCTCGAGGATTACTTAAGAATGTTCAGGAACTGATGGCCACAAAGATGATTGCAGCTCACAAAAGCAGTTTGTCTGGAAGCTGCAAGTTAGAGGCTTGTTTCGTTGTCTTTATTTAACACCTTCTTGATTCGTGATGCTTTTTATAAGCAAATGCTTTATTATTTATGACCCCTTTATTGGCAGCAATACAGAAAATATATTGAGTCAAACAAAAGTTCAACATTATCAACTTTTTTTTTAATGTTCACTAGGATCTGCTTCTGTGTCATCCATAAACTTTACCAAAAATTCAGATGATGCTCCTGTCCCTCCTCCAGTTCCTCCACGAAGAAGGCCAGAATCTGCCCCAGCTGAATCCTCCCCATCAAAAGTAAGTAGGGAGGAAAAATGTTATTTGTGTTCTGGGAGCAGAGGGCAAGGTGTGATAGAAGGTAACTCTTAAAGGTAGATATACATTTATTTTTGAAGAACTGTATGTGAAAGAATAAGCAGCCATGTATTTCAAGCCTTCACAGCTCTGCCTCATTATGTCTTGATCCCAAACAGATGAAAACAGATGGGACCTAAATTTAGGGTTAGAAATGTCTCATCTACTGATGTGCTATGCTTAGGCCTTTACATTGCCCGTGAGAACTGGAGGCTTCAGGCAGATGTTTCCATCTGCAATAATTGTTCCAGAGTATCATTTTGGGATGTATGAATGGGGTAAAGAACTGATGAAAAAAGTAATAATGAAAAGTGATGTACACAACTCAGTCTTCTGAGAAGTTTCTTCAGAATATTTGACCCTGATGCTGTGGTGCTCCGGTGCCTTGCTTTCCCTTCTTATTTACCCATCCTGTCTGCCTGCCTTCTTAAGCCATTGCTACATTTTCCTTTTGCATTTGTCTGGTACTTGGGATCTCATCCAACCTTTGTTGCAGACAGTGTCAAATTTCTCCTGATTTCAGTGTGAGCTAGTTTGTGACTTTAGATTTGAAAATCCAAAATTATTTCGGAACACATATGTCTTTGAAGAGGTTTTGTATATGGCTCTTCTGCAAGTTTTCAGACTACAGGTGACTGCAGTCAGTCAGCAGAATTTAACAGATCATGTTCGTACCAAAGTGTAATTGAAAACATACTTGATAGGTTGTTGGGGAGCAGTTACCCTGTCTCTGTGGTCTGCAGCTTGGGAGCGGTTTACTTCTATAATTCTGACTACTTAATTCCATCTTCTGAGCATAGTTTATTCTTTCCCTCTTCAGCATTATTAGCCTCTCTCCTTTCCTCATTTTCTTGAATAAATATCTGGTGTGTTTACCCACCCCAAGTGCCTGTTGTTGGGGTGGTGGTGGAAGATACCCCCACCTCCCCAGCAAGCAGGCCTGGAATTAGCATGGAAATTGTTACTTTGACCATTCTTTGCCTTGCTTTTGTCCATCTCTGTGCATCTTCATTCCTTCCATCCTTGGCTGTTAACTCATGTATTGATGCACCCTTGCTAAAAGCAATCCACAGTGTGGGAGCTCTGCTTCTGTGTCACAGCAGGGTCCTGTTCTTTGCTGCCACTCTAGAATTTTATTGAATGAAATGTTTGTGTATCTCAGATTACTTCTGCAAACCTGGACAACCCACCAGCAATCCCTCCTAGGCAACCAACCTCTAAAGTGTATTCACCAAGGTACTCAGTGCCTGATCGGACTTGCATCTCTGACTCTGGTGTTACCACTGTAAACCCTCCTGAGTTACCACCACGAGAACCTGTGCGAACTCCAGATGTTTTCTCTAGCTCACCACTACACCTCCAACCTCCACCATTGGGGAGAAAAAGCGAACTTGGTAACACCTTTTTCCCAAACAGTCCATCTCCGTTTACTTCCCCTCCCCCTCAGACACCTTCTCCACATGTAGCACGGAGGCATCTTCCATCACCACCTTTGATACCACAGGATGTGGACCTCCCTTCTGTTGCTGGACCACCTGTTCCTCCACGACAAAGCACTTCTCAACATATCCCAAAGCTTCCTCCAAAAACTTACAAAAGGGAGCACACACACCCATCAATGCATCGGGATGGACCACCATTGCTGGAGAATGCCCACTCCTCCTGAACTATCCCTCGCGCTGGGAGTTGCATTTTCCTGGTGCTATGTCTGTTGCTGGCAATGGATGCACTGAACCTGGTGGTGTCAAGGAGTTGGGATATGTATGCCAAACACTAAAAACTCTCCAATACATTGGAAATGTAGTGTACAGAAATGGAATTGCAAAAACAGACTTTCTAGTGGAAAACCTGGTTAACTTGCTGTTCTTGTTTAAGTATGCAGGACATTGTTCTAAAGTAATTGGACAACTGATTGTACCAGAAAACAGGCTTGAGAGACTTCTTTGGCCAATGAGCAGAGACTGTGTTTGTGTAATGATCAATAATGTCCAGTACAGGAAGGAAAACAGTCTTGTATCCATCAGTACCATACAGTGGCACAGTTTTTGGAATGAAAACATTATGCACTTTTTTTAAATCTCAAACAGGGAACTTTATATCCTTCTTAATTTTCCTTTGCTTTACTTACTCCCTGCTTTAAAATACCTTCCTAAAGTTGTGAGAAGGACTGTGAGGAAGATCTGTGGTACCTAACCAAGCTAGAATTAAGGCAAAGCACTGTATTGCGGTTCTGTTTACAAGTTGTTACAATGAGTAGTAGGGGGTACCTAGGCTTCACCAAAGAGGTACTTTATTATTGTTTTCTGAAATACTGTGGTGCCAGTTCAAAAATAAATTTTTGCCAGGAAGCATAATGTCTAATTATTGCTTTCTTTAGATAGAGCAGATGAAAGTCTTACATCATTAAGGTGGCAGCAAACTTTTTTTTAAAAGCAGCACTATCATCTGAAGCAAATATACTACTACATTTAGAAGACTGTTAATCTCTGCTAGGTTATGTCATGTTCTTTTTAAGGTTTACTGATAATCCATTTCATGGCTAGTAGCTATTCTTTTTCAGTCATGCCATGAAAACAGTCACTTGTCAACTTCCATAGCTGTTGTCATGTTTTACTAACAATAGATTAATCAGCATACATAGAATTGCCTTGCAGTTGCATAAATCGTGTGTATATAGTGAATGTTGCATAAATATACTTGCAGATTGTTTTTAATTTAATTGAAATAAAGATATGTTTGGCTGACATACGTTAAATTATTACATGGACGAATGCTCAACTTAGTTTTTCAGTTAAGCACTGAAGGGGATAAAAGCCCATGTTGTGGTACATATTTTTCTAATTCAATGTATGTATTTTAATAGTAAGTCCAAAGAGAGGTTGGTTTTGGCACGGTACAAAATAATAATTAATGTTTGAGAAACTGGGTTACTCCCAATCAGAATTATTATACCTTATAAAATGTCTCACAGCTCCTCTATGACACATATTAGAAAAAAAATCAAACTGATATTAATCTTTGCAGTAGTTTTCTCTGTCCAAAATACACATGACAGAACGTGTATGTTATAAGTATTCTGGCATGGATTATCCATAAACCTGTGTGCTGCTCTTCAACTCCAGACAGTACTGGGACAGTAATGGATGGCAGTTATTGAAGAAAAGAAGCTCTGTAATCTCCTCCACAGTAAGTATGTGAAGCATAAAGTATCTCCTCTTCAGTTAATGTGGCTCATGGGACAGAGTGAAATTCTCTCACATTTCCTCTTTGGAAGCAAAACACATTTCACTGTCCTGGAAAGCTGTGTCAGTTAAAGATGGTATTAAGTGAATGATGATGGAAATCACCTTTTTTAATGCTTTCAGCAGTGCTATTAATCAAGGCCCTTTGATTGTTTAGTGTGGTCATAACATTTCAGAAAGCATTCTAATTTCAACAATAATGGCAGTTTTCACCATAGTCAAATCTCAAAACTGTCAGTTTTATTCTTTCTTTGGTGTCTTTAACAATGTTGTTTTGAAACTTTTTTTCTGGCAAAAGAAGAAAAAGTGAAGATCTCTGAAGGCCAAGGTTTTGAGGAGAACATTATGTGGGAGCTTTGTAAAAACTCTCCAGCCACAGGAGGTGTAGTTTAGGTTATCAGTTCTTTGGGTATAAACACCATGATAAACATACTGTTGGCAATGTTGTTTAAATTATTAGCTCATCAGATTGCCAGGAAAACTCCTTAAATTTAGACTTTCTGATCTGTATTTCTTCTTTGGCACATTCTTATCTGCTCTTGTGCAGCCAAGGCAGACCAGGCTGGAGGAGTGACCCATTGGTTAGATGGGTCAGTTAAACCTCACATGGGTCCTGCTAATCAGATTTCTTAAATGTCAGTAGGTCTCTGTTTTCCTTTTTGAAATGGGGAATGCTGTTTCATATTTGTGGTTGAGGATAAAAGGACTTTTACTGGTGAGATACTGGGACAAGAGGTGGTGATAATGGCAAGAGCCTAATGTAGACATTTGTTGGATCTCAGCAGAATGGGTCAGTCCTGCAAACCATGGTGTTTGACTCAGCTGCAAACAGGAAGAACAGGGTGGGAATCAAACCTGTTGCATTTAGAACAAGAGTTTTGAGTACAACTGCTAAGCCACTGGTTTATGTAATGACAGCTTTGTGTTAATAATCTCTAGTCTGTAATGACTTCTTATTTGGACCGTAATTGCATTAGTGACAATACTTTTCACATAGAAAATTAAATCATTTTAATGATGCTGTCTTGTCTCCTTGGTAAAATGACCCTGGATGATCTGGTGTGGCCTGGGATGATCTCGTATGGCCTGGACAATGAAACGTGCTTGTGTGGAGGCTGGGAGCGTTGCTGTGTTACTCTATAGGGCTGATATATGGCTAAAAACTCAGCCTAAACAGTTGCAAACTGTGTGGGCAGGGTTATAATGGTCAGCAGAACTTTATAGGTGTGGAAGTTAAAAATTTGTGCTGTTTCACCTCCAGGTTTCTATGTCATATATAGTCTAGTGCAACAGTGGAGCATAACCTGGGTTTGTTCATTGTCTTGCAGAGTATCGTGGTTGTGTCTTAGCTCAGAAGAGCCCTATGGGAATTTGGAAGTTCTAGGATTACAGGTGCAAGGTCCTTCACCTGGACTGGGGTAACCACTGTTTTCAGTACAGTGGGAGATGGAAGGGGTTGAGAGCAGCCCTGGGGAGAAGGACTTGGGAGTGTTGGTTGTCGAGACGCTCAACAGGACCTGGCAGTGTAATGGAAAGTGAACTGTTGTGCAGCCTGGTTGACCCCAAGGTACATGCATTTGTCACACATTCAGCAGCCATTGAACTTGTCTATAACTAGGGAACATTATCCTGCTTCGGGGTTGATACCGTGGAAGCATCTGAGTGCTCTGTCTTCAAGAAGCCGTTTCCGCTGTGGACTAACCTGTTTCTGTAATATGCCTCTCTTAAATCAGAGAGGGAGAGGTCTGTCTCAGTAAGAGCAAGCTAATACACTGGATTTAGATTCTTCAAGTTTTAGATTGACATCGTGGGATGTTTAATGATTTTTCTTTTGTGTGTATTTTAAATTAGATTTTCTGTTTAATTGGCCTGATTCAAGCTTGTTAATATCACTGGAGGTACCACTGTTAAGGTAGCAGATTATTGTGTTTCATAGAAAAAATGGTTGAATTGTCATTTCTAAACCTGGATGATGCATAGGTGAAGCCTTTCTTCAGGAAAGAAACCTGTGGCCCAACAGGTGTGAAAAGTGCTTTTAACTTACTTTGTAAATTCCCTTCCTTGTTTTCCATTAAAAAAAAAACCAGAACACACCCTTAAATGCATTTTTCTGTCAGCTCCGAGCAAATTTACCTTTTGCATTCAGTGGAAAATAGTGCATTATAAGGGAAACAAAGTAAAGAGTAAGGGGTTTTTAATTGATTTTTTTACTTTCTAGCCAGCAAATGTGAAATCTTGAACTGGGTGGCTAAAAAGTTGTAAGGGGAAAATAAAAACCCATTTGCCAGATGCATGAAAATTGAGCTGCCAAATGTGCAGAACATCCATAATATTTTTAAAGAGAAGGGTAAACAAAGGTCACATGGTACCGGAATTGCTTTGGACAAATTTGTTGAATCTGTTTTGTAATGAGCCTTTTTTTGTTTCTGAGAAGAACAAATCTTAGGTTTCAATAAGTTTGTTCCATTTGCCTTTGTCTGATGCCATGGTTACTTACAAAATGAGTAAATGTTAAAAGTTTTGTCATCCAGTTATAAAAAAAAAAAAAAAAGCCCAAATAAACAAAAGAAAAAAGAGAGAAAAAGAAATGTAATCTGTAGCTGGTGTATCTGATGATCCGTGACATAGCCATCTGATCTTTGTATGCTGTGTCTGCAGTGATATTCAGATTGCATTTGAGTGAAAATTTAGTAGTGACTGTTACCTTTTGACATAAAAGATATGTTCTAAAGATAATTAAAAAAAAAGAAAAGCCTTACGTATCCCAGAAGTGTACACTTAGATTATCTAAGATACACTGACAGTCCTTGTAGTCTGAGACTGACTTCCTTAGGCTTAAATACGGGGTGCTCTATATTGAGGACAGTTGTGAGTCTGCTACAGGGGTAGGTTTTGCTCAGGATAGTAAAATACTAAAAAAATGCTGCAGTTTGTAAGCAGAGGAGCCAATATGAAGTAGAAGACAAGTAAGGAATGTGTACATACAGTAGGAGACATAAAATAGCATCTTCTAACTGTGTTGCTCTCCACCCCAGGGTTATTCATTGTAGGTGTTACCCCAGCTCAGCAAGCTTTCTGTTACAACTTTACTGTGTCAAAGGATTTGCAGCCTATGAGTAAATACTGTTTCTTGAATTTTACTGTATGAATTTTTTAGGGAGGTGATTTCCTCTAAGAGCCTACATCTCGTCTCCTTCTTGAATCAGATCACAGCAAATAAAGGGACATCATGTTTAATATCTACAAAAGAGCCACATGTGAAACATCTGCTTTCAAAGAACAGAGTGAATAAATTAAAATCATTCACAAGTAGAACAGTAGCTTCTTCCATCTGATCCACCCCACAAAACCAAACAGTGGCCAAAGACAGGACAATGCATGCCCCAGGTTCTCCTCCATTTAGACCTGAGCCCTGACAACTTCATGTGGAATTTGAAAAAAACACCCAAATTCCTTGGAATCTGTTGTGGTCATAGCCCTTACCAAGGAATATTTGTACTTGTACATGTACATGACTTGTACTGAAGTGAAACCACTCTTAAGAACCTGTAGAGGAAGCCAGGATACATTGCAACTCTGGAGAAGAAAAGTGGGAGAAAGTGCCTAAATTATATAAACTTAGAAGCAACCTCAGTTATGCTGGCTTAGAGGAATGAAGTGGTGAGAGGATACATTTGACCAGCACTGAAAGTCAGAATAATCTGAGGAGAGTCTAGGGTGTCTGACTTGAGCAGGGAGTGTAGCCATGGAGAGGTGATCTGGAAGAGTCACGGTCAGGATGACAGAATGTCCTGTCAGGGACTGTCTAAGGCACTGGCAGTTCCCCAGCAGCCTGCTGATATGAGAGGAGCAAAGACCCCAGCAGATTTTCACAGGGGTAATACTTTTTTTGACTCTAGAGTCAAACCTCTGCTGGCATACTCAGATCTCTGAGACCACTGTCCTCAAAGAGGACAAAATGCTGCAGAGAGCTACAGAGCAGCAGGAGGAATGCTGCAGGTGCTGTGTGGCATGGCGAGGTGTTGGCATTGTGGGCTGAGTTGTCCCTGTTTGTGATGTCGTTTTCTTGGCCCTGCTGAGAGTGTGACAAAAGTAAGATAATAGAACTGGAAAGAACTGGAATTAATTTTTTTTTTAAAACTTGGTCTATGACAGATGTTTGTGATATACATGAAGATACTAAGATCTCTTACAGAGTTGGATAGGTGAAGTTAGAGTGGTGTATACTGGCACTGGAGGAGACTTACAGGATTTTTTTGTGAAGGTTCATGTGTCTTCAACAGAAGCAGCAGAAGGGAGTAAAGGAGATGGAGGAAGGAGATGAAGAAATGTCACAGTCAGTTACACCAACAGGAGGATTTTGACCAGAAGCCTAGAGAGTGACTCAGCTGAGTTCTGAGTCAGAGTCTTAGAACCACGTGTAGGAAACAGTCTTCTTGCATGGCTGTGTGTGTAGGGGTACAGGATTTTGTAAGTAATGTTGCCTTAGAAAGGAACCTGAGAAACAAGTGTTTCTTTTAACGGATGCAGCCTTCTGGCTGATTCAGGGCAAGAGACAACAGTGTTAATTAAAAGCAACATTTATTTGGCACGGGAAGAAAAATAATCCAGAGCACACATGTACACTAAAGGTGAATTTGGAATAGATCCTGCAAGAGGTTGTGTGTTTCTGTGTGGTTGTGAGCATCATTCATTCATATTATTTACATTTGCAGATTCTGAGCAGGTACAAGGACATCGCAAATGATAAGTATAGACCTGGAAATAAGAACTCATACAGAATGAGAAAGAAAAAAACATCCATTTTGACTGTGCCTTAAATCACTAAAACAAAAGCTAAAATCTACATGCATTTTACAAGCAAGGGTCTGCCACTTTGGAAGGATTTCCTCATCCAGGAGAAGTTAGCAGGTAGGTCTTTTCCTTTGTCCTCTTTCTGTCCTGGCCAGTGTGAAAACCAGGTTTGTTCTGTGAAGGACAGAAGTGTCATTACCTGTATGATACCAAAGCATCAGAGCCTTTGACAGCATCAGTGCAGTACGGTGGACACTTGTCCATAATAGTACAGCTCTGGTTTCATGGACAAACAAATAGTTCTGTCTATGGCTCATTCTTTTGCAGAACAAACAGGCTTTGCTGATGCTTCAGTCAGAAGTATCTGTCTCTTTTTTCGTATTTCTATCCTGGCCCTACACAGTCTGACTGAAGGCTGCCAAGTCCTAGTAATTGTCTTTGTGATTCAGTGGCTGGTCAGCATGGAGCAATCCTGACTGGGAAGGGCTAGGGAATTTGTAATTTAATGAGGATGTGAGGGAAAGAGTGGAAGCGGAGGCGGGGGGGTTGCCATTAAAAGCCTTAAATTTAAAAAAAAAAACTTCCCAGAGTAGTTTCCTTAAGCTAGGGGAGGAAAGTATGATACTTCTTTCCTCTTTGTAAGGAGGAGAACTGAATTTTGGTTTCATTAAAATTTATGGGACAGGCATCAGCTAAAACATTTTAATCTCCGGGGTTTTTCTTGGTCTCGTTCTTGAAATGCTGGGAAAACCCTGATTGCAATAAAGGATGGATTCTGTCTGTCTCAGGTGAATAGCCCTTTTCACACACACCTCTTTACTTCCACGAGAAGAGGAAAAGCAGATGGTAAATGCAGATCAGTCAACACTGTGGGAGAGCTCTAGGCCCTGCATCTGCAGTGGGTATTAGCCACTGCATCCATCCTCATGCTCTGAGGCTTTCCTGTGCTGTTGCCACTGCCAGGAGAGCCACGCAGCATGATGGGTGCTCTTCTCTTGGCACCAAATTCAGTCACCCTTGTGCTGATGCTGGGAGTCCCAAGCCCCTCATCTCACAGCCTTGCATATTTCCCCCAAGACATTGCTGTTGGCCCCACAGAGACAGTTCAAAACCTCTTAAGTTGAAGCTGTCCTTTAAGACAAATCAGTGTCCCAAGCTTGTCAAAACAGGGTGATAAAACCATATTTCCTTTTGAAAGTGCCCTCAGAATGCCCCAGCTTCAGGTAACACCACAGTTCACCAGTAGTACTCCACTGGTAACACCACTGCACCAGTGGTGCCCTTGCTGCTGAGGTGTGACATGGGTGTTGCATCAGAGGGCTGTGTTTCCATAGAAAAGCTACATTCTTTGTAGCAGAGATCAAAGTTGTGGAGGGTTTCTCATGTCCAAATGCGAGGAGGGTGGCATGTGTGTGGCCTTGTTGTTCGTAAGGTGCACAAGGAGGAGAGCCTATGACCTTGAACATGGTGCACCATTGACTACTTTTCTGCCCTAGTGCCTCAATTTTTACCTGGAAGAACCATTCCAAAGCTGCACGTGATTGGGCTTGTAAGGTGGTGTCAGGCCAAAGAATTATTAGCAAAGTGTATTTCAGGTGTGTTACAGACCAGGAGCCAGGACACTGGTTGACTGTCAGTGTCTGCATTGATCCACAGTGGGGATAAGGTGAAGTGTCTTTGTCTCTTGTGGCAGTCCCTGGGCTCAGCTTGCATCACCTGCCTGGAGACATGGGCAATTTTGACAGCAGGAGCAGAGATTCATACAGCAGGAAGCAATTCAATAAACAGGGTGCCACATAAAAGGTGAAGGAGGATTTTGGGGAATGATTGAAGTCCAAAAGAAAGGATGTTGCTGATAAAGCAGTACAATACTCAGGTGCTTCAGCTGATTCTTCTTAGACCTTCTCAAACCACCCAGGTAATACGAGCTGGAAGACATCTTTGATGGTGCATTTTTTGGGAAAGTAGAGGAAAGAAGGGAATTTTAGACTTCTGGCCAGGATGCCAGGGCTGCAGAGGTAACCCATCTGTTGTGGGTGAGCCCAAATAAGACCTGACATGAGTCTGGAAGAGCAAAGATGTATGGCAAATCAAGCAGTTTTGGAGGATGAGGGGGAGAGAAGATAGTGGGATTCAGCCAAAGCTTTCCAAAACTGAGGGAAGTTAAGTCAGGCCGGGATGAAAGCTAGCAAGTTCCTGTGCTTTTTGGACGTGCTGGTTGAGCTCCACTGCAACCCAAAGCCTGGCCCTGCCCTGTGCTAGAAAGAGCAGGATGCGTTTGTAAGGCAGTTGTGACAGTCTCCTCTCCCCCACCCCTCCACCCTCTGTGTTAGTCAGGGGAATCTTGGGGCCTTGCTGTCTGTCTCCACCCTCGGGGACCTGGGGAAGCACTGTTGTGCTTAGGCTGTGGCCTGCCTTTCTTGGGGCTGCTTATTTCTTTTTGAAGAGCTTGCGGAAGGAGCTCCGGAAACCCCCTTTGGGCTCGTGCCGTGGGTTGTGGTCGCTGAAGGATGTTTGCTCATTGTCATCCTTCTGGCAGAACCTGGTGTTGTCTTCTGCATGGAGCTCCTAAAAGGGAAAAGACAATTTAACCAGCATTTGCAACCTCACATTCTTGTTCCCTTCTCTCTTTCTCTCTCTCTGTGCTACGAGGGACCTCGTGAGTGAGGAAGTGCTGGCAAGGCTGGGAAACAACAGGTCACTTGGGCCTCAGGAACACTGGTACCTCTGCAGAGAGCATGTTGCTGGCTCTGAGGCTGAGGCAGTGACAGAGGAGTAGAAGGATAAGCTTTGTTAGAGGGAGCTGGAGCCTTTCTTGCTAAGCTGTTTGCTTAGGGAGAGCTTACTATCTCCTTTTGCCAGTGAGGGAGCAAGCCAGTCTGGGCAGTTGGAAGAACTTGCCACCCTCTCCTTTCTCCCCTAGGGCAAGGAGGCTTCAGGCGTCTTGAGCTGTGATATGGTGTAAAAGACTTCTGCTGGCTCTGCTGCTGCACAGTTCTATATCTGTGGGGCAGAAGGCTTCATTAGCACACAAAGTTTCTGGTAAATGTGCCCTAAAAGATCTTTCCCTCTTTCAGGAGAGTGCCAAGCTCCTCTCAGCAAGACTCTGGACAAGACCCTTTTCTCCAATTCTGCCCACCACTGCCATGGTGACCTCCTTTGCTCTGTGAGGGAGAATGTGTCCTGCAGTTCTGGACAAGCTCCACATCTGCACCCTGCTGTGGGCCATAGCTCTGTGCAGGTGAGTGCCAAAGAGCTCACAGGCTCCTGTTTCTGTGGGGCCTGTGTTCCCTGTTATCTCCTCTGCCTTGTATCCTCTTTTCAGCCATCCACCACCTCCTTTACTCAATAGGTTTGGGTTTTTTCCTTTTCTTTTGATGTTTCCTTGCTGCCTTTTCAGTCAGGCTGTTAGAACCTACCTCACATCATTATCTGCATCTACAGCTTCATCTGTATCTTGCCTAGTTTTAACAGGAGGGTGTTTCTCCACATGACAGTGACAGAACTAGCTGTGCACCCTTGGCCTCTTCCCCAGGAAGCTAAGGGCCTCTGCTTCCTGACTGTAACAGCTCAAAGCTGACTTTGGACTGTCAGTGCAGACCTGGTGTTCCTGAATAGTTAGAGTGCTGCTTGCCATGTCCCATCTGAAGGACACGGTTGCTGGGTTCTGACTGTTCTCACGTAGATTTTGGCACGGGTCTACAATCCATGCAAAGAATGCAGGTGAAACAAAACTTGTGGACCAGATCCTTGCTGGTGTTAAATGGGTTGAGTTTGGCCAAGTCATGCTGGTTTACACCGGCATGACTTACCCAGCACTTACCCAGCACTCCTCACAGCAGGTGGAAAGGCACCTGTTTAACTGGGTGCCACCCATGGCACTGATTTCAAACAGCTTTGTGCATACTTTGTGATGTGATCAGAACATTCACTTGTGGGGGGTGAAGCTCACTGACAGGTGGAGAAACTGAGAAAAGAGGCTACCTGGTCCCAAGGGTGTTGTAGCTGTCACTCAGCCATCTGTGCAACCCTGCTTGTCCCAGGGGAAGACATGTTTGAAAAGGAGCTGTCTTGTCCCTCCCTTGGGCATGTACATGCAGGTGAGGACTTTGAATGTGTGGACTTGAAAGCTATTTTGGCGTGTTCTAGTCTAACTGTATCTCAGAACTTTCTCCTGCTGCTGCTGCTGCACCACCATGTGCCATTTTTTTCCTCCTCTTATTTTAGCCTCCTTACTTCCAAAAAGCTCGGCTTTTCACCCGCTCCTCTCTGTGGGGGGAAGTAGCTCCTTTGGGAGCTTCGAGATGAAGCTGAGATCATGTGAGGCTGAACATTCCTCTCCTGCTTCTGCTGCAGACGGCTTCCACTGCTGCTCCGTGTGCTGTAGAGTCTGGTGCTCACACCCTCAGCGCTCCTCGGCAGCTCCTTCAGAGACCTGCTCAGCTGCTTGCCTTTGCTGTGGAACATCTCACGCTTGTAAGTACTGCTGCTCACAGGAGTGCAGCTCTTAGGCAATGGCTGTAAGGCATGGTCTGTCCTCTCTGGTTCTGAGGTGAAGTTAACAGGCCTAAGGAAGCAAATATCTAAGCTGGACTCAGAAGAGGCTGGAGAGCAATTCTCAAAGAGAGCGAGGTTTTGAAAGGTGTCTTCTTCATAGGGGCCTGGCATGGTGAAAACCTCCCCAGGGTAGTCAAACTCTTCGTAGCTTGGTGCAAAGTTCCTCGCATCCTGCAGCAGCTCCACGGAGGTCCTGATGGCTCTCTCAGTGTTTCCCACCGCATCAGCCGGTGGTGCTTCATACTCCATTTCAGGGATGGATTGTAAGGGGGCTGTCAAAGCCTTGAGTTCCTGCTCTGTCAGCTGAGAGGATGCAAGGATGTTCTCTGGCCTCTCATGTTTTCTACTTTCCATCTCCCAGTCAGGGGGCTTTACAGCCTGGATGTTCTCAATCACAGTTGGCTGGGGTTTCTTCATCTGGGGCATCAAATGCCTTAAAAATAAGAAACAAAACAAAAAAACAGAGGGAAGTGGAATACTAAAGGATGACAAAGCACAACAAGCCCCCCCACCCCTTCACTCCCCCAGCCCTATTGTGTTGATTTATGGCCCAAAGGTATTTTCTTATCTTGGAGAATAGTAACAGAGCTGGCACTTACAGAAATTGCCTGGCTGGTTAGGAGGAGCAAACTTGCAGTAGCTTTGGCTGACTTTTGTACTCTACAGTACAAAATGAATAGAAACTGAGATGAGAAGCCAACTGCTCCATCTCTCTCCTGTTCTTCTGCATTTTGGATTTTTACTTTCCTCCTCTTTCTATAATGTAGGGGCTGTGCCTTACTTTCCTGTGGTCTGGTTGTCTTTTCAGGTGGACAGGATTTCTCTCTTGGGTAGGGTGACTCTGTACCCAGAAGTGTGTCAGGAGTACTTGAAGGTCTGCTACCCTCCTCGTGTTCCAGGTAAATCAGCAGAGTGAGTGCTCTATTGGATGAGGTATTAGGTGCAGGGCATGATCTCCATGGCCCTTAAAGAACAATAGTTAGGAAAGTCCTATGACCATCTTCTGGGGTCATAATGAATGGAGGGGGGGAACCTTGTGATGTTCAAGATGTGCAGAGTTCTGCATCTGGGACAAGATAACCCCATGCATCACAAACAAGGCTGAGAGATTTGGGTTGAGTACAAGCCCTGGTATGAACTCGGTGTTACAGCCAGTGCCAGGGTAAAGATGAACTGACAGTATGCTCTCATGGCAGGCAAGGCAAACCCAGCCTGAGTTGTATGGTCATATCTGCATGGCCAGATGTGCCTGGGGAGTTATTTTCCCCACTTCTGTTCAGTACTGATGAGGCCCCACCTGGCCCCATGGTGAGTCCTCTGTTCAGGATGAATGTGGGGGCAGTGCCAGCTGAGGCTACCAAGATGGGGGCCTGGAGCATGATATCTGTGAGAGGAAGGAGATTGTCTTGGGCAGTCTGGTGAGAAAGAGGCTAAGGACTGATCTAATAACATTACTGCTTCAGGGGGACTTGGAATGATGATGCTAAACTCTTCTTGTTAGTATCAAATGATGTAAGGAAGCACAACAGCCACAAATTATTGGTGTAAGAAAAAAGGCAAGTCTGTCATGTTTCTCTAGTCATCTTCTCAGTTGGCACCTATCAATAAGCTGGAAATGGCCAAAGGGGAAGCTGTATGAGGAGCAGTTGAGGTCACTTGGTCTGTCAGCCTGGAGAAGGCTGAGGGGAGACCCCATTGCATTCTGCAGCTTCCTCATACGAGAAGTAGAGGGGCAGGCACCAATCTCTTCTTTGGCGACCAGTGACAGGATCTGAAGGAGTGGCCTGAAGTTGTGTCAGGGGAGGTTTAGGTTGGATATTAGGAAAAGGTTTTTGACCTTGAGGGTGGTTGGGCGCTGGACCCAGGGAGGTGATCATAGCACCAAGCCTGTCTGAGTTCAAGAAGCATTTGAACAATGCTCTCAGGCACATGGTGTGACTCTTGGGGCTGTCCAGTGCAGGGCCAGGAGTTGGACTTGAGGATGTGTGGGTCGCTTCCATCTCAGAATATTTTGTGATTCTGTGAAGATTGCCAGGTCCTACCAGTAGCTGTGTTTGTCTTGAATTAGTCTGATGTCTTTTTGAACCCATATTGTACTTGTATCTTGTGCTAGTCAGTCCCATCATTCAATTATGTGCTGTGGAAAAGTATTTTTCCCCCTACTCTGAAACCTTCATCATGTTTCCTAGCTCTTGTAATGCTGACAGTGAATAGTGCAGAGTGTCACTATGCACACCACTCTCAGGCCTACACAAATTCATATCCTCCCTGTTAGGGAGCTAGGTGTTAAGGCAGCTAGCAAGAGCATTGGCAGCCTTGGGTAGAGCCCTGAAACATTTCTTGCTTGTAAGCCACATGGTAGGGGATAGCAGGAAGGAGCCAGCCCTTCATCCCTCTATCTGTATACAGGGAGTTGTTTTGAAAATGACAGCCTGTAACTGCCTAGTGTCACTGCACCATATGGGTGAGGAGAGTTTTCAGCCTACTTTGAAAGCCACCTACTAGAACAACAGGCTTACGGGGTTGTTGTGCCAGAGGAAGGTGCTGGTGGGAATGACTGTATTGTCTCTTCAGTGTGGATCCCACTGTCCCGCATTGATGCTGCACTGGGTGTTGGAGAAACCTCCTGGCTTGTACACTGGGAGGTGAGACCTTTGTACAGCTTCACCAGGGATGACCTGAGGGAGGAGAAATCCATCGTCGGGCTAAGAAATAAGGCAGGGAATGAGCACGAGCATGTAGAATCACAGAAAACAGGACTGGGAAGGACCTTAATATTCCCAATCATCTCTTCCCCCTCCAAGGAAAACTTGTTCCACCTGGTCTGTTCCAGTCAGCAGGGCCTCCTGCTTTCTGTCCTGTTCATAATGCCTATTCTGGTAGCAGTCCCTCCCCAGCAGTCTGCTCCAGCTCTTTACCACCCTCCAAATTTAGAGGCTTCCCTTGAAGTTTGATCTTGTCCTACTCCCCAGGTAAATCATCACAAGGAGCAAAGGCAACCAGATTTTAATTTGAGTAAAAAGCCTTGATTTCAAGGAATTGTTCTGAACTGCAACTTGAGAATCTACATTCAGAGATCACACATCATAGTTCATCTCAAACAGGTTATGGGAGGCTTTTGTTTCTCCCTCTCCTTCCCCTAGTAAAATAAGATAACCCTATTCTTTTGAAATCTTAGCCCATGGGGGAAACATTCACCTTCACCAGGGCCTCGAGCTGCCAAAGCAGCTAAATCCCTGCGTGTTTTTCCACTGGGGAGTGACTTTGACATCAACTTAAGGAATCAGCTGATCCCATGAAACATATGGCTGCTATGTTTAGAAGGATTTAAAAGTGATTTTCCTTTCTCTCTCAAAATTAGAGAGAAGGGCCCACCCCAAATCAGTTTGGAGGCCAAATGCCAATAGCAGTCCTTCTCCAGCGCTCCTGTACAAAGGATTTGTTTTATTTCAACAGAGCAACATGCCTGTTGATCTTGCCTGGGCCTAAACCCCCCGCTGCCTGGATTCCCCTGCACCTCCCTTCCCTGGTGATAGGGAGTATAAGCTGATGTTGTGCTTACTTCTTCAGCTTTTTCCTCTTCTGTATCAGCAGGTCTTCATTGCATTGGAAGAGGAGACTATAGTGTGAGATGAAAACCCGGAGGCGCTGCACACACACCAGCAGCAGGTAATAGTCAGGATGCTCTTGCTCCGTGAACTTCAGGACATTCTGAGGCACAGAGGAGAGCAGGCTGTATGGAGGGTGTCCTAACCCTTTCTGGGTAGAAGGTGCTACTGGAACCGTGGATTAGTACTCTGGAGTGCACATGGCACTGCCCTTTGGAGCTTTTCAAGACAGTTTCTGAGTGACCTGGATGGGGCCTCCCTCCTACTACTCCAGTGCAAATGCACAAGTAACCACATGGAATGTGTGGGTGATGCACTGATTGAGCTTAGCTTTGGATAAGTAAACCAATGTCTTGGCTTTGTGGGGCTTGCTTTCTGTGTCATTTGCCTTGCCTGAAATGCTTCAGTACAATTCTGTGAACCAGAACTCTTTTTATCAGCCATCTCTCTGTAGGAAAGATTGTTGGGCCCTAGGAACCCTCTCAGTCTCTCAGCTAACAGGCATGTGGAGCACTCAGCAAAGACCACAGCTGTTAGGTTGGAGCTCACAGGAGATGTGTCCCATCTCTGTCCTCCCATTCTCCCAGAGCAGCAGGCAGCAGACTTTTTGCCTCCCCAGGGGACAAAAGGTTGTTCTGTCAGGTCAAATGGAGAAACTGGCAAAAATAAGTGAGCTTCAGGTGAAAATGATGAAAATTAAGCTATTTCTAGCTGGCTTTCCCTTTCAACTTTTTTTTTTCCCCCCAAAGAGCCCACTGGGTTTGCCAGAAGCCCTGTACAGGCTCAAGTACCAGCTCTGAATTAAAAGTCACCTGCTGTGATAAGAGTTCAACAAGACAGTTGCCATCCTGGGGCCCTACCTGTAGATGAATAAGGTATTCAGGGATTCGCTGGACTATATGGAAGAACAGAATGTAGAGATCAGACTTGATTTCTTCTTCTACCTGAAACAGAGAAAACAAGAGTCTTTCCCACCCATAAACCATGTAGTTGTGCTGTAAGTAGTTTTAAGAGTTCACAGAAGCGCACCAGTCCAATGGCAGATGTATGTGACAGCACACTGTGACATATCTTCATCTTGCTTATGGAAGGGACAGTTGCAACTCCTTCCGCCAGAAATACTAGGTTGAAATCGTTTAGGTAGGAGATTATTTATGAGGGGCTCTCAGCCTAACTGAGCAGGGGTGTATGTTTAAAGGGCACTAGTTAAGTTTCAGTGAAATGCCAGGTATACACTGTTGTTCAGAAGGAAGTTCTTAGCTAAGGCCCAAATGAATTGAACAAGATGAGATTGACTTCTAAATTAAAATGTCTTGGAAGCAAGCTAATGTGGTTTAGTTATTGCACTTCAAAACTACCTTTACATTTAACTTTCCTAGTTTAAACCAAGAATCAAGTGTGTGAGACCAAACACCTGAACAGTGAAGAGTCTTATGTATAAAGCACTTACAGCCTCACTTTTGATCTCTCTGTTTGGATGAGTCCTCCATTTTCCAGGAGACACTGTTTGTCTGGAAAAGGTCTGGGTAGCACGCGCATAGGCAAGCTTTTGGGAGGTTTAATCTGAGACACTGTTTCATGTCCCAGCAGAAAAATAGGTTTGGTTACACACAGTGTTAAAGCTGCCTTTTGTAGGTGTGTGTCAGCCATGGGAACTTTCAGGAAACTGGCATTTGGCAACAGAACAAGTGGATTGGCAGAAGAGTCCTATTGTGGGCAGACATAATGGGAAGAGATCCAGGTTTGCCATTACGTGTCTTTGAAGTAGGCAGGAAGTTTACCTCCTTCAGGATCACCACGTGGATCAGAGAGATGCATTCTGGCAGGTCCCTCAGGTAAGCAACGTAGTAGTCCAGAAAATTATTCTTTCAAAAGAGAAAGAGGAAGGAACAAAAAAACTTAAGAGAGATTTTTGGTCATAGAGCCAGCCAGAATGAGAAAATGTTGACTCCCCACCACCACTCCTGGAAGATCATCAGTGCAACAGAGCTGCTGAGTGTGTGACTCTTTCAGGGCTCAGAACTTCTCATGAAAGGCCATTTTATAAAATGTGATCAGCTGTTGAGCACAGTGTGTAAAGCTTTACAGCAGGTGGGAAGGGGTAGAGAGGCTGGGCAGCAGGAAGCTTTTCTTATTTAAGACTCTTAAAATTTATAAAGCATCAGATGAGTTTTTACACATCGTTACCGGAGAGGTTCCACTGCTCACCAGGGCAGACCTTCACCCTGAGAAGAAGATGCAACAAACCATACAGCATAAGAGGCCTGCCCACCTGCTTGTTGTAACTCTAAGCAAAGTGTATTGGGGAAGGGGAGTATCAGAAACACTCCCTTCTCACACTTTTAGTGGAAATACAGACATTCAAACTGTCAAGGTTCATGTGTGGCTCCTGCAACCGAGTCTAGGTCTCATGCACTGATTATAGAGCTGTGCTATGAGGCTGCATGCCCACAGGTGTGTCTGGCACGTGGGCTCCCAGAACAATCAAATACTACAGCAAAGGGGTACCACGCACCAGGACTCTGCTCAAAGGAGGCTTTGCTGAGAGGTCTTACCCGAGCCACAGCTTCACAGCACAGCCCCTCTGTTGCAAGGCGTCTTGGGCCATCTGTGGGCCATCAACACAACAGCATAACAGAGGAGTCTGGAGAGGTCTTTAACATACCTCATCATTTGTTAACTTCAGGAAGATGTCTCCTAGGATCCCTTGTCGTGGCCAGCTCAGGACTCGCTCCTGCAGAGCGTGAAGTAAATCCACATGCTGCTGGACCAGGAACCGCAGAGAGTTGGGGAAAAAACTGAGGGGAGACGATTTCAGGCTGGTTACATGGAGCAAAAACTCAGTCCTAATAAGCCTGTACTGCTGAAGTGAACCATTCATGCTTGGCCAGCAGAGTCTTGCACATGCATTATTAACTACACATATTATTGCTACTATAGCACAGGTATTATTAACTACTTTTGTTGGAGTTCTGGTTGCATCAGGAGGTCCTGTTTTGGCTGCTGTGTACATGAAAGTACCCTTTCCAGCTGGTTATTAATACAGTGTTTCGAAGGCTTCCTAAACTGACTTTCCAGTGCATTCTGTAGCTGACCAGAATTTACAGAACTAAAAAGCCCAAGGTGGTGCTGCTGTGGCTAATGAAGCAGGTCCTGAGCCATCCCACTGAGAGCTCCCCAGCTTTGTGTGTTTTCTCATTTGTCAGGCCCTTTAACAAGACAATCCACTGATGCAGAGTTGGTCAAAATGTGCTGCTGCATTTCTACCATTTCATCTTGGTTTCATCCAGAATCAGAATGAAGATGGTGGACAAAATGCAAGGACAGGCAGGAAAGCCTTTAGTCACTGCAAAAACCTTCCAGCTGAACCTTTTCAACTAGAGATAAACTAAGGGTTCAATGATATCCATGTGGACGGAAGAAAAGTGTGTGAGAGGATGATGCAGAAAGAATATTGACTGAATAAAACTCCCCAAAAGAGAGAGAGCACACTAAATCAAATACCTTCTCTCTTTGGTGCTTCTTTTCACATCTGGCCCTTGCAACGTGGCCTTGATCTTCAGGATTAGGGAAAGGTTGATGACATACTTCCTTTCTGATTCCAGCAGCTCCAAAGCGATGTTCTGCCTTTTGGCTTCCAGAAGATAATGGTTAAGTTTAAAAATAAGGAAATACTGACCTCAGGGACAGCTTCATGTTAGACTGGTGACATTGAATCATGAAAGGAGAAACTCTTTAAAAGTGATATCAATGTCTTATCTTTGTGTGTCTTCTTTCCCCAAAATGTAAAAATCCAGCCTGATGCTACAGCATGCCCCAGGCACGACTAGAGCCACTAGTCACGCTAAGAAAGCTCCAAAGCAAATGTGTTTTCCCTTGTAAATACCAAATTTTTCTAAGAAGAACAAAATAAGCAATCATATCAGGGTTTCCCCTCCAATTTCCCGCAGAATGAGAAGTTGTATTGTTCACCCACTTAAGCAACTACACTGCCACAATACCATCAGTACTCTAGATCTTGGAAAGGAGAATGGCTGTCCTGGGTACAGAGTGATTCTCTCAGTCACACAGACCAACAAATTCAAAGGCCAGAGGTCTTGGAGTGTGAGGCCCTGAGACATTCCCCCCTAGCAGGAGAAACTGGCCTGTGCATCTCCCTCAGTAGGCACTGGTTACCAACCAGCTCACACCAGACATGGATACAGCTTTGAGCCCCTCTAGCCAGTTTTCTACTCCTTACCAGCCAAAGAGGGTTCACAGATTATGTTGTCTGCTGAGCTGTATCTGCTTTGGCCCATGTCTTTCCCTCTCTCCGGTTGCTCTTTGGAAATGTATTCATCTCCCCAGTCCTTGGTGTCCTTGGGCTGCTTCCATACTGTCGATGGCAGATGCATTTTTGACTGCCCCTCTGTTGCCAGGGAAGGCTTGAGGCTGTCATCTGTCTCTATGGCTGCTCCTGCAATGACAAACAGGGGTATGGACCTTGGCATGTCAGTAGGCAGATTATGCTACAGGTGGCAGCGATCCTGTGTTTTCATCCAGTAGAAGTACTAGAAGGAGAGTTTGAAGCATTCTTTGTGCTTCTCAGGGGCTGTGGCCTTATAGTGTTAATTTACAAAGGAAGTGCAGTTGGTGGCACTTTGGCAGAACAAGGTTTGTGCTCTTCCAGCATTTATTTGCAGGCCAAATAAGGTCCAAAATTAAAACATATGTTAGAGAAGAAGAAAACATGTTTCAAGTATAGTTGCCCTTCAGGGTTTTGGTACACTTCAGGACTTGATAATATGACACTTATTGGCAGGTACTGTAGAACATAATGTTATAATTTGGATTTAAATGCCATTCTCAATGTGTATAAACTGTAATAGCTCTTAACATTTTTGTTAGTGTGGTATAGCGACACAACAGCAGTAGGACTGATAGTCTGAGGTTACTGAATCACAGAGAAAGGAGGGAAGGGTGCAGGTGCATTAGAACCATTGGGTTGGAATTGCTCTAATGCAAATATTGTGAATTTGTGTTGCAGTGAATCATTTTCCGTAGCTTTTGTTATCTCTTCTTTTTAAAGTGGATTTAAGCAAAAGAGCCAACCAGAACAGTGCCTGCTGCTACTGCACAATGCAGACATCTAATGGTTGTTCTCGTGTATCCTTTGGCTGGCTAGGATCCATAGTGTCCCTTCTCTTCTGACCAGTTTTTATTTTTGTCAGGAGAACTCCTCTGTTCAGATGTGTCTACAAGGAATCTGGAAGCTGGGGGGTGAATAAACAGCTCACCAGTTCTACTGGGGTGTAGTCACTGCAAGACCATCTCTTGCCAAGTGACAAAATGGTGCTCTCATTATTCTTTCTCACATCAGTAAGCCTCAATTCTTGCTTTCTGCAAAGGCACTTAGAATCTGAGAAATCAACAGCAGAAAGGCTTTCTCTGCCAAATATCAATCCTTGGCATTGACTGTATTGTGTCCAGGTATTGGACACTTCAGGGACACAGGTTTGTCCTCATTTCTCAGCTGCAGGTATGAAAATGGAGGTATATGGCAGCGTGAAAGACATCCCTGTGAAATGTGTTCCCAAAGCCTTTCTTCAGTGCAGTGAAACAAGCACTCTAATTGAATCATAGTCCTGCTCTTTTTTGACAGTTTATATTTTCGTACCTGGACCTGCTATGACTTTCACACCTCCTTCTGCCATTGGCATGATCCTGGTGTCAGACACTGTTGAAGAACAAAGGTAAATTTAACAAGACAGCTGTAGAGCAGGCTTCCTCCTGCTAAGCCCTGTCAATATGGTTAAATCCTTCAGTCTTCCACAGTTTTGCTATGGAAACTATTTGATTCTGTCTCTGTGCCGCTAGCACTATAGGAACAAAGGTCCAGTCTGCATCCCTTTCCTTAGAGGAGGCAAGCAAGAGCTTTTGAGACTGTTCACAAAGCAACATCTGAATCCAGGCCAGCACCAAGGCTGCTATCCTGAGACACTGTGCTGAGGTGTGTGCACAGATCCAAGAGCAGCGCTGCTGAGGGGAGCACCTCTCTTTTTGTGCTGCTGGCACCTGAGGAATACTTAGTGATCTTTTTCTGAATTTTTTTCCTGAGAAAGGCACTGCATTTGCCTATTCAGTTTCTTACCTTTTTCATAAGTCACATTGTGTAAAAGGCTTGTAAAATCTTCATTAATCAGCACAGGTTCTGGGAGGTTAATGGATCGAAATGGGCTGCCCTGGAGAGGTGTTGGTACTGTCTGTGACCCATGATCATCCTTCTGTGCTCTTCTGTACAAATAAAGAACAAGACAGTTGGGAAGTATGAATGCTACAGGTGGAGCTCCTACACTACAGTTGTGGCAAACATTAGTGTTAGTACAAGCACAGAGTTAGAAGTAGGACAAACCTAGCAGAGGACCAGGAAAGGAATTGGCTTTGATAGAATTGGCAGTTCATGAACAATGTTCTGGAAATAACTTCCTCTTGCTATAGGAGAAGGTTATTTCAAATCTGTTCTTCAGCAGAGCATATTTCATCTAATTAAATAGCTTAATTAGCTAAGGGGCTAGCCTAGATTTGCAAAGTGTTTGCATCAAGGCAGCTGTATAGACTCATGATCAAAACTCTGTTTTCAGGAGGCTAATTAGGGCCAAGCTGGACAACTTATCTGCTCCATCACAGCAACAGTGTGGCCCAGCAGTGTGCAAACATGCTTCTGCATGACTCTGCTCAGAGGAGAAAACGCTGGTGACAGAAAGGCAGATCATGACTGCACCATCAGGAGTCCACTGAATCCTGCAAGCTTGGAAGGGGAAACTGCAGTGCTATTGTCTGGATGGGGGTGACTTAGTAACACCTTCTGATGATGGAGGTTTCTGACTTTCAACAGAATTCCTGCCCCAACGTGTCTTTAGCATGTCTGTGTATTCTACAGGGCCCTGGTTTCCCTGAGAGGTGCTGAGGGCTGTTTTGCTGTTGGAATCACAGTGAGGTGATAGCGTTTTTCTGCTGTGTTTGCTCCATGGGGTAGGTGTCTAAAAGCCTGGGGTGAACTGAAGGCCAGCATTTCTTTTCATCATCAGGGTTGATACACATGTCCAGCCAGGAAAATATTAAGGAATTAAGCTATACAGAAATTAACAAAATGGTAATTAGCATGTTCAGAACCCTGGACTTTGCGCTCTTACTTAGCTTTCATTTTCCGTGATTCCCGCCGCTTTTCTTGCTGCAGTTGCTCAATTTTCTGTTGCATTTCCTCCTGCTTGGCACTGATTTCTTCAATCATTGACTTGGCATCACTGAGCTCCTCCTGAGAAACAGGCAAAAGCACAGCATTCCCATCAGCCCATCAGGTGCCCATCAGTCTTATGTAGCACAGCTTTGAATACTGGCTGGTGTGCACTAAAGGTGCTTCAGAGTGCTGGGAGAGTGGCTGTGTGATAAGACACCCTTCCTTTGCAAGTCCAGTGTGTGTCACACATGCCATGCACAACATGGTAATCCTTAATTCTACCAGTGACTCACCCAAGCCAGCACGATGTCACATGATTAAGGCACTGGTGGGAGATGGACACTTAGGGCTTCATCCACCATCAGCTGAAAGCACTGGGAGGACTCCTGCCTTTTACTGGCATTTGGAGGTGGACCTTAGGAAGCACACTTCCCTCTGCAGTTTTCCAGCATGGGTATTCACATGTTGCACTTGGTTCAGATCCCAGTGTGAGCACTCATATATATAAGCTTTTGCCAGTCAGGCCTTGGATCTGCATTTTTAGCCTGGTTTCCTAAGGAAATGAGGCCCTTTATAACCTCCCTGTCAGCACATCCTCCCTCAGGCAGTTTCAACCAAGCTTTACTTAAATGTAGAGCTCTGATGCATGAAGTTCCTGCAAGTTTCATGAATGTGAGCAGTAGGATGGAGGAGAGAGACTCAAGAGTTTCTTGTAAACCAAAGTATTTTCCCCAAGCAAGGAGGTGGCTTCCCTGGGAGCTCAGCATTTGAAAAGTCAACGTGGACATGAGGCAGAGGGAGAGCAGCCTTTGCCCCTCCTGTTTCTTGCATAATTCCTTGTATCTGGATTTTAAATCCCCTTTTCCCCTATGTCCTGGATAGCCCTGCCTCTGGTTGCTCTGACATCTCTCCCATGAGTCCTTACACTTCTTGTTATCTCCCTTTCTCACCTGGCACCAAGGGCTCCTTTTGCCTGGTGCCATCTGTCTCCCTGTCACAGTGTCAGTAATGGGCTTTTCCAGTAAGCAGCCCTCTTTAACTTCACAAGGTATTATTGACTGAGCAAAACCCCCTGGGGAAAATTTGCAGTAAAACAATAAAAGAGTTCCTCTGCCTGCCTCCTCACACGCAATCATCCAGTCTGTGCATGGAGATGCTGGCTGGTTTAAAGTGTACATCAAGCCTTCTTGCTAGGCTCTCTCACTAGTCCTTTGTCTTTATCCTCTTGGGCCAGATCAAACTAGGCAGCACTTCCTCCCAGCCATGTGAGAATGCAACTTCAAAAGGCTTTAGGGTTTTGTGTTAATTCGCTGCTCCCCATGGCATTGGTTCCTGCAGGAAATGCAGACCTGCCCCAGGGAGAGGTAGGGGGCAGCCTGTGGACAGGCCACGTGCCCTTTGCATGTGCAGCCCAGAGTAAGGGTTGCTCGTGCCCAGGTAACTCACAGCACTGCCTCACAGCCAATGAAGAAGGATAAGAGTATGGGCTACTTTTAGGTTGGCGTTGTCAGGGGAGACCCAAAGCCAAAGGAAGTATATCCAAAACAATTGCCTGCTCATTTTCTTTGCAAGCAGGAAGTATTGATGGAGGCAGGGGAGTACTGCTCTCTGCCACATAACCTAATGTGACACACGTGCAGCCTCCCCACAGGTCACACTCCTACCTTGAACGTGTTGAGGGAATTCTTCATCTCAGCCACTTTCTCTTCCATGGCACAGCGGCAACTCTTGACCTTCTCTTCCAGGGCATACTCGCCATGCTGGATTCGTGACAGCTCCTGCATTGCTTCTGTGAAACCCGCCTTCAACTCAGAGGCTAATGCCTGCAACTAGAGCAACCACAAACACAGTGGGTTCAGTCCCTGCTCCCAGGTGCAGGTGGTTGTGTCCCCGAGGGTCGCCTGTGGCTCAGAGTGGCATGAAGGCTGGGTGTAACCCATCCTGTAAGGTGCTGTCCTCTCTCTTTTCCTCCTGTCATGGCTGGGAAACATGGGGGGAGGTTTGGGCCCTGCTGCAGCCTCAGTACAGAGTAGGGGGTGATTGTGGGCAATCAACCTGCCCGTTTTAGGCTTTGAGATTTTTCAGGCTTCCTGGTGGTTTGCAGCCTGTCATCCTGTAGAAGGAGAGGACAGCCTGAAACATGCCAAGAAGGTTTGCAATAACAGCAGCCAGATTATTAGTCTCCAAAGCAGCTGAGAAATCAAGAATGTGGCTGTTTTTGAGCAAGCCCTCCTCCCCCATGTGCTCGTGGGGCTGGTACTCTCCCCAGACAGGTCTAACCCCTCACTCTCCACAGGCTGTGGAGAAGCTCTGTCCTTTGTCAGCAGGCCCTTTCTGTGGAAGGAGGCAGCTCTAACTCATGCCAGGAAGGGAATGGGAAGTTTTTCCCCGGCATACAGTGATGCTGTGGCCACTCTCCCTGTTTCCTGTCCCTAGAGGTCCTAGCACTGCTGAAAGAGCTCACTACCTAAGCTGGAGGCAGCCAGTTGATAGCTGGGTGAAGCAGGAGATGGAGCAGGGCAAGCCAGGCTGGCATAGCAAGCAGACAAGGCAGGTGTGGAGGTGGGCAGTGAGGGGAGGAAGGCAGGCTGCAGAGAGCTAAGCAGGGACACCCTCTGTGGGAGCAGCTCAGGCTGGTGACCCTGAAGTGTGCCCCCGCTGCTGTGAGAGAGGCGCTCACTCTGCCTGCACAAAGCCCACAGCGAGGTCGCGGCCCAAGGCGCTTTGGTGCCAGTAGTTTTTACCTTTACAACAGAAATTCGGCCTAACATCTGGTTATAAACTGAGTCCAAAACTGGAGCACTGGTGGTAAGCGGACAGCCACCCCGGGGAACTCAGGCGCTTGAGTCCTGTAAATGGAGCAGAGATGGCTTCCGATACCTCGGGGCAATGGCATGCACCATCCTCCTCTGATCAACACTGGCAGTGTCTTTACAGAGGACGTCTACCTGACATCCCCATTGCTTACCCCACAGTTCCCAGTCTAATCTGGCTGGACACATGTTTACAGAGCTGTCTGGGTAGAAGGAACGGGACTGAGAGGAACCGGAACAGGGCAGAGGGGAGCAGGAGGCTGAGGAAATCTTCCCTCCTCAGGCTGACAACCCTGACTCCCCAAGCCAGCTGGAGCTCCAGACCACTTGGTTCAACCCCTTCCCCCCACCCCTCCTGGCCACAGTGACACCCTGTGACCTGTGAGTGTAGCCTGAACCATTAGAGGGGCTGCTTGGGGCCATGTCTGCTAGGGCAGGCAGTGACCATACCGCTTCTAATGTCTCAGTCCAGATGGTCATGGCATCATCAGACATCCTAACATACGTAAACAATGCCTGGAAGGGCAGAGAGGGGGATGGTTATAAAGTACTGCAACTGTGCAAAATCTTAATATTCCCATCCCCTGCTCACAGGTGCTTGATACGCTTCCACCCTGAGCTGACATGGCCAAGGCACAGTCTATCTGCCTCGCCTGCATTAGGGCTGGGCATCACATGTTGTCCTCCAAGTGAGAAGGGCTGATTCGTCAGATCTGTCCCTTCCAATATGCTATTCCATTCTATCCTATGCTATCCATTTTAGAGATCTCCTTCAGGATGGAGATGTCACAGCCTCAAGTCTTGCTAGCAGTGGACCAGTCCTGGAGCTGGCCCTGGAGATTACAATGTCTGGGGAGAAAAAGCCCAAAATGAAATGTTTCTGCCAACAAGCCTTGCCATCTCCTCCTCAGATGCTTCCAGAAAGGGGATAAACTAGACAGATCCTTTGTGAAGGGTATAGGGATGGCATTCAGTGCTGATCTAGAGGTTTCAGAGTAAAAGGCATCAGCAAAAGTCAGCAAAACTGGACCACTGCAGAGACTTTGGTGTCCACATGCACCGAAACGCTCTGTGAAAGCAGAGTTCAGCCAACAAGATGAAAGATTTGGACTGGAGGCTGGACAAAATATCCTCTGCTCCTGAGACAGCTGTTACTTTGGAGTTCACTGTTGGCCAATCTCTGCTTTTGCAGTCACAGTGTGTCCTTTGTGTGTCCTTCTCAGTGCTCCAGACCCCAGCCTGGGTCTGTCCTGCCCAATACATCCTTTCTCAGCCCTATGCAGCTTGCAGTAGCTATTTCAGACACTGAAATGCATTCCTTTTGTTGCCACTTGATGAATGAATGCAGCCAACAACACCAATCAGCCACAGGCCTTGTACGACTGAACATGAAGTGCTGAAGCCCTGAGAACTCTCTGCTCAGAGCACAGAAAGGAAACACAAACAGTCTTGTGGCATTGGATGCAGGGTTGTTCCAAAATGGAGTGGTATATGAACACATATTATCTTTGAACTCTTGCCAAGCACAGTGTAGCTGTGGATTTTAGTTTGAGTTCATTTCTGAAAACAAGCTGTAGAAAGCCATCCTTTAAATCCCATAAGCTGTTACAACAGATGGAAGCCGTTGAAGTATCAGCTCATGCTTATGTCTTGCCCCAGTGATTATGCCTACAGGACCAGGAAGATATTTCACAGGTTTGTGACCCTCTGGAAAGTCAAGGCAATTCTGTGTTTTGACAATTTCTAGGTGCAACACATAGCAAAAAATACAGATTTTGTAATACAGCAACAGTTTAACTGTACTGTGTTGCCCTGGTTCACCTATTTGTGGCAATAAATACCCACCTTAACAGTTAAGTTGTGGAATTGATGGAACACACCTTAAAAATTTATGTTGAACTAACTAATGCCTAGAGGATAAATGAATCTGCATAGGGATTCCTTAGAAACCATCCAAGAACTCTTCAAAAAAAGCATTTAGGCATCTAAATAATTTAGTACCAGATACACATTTTAGCTCCCATCTGCCTTTGGAATGCAGCCCTCAAACCTCACAAAGCAATGCAGTGAGACATTATAACATTTCTATATATAAAATGGCTGTGAAATCCCCTTTGCTGAGCCTCTGCCTTTGTCTCACATGCTGTACTGTACACAAAGGGTGGACAGGACTGATGCTGCTTCCAGGACCAAAGGCAGCAAAGATGCAGAGCCTCCCCCTTCTCTCTTGGTGAGTGCCAGCAATTCGAGACATTTGCAAAAGGTAGTGATCGTCCTTGCAGCCTAAAACTGTGTTCAGTCTTTGAGGCAGCCCAGGGAAGATGGTTGTGGCCAGGAGGTGGGGATGGCTTATGGAAGGAAGGACTGGGATGGAAAGAAGGCAGCAGAGCCTTGGTGAGCTGAGTTCACTGCCCTGGCTGCCACTGAAAGGATGAGAAGGAACCCTTGCTTCCATGAGTAGCTGTGTCCCCACAGATCTCCCCCAGCACTAACCAGGCTGTCCAGGACTCTGTCTCCAAAGGGATGGCTATTTGCATCTGCCAACCTTGGCAGCTGCCTACGGTCCTTACACTAGAAAAAGGGCCTGCTGTCAGGGACCTTGAGCTGAAGCCTGTCAAAACCAGTAGAAAACAGACTCATGATAAAAAAATACTGTACAGGGATAATTCTGCTATTATAAATGTATCTCTGAAAAGAGAAAAACCTTCTGTGGTCATGAAGGAGTACTCTCTGTTATTTCCCCCAGCTTATCTACTGTCCATCCCTTCGCACATCTGCTGGGGCTGATCTGAAGAAGTAAGTACACATTGTGTCACTCAAAAGAGGGCTGCCTGAGGACACGGCTTGAAACCAACCTGGCACAAAATCCAGTGTTTCCCATAAACCCTGGATCTGATTTTTCTGACTTGTATGACACATGCTTTTACCAGGGAACAACCAATTTCTAGAACAGCTACTAACTCCTGTTAAGGGCAGCACTTCTACAGCCAAGCATTAGGAAGGCTTGCAATGCCTCATAGCAGGAAAACAGCAGAGCTGCAGTGATTTACAGTGGTAAAGAACCAGCCCTAGGAGTATATCCAGTATTTATATTGCTAGGCTAGAATGGTAGGAATATAGGCAGAGCAGCAGGGTAAGGACAGAAGAGAATGATGGAGGTGCTTAAAGGGGGCTGCAAGCATTTATCAGCTCTTGTTCCACCCATCTGCCCCATGTCCACAAGGCCTTTGCTGAAGCAGAAGGGAAGAATTAGCTGGTAACTTTCATTTCAGGATTCATCAGGGTACCCACATGTCAGCTGGAAATCAACATGTGTGCATGATGTTTCCAGTACACCGTTCCACATGCATGTTGGATCCACTGTGCTGGGCCCTCCAGCAACCCAGTCACAGCTCGTGCTTGGAGCTGCCTGGATGGGAAAAGTGGATGAGATGAGAGAAGCACTGGTTCATGGAAAGCAGTGTCTTCTCCACTTGCCATAGTGCACTTACAAGCAGTTACAGGCATTAGTGTTGCAGTGGTGACAAGGGAGGTCTCAAATAGCCTGGATTTCTGGTTCAGGGATATGTTTCCTCTTTCATATTTCAGTTCCATATTGACCCAGACCAGGGATTAAAGTGCTTAAAACTCTGTTGCATTTCCTGCAGACTGGAAATGCATAGGAAACATTTCATATGGAAACACTGAAACTGCATCTTACAAGAAGGATGCTCCCTGGGCTGTGGTGCAGACAACTTTATTGCATCTGTGGTGTCTCATTGCAGCAAGAATGTCAACCCAAAGAGTGGCCACAGAGCTCTGGAGTACCTGATCACCCTGAGCCAATGTAGACTCCAAGACAGGGTTTCCAAGCTTCTGGCTGGGAAGCCAGACAAAGACATGCAGAAAGACTCAACACTCTGGCTGGTCTGGATTATCAGGCAAGAGCACCCCATGGTCTGAGATACTGTGAGGCTGCCAGGATAACCCAAAGCCCCACAGAAGACTTGGGCCCCTTCTGCAGAAGACACCCCTGCCCCATGTCAATCAACAATCTTTGCTCCTAGGACAATTCATCAGGTTTGCTGAAAGCTTATCAAAGCTCAGCCATGAAATCTCCCTCCAGCCCAGTGAATTTACATTCTCTAATTAGTGCTAATGATGCCAGCTGGTTAAATAGCTGAGCTCACAAATCACCTGTCTAAACACAACTGGTTGTGAGCAGAAATTTTACTGAAGGGTCTTTTAAGATGTGGCCCAAGATGTGATATGTATGATATTTACTCATGCAGTGTGCACATTTGGGTTGCCATGTTCTCATAAGTGCCTATATTTTTTCCTTCCACTTAATTTAGCTTTTTAACTACTGTTTATATATTAGTAACTCGTTAAACTCATGGAGTTATTTAGGGCATTTTACTCATCTTTACCTGGGAAATCTGTGTTGCAGGGGTACTCACAGGCACACTTTCAGTCCCTCCTGTGGGAATAAAGAACTTTAGTCAATTAAAATGACTTATAATGGTTGCTATAAATAACTGGAACAGAGGGTTTGAAGTCTCTCTTGAGGAACAAATCAGTTTTAAAGGACTCAAGTCTCACTTTAGAAGATCTGAACACCATATCGTTTGTAAAATAAACTGCAATTATAAAACAGGAATAACTCACCTAAATCAGATATTAAATTCACCTTATTTGCTGTCCTGTCTGGCCAAAGCTGATCCATGCAAAGAAGTGAGAAAGCCTGTATGTGCAATTAGGACTAAAGTGCTCCCTGTGAAGTTTAGTTCTGTGTACCAGCCTTAAGTAACAGGGTTTTTTTCCTAAAGCATTACTGATATGTTTCTCTTCTGAAATAGTAAATTTTATCCTCTACTATATTTGTACATATTTCTATTATATCCACAAAAGGCTGACTGATCTGTATGTTTTAAGCCCTAAGTTATATTTTGTCCCAATGCATTCCAAGCCGTAATCATGTCTCTTCTAAAACCAAAAAAATACACCTTTTCATCAGTTTCATCATTCCCAGGGTTTTGTGGCATTGTGATCTCACCTGATCTTGTACAATGGGGATAGACTTAACATTTCTGAAACAGACTTAGCTCATGGAGGAGATTATACCTATTTTGCTGAAGTATTTTGGAGACTGCAGAGACATTATCTCTAGGCATTAAACATAGAATCATAGAATCATTTGAGATGAAAGGGTCCTTTTAAAGGTCATCCAGTCCAACCATCTTGATTGACCCCAGAATGTCTCTAACATTGTCTCTTCTGTGCAGAAACCTTTGGTTATCCAACAGGAATTACTGCTGGTTGTGTTACCACTGCACTTTAAGGGAATTGCAGTCCAATGGCCATCAGTTTCCATGTTATTCCCTACATCAGGGTCCCAGGCTGGCCCTCACTCCCAGAAAATACCATGCCACTTAGATCCTGGTCTAGATCACCTCTCCTTGGCAATGCCACTTCATGAGGTGGGTTTTCTCTTGCTTCCAAGAATTTGCTTCACCTGTCTCAGCTGTCAGTCACAGACATGACCACTAACCCCATGCCCATTCTAGGGGAAGCCAAGCTCCCTCTTTCCATGCTGGCTGCAGGTGCTCAGTGTCTTACCCACCTGGGCCTTTAAGGCCACAGAAATTCAGTCCTGCAGAGGCTGGAAAAGTGTGCAGGGAGGACTCTACGCAGCCAGCCACTGGAAAGCTGGAGCCTGGAAGTCAGAGCTATACAAGGCATAGCTACATTCTGATATCTTTACCTCTGAGGTGGAATATGGGTTACCACCAAGGGCACCTATGAATTGGCCCTGTTCTGCTCTCTAGAATTTGCCCTGATTCAGAGGAACTTGAGCAAATTCCCCAGTGACTTGCAGAAGGGAGAGGAAGAGAGGCCGTGTGCTCCTGTCTGTCCATGTGTCACTTCCTGCCTGTGCAAGGGGGTCTCTTGGCTGTGGGGTTGGGTAGCTGGGTCAGACACTGACCCTCTGGGGAATATCCTCCCATGTTTCCTCCTGGGGAAAACAAGTGGCAGAGAGCTGATTGGCAGAAGTAACTATGACTCCAAACTGCCAACTGTTTGGGGTCAGAACTCATCAGCCAGCCTGCATCAAGTCCCACATTTCAAGTTTTAAATGACAGGTTGTTTTCATTTTCAGCATTGTCCCTTCTGGGTCTTTTTTTCCAGATTTTCTCTGCAACCCTGTGAATTAGAAACGACTTTTAGCCTGAAGCTTTCTCATGATGCCTGGAGCTGAGGCTTGAGAAGGCAGTGGTGTGATCCTCCTCAATCACAAAAACTGAGGCCCATGCGGGTTATGATGGATATGTTACTGCTGGACTCCTACTGTGGGATGGTAAGGTAAGGACTGACCCAAAAAGAGCAAGAGGACATGTCTCTGAATTAATAGCACAATACAAACCAGAGACTAGGAGGACAGGGAGATGCTGCTTTTACAAAATGGTGGGTGTATTGAATGCTGAGCTTTGTAAAGGGCTAGAGGTGTCAGGTAGAAGCATAACACAGCAAGGAAGAGCCTTGGTCTCTCCTCCATTTTCTTTGGGCATCTTTCAATCTGATATATAACACAGAGTGCCAGACCCCTGCAGAAGTCTACAGGATCTTTCATTTGGGTTTGGTTATGGATGAGTCTGTAATGTTCTTGGGTATACTCAAAGCAAGGAACTGCTCCTGAGCAAGACTAGAAATGGGGAACAGGTCGCTCCTGCTGTGACTGTACCTCCCACCCGTGCCAGGAGCACTCTCTGCATGTACCCAGTCAAAGCCCAGATCAGTTCTATAAAGTCACAGCTAAGAGCTGGAACAGAGGAGGCTCCTCACAGTTGCACTGTGGGAAGCAAGGAGCTTTGGGGTTATCTCCCAATTTCTGCAGCAAACATCTGCAGCCCGTGAGGGCATACCAATTAATTGGAAAAAATCCCTGAGTTAATTTCCTTTTCAGCCTGCTGTAGTGTAGGGGCCTAGTACACAGACCTAATTTAATCCAATTAGAACAATAATAATAGAGAAATTAACTTTTCTGTTACCCATGCCATGAATATTGGCACCACTAAGCATCTTTGAAGAGGGAAAGAGATGGTCCAGTCTCTCTCCTGAGCTGACACTTGTGGGCACTCCTAAAGCTGCTCCCACTGCTCATAGTTTGAAGAGTTCCTCAGCATATGGACACCGTACCTCTGAGGTGGCAAGGCAGAGCACAGTGCAAAGGGTTTGTGGTGGAAAGCAAATACCACCAGGCCCACATTCCTCTGAAAGAAGGTGATAACCACTAAAACCCTGGATTTGAAACCTCTGAGCTTTGCAGACTTTCTAGAAGTACTGCTGACTGTAGCAAGGACTGGTTGCATGCAAGCAATGTGGCCTGGATACGTTGTGGTGCTTGCAAGATTGGGACTGGTGCAGATGTCTGGGTTATGGCACTAACACAAACAAGAACACCTTGCTACAAAGCATGTGGAGAAGAGAAGCAGATGCTCATCACATGTATGACACAGCTTTGTACATCCTAAGGCAGAGTTGGGGTCCGAGGCAAGAAAAGGAATGATTTCCCATGTTGGACACTACATATGCCACAGGATTATTTTCCAGAGCAGGGAGAGAGGTGGTTCTAAAATAAGAGATAAAAACTTAAACCCCCAGATATTTCTATGAAACTAAAAGTACTGAACATGTGCGCACGGCTGCCATGGTTAAGAGGTGCTCTCAGGGAGCTGGATGGGGGCAGCAGGCAGGTCATATGAGAGCACATTTCTTCCTCACTGTCTTTCATACGATCAATAAGTGAAATAAGAGGGTGCTTTACCTTCGTGTTTGTTTGAGTCCATGGCTGCTATAGGGTGTGCGTCCTCGCAGGGACTCCTGTCCTCACTCTGGAGGGCTCTGGCTGGTCACTGGGAACATCCCATGGCTTAGAGCTGCCCACATATGAGCAGTGGGTCAGCTGATCTGAACCCTGAGTGCAGAAAGATGCAAAAAGGATTTATTGAGCAAAGGTGCTCGAAGTTCAGAAAACAGAGATTTGAGAGGGAATGAAGCATCCTAAAGGTCTGTTTGTGTTCACAGTTACTCCACAGAGTGGGCACTGGTACAAACACTTCCCTCCCAGCACAAGGGCGACTTGTGCTTATATGGACAGGTAACTAAGAGGTACTATGTAATCCCACAGAGACTATTTGCTCAGCAAGATACTTCTTGTATGAACACTAAATCAAAACATGATGCAGTTTGAACAGCACATGAACAACTTGCATGAGTGCTCTGCACCAAAGAACCAACTTTTTCCTATGCAGCTAATCACCCAGAATGTCCTTCAGACCTGTGTTTGGGTCACAGAGATAGTGCCTTCAGAATGCTTCTGCACAATTCTGCCAGCACTTTAGGAGGCACTTATACTGCCATGCCTGCTTTCTCTGTTTGACTTGGAGACATAGGAGGGCTGGAAGGCACCTCGAAGTGTAGAGATGTAGCCTCTTCAGGAACCAGAGACAACAGAGCATGATGCTGTGCCCAAGTCAGTTCCTTGGCAAAGCACCTCATCAGTCTGCTATTGGGGTTAGGAGGTTGAGAACAGTCTTAAGATAATGCCTGATTAATGACACGGGCAGAGACACAGAAAAATGGATTGTACCAGCTCTTATCAGCATGGGCCCTGCCCCACATCCACACTTCCCCTCCCCAGGATTTAATTCAAGTCTACTTCTGTCCAGCCTTACTAAACTAGATTTAGGACTCTAGAATAACCTCCTACCTCCATTCCTGTTGGACATAGATATGCTGGAGGCTGATGTGAGTCATCATTAGCTTTGCTAATGGGACTTGAGTGGCCAGTGTAATTATGGCACAGAACTCTGCTGACTCAGCTCTGCCAAGAGGACTGTGGTGATTCAGAGAAGTCTGGGGTGGTGTTTTCAGGGACATAGGCACAGAGAAAGGCACATAGCATTAAATAGATGGGCAATGTGCAAAATATGCAAGAACCCTAGGTGGCTATAGGAAACTAGTTGCTTCTGGAGCAGTCAGCAGTGTAGCTTGGGGGTCCCACACTTCCAACCTGAGAGCTTTTGAGTGTGGAATTCCCAGGGGAGGATCATGGTGACAGTGCCCATCCAACCTCTTGCTGAGGGTATAATGTGGACTGAAAGGCTTCCAGCCCAGTGCTGGAGGGATTTGGGGTTGAGCATCTTCTTAAGGTTGAGGGTTAATGAAAGGATAAATTTATTTGTAAGAGAGCTGCTTATGAGATCACTTGCTAAGAAGATCCGCTGACATCTCAGGACAGAGGATCTTTTGGTGAGGCAGGTGGAAAAACTGAGCAAAGGTGGAGGGACCTTTGATGTGGGCTAACCCCAATGCTAGACCAGGTTGCTCAAGCCACATCTAGTCAAGATCTGAGTATGTCCCAGGCTAGAGGATTCTCAGGCTTTCTGGGCCTTTCCCAGGGCTACACTGCTCTGATGAGGAACACATTTTTCCTTATGGCCAATCAAGATTTCTCTTGTTGGAGCTTGTGCCCCTGGCCATTTATCCTTTCATTGTGTCAGTGAGAAGAGCCTGACTGTCTGGACTACAACCCCTGTTAAGTTGTTTCAGGTGGCTGTAGAACTCCCTCAGCCTTTCCTTCCCCAAGCTGGACAAACAACTTGCTCAGCCTCTCTATGCTCCTGTGCTCCAGCCCTCTTCAGCAGGAAAAAAAAAAAAGAGTTATTTCTTTTTCTGATAGGTATTGCAGAGAATGGCAAGAATGTTATTTGCTTCCAAAACACATAAAAATGGAGTTGCTTTTCAAGTAGTTAAACCTCCTCTCTAGTAGTTTTGTTAAGTTTGTGTCTCTGAGTGAAACAAACTTATAATTCAACTTCAGTAGCGGCTTGTTGGGTAGCAAAGTTGTTAAAACTTTGCTCTCAATTTCAAAATTCAGAATTGTTTTTGCAATGTTGGGAGAAAAGGAACAAATAGGAAAGACAAAACAGATATGAAAGAAACATGAACTTCCTCTGTTTTCACTGAAAACAATGAAAACAGCTTTTTGCTAGAAATTCATTAATTTTTTTCTTTTTATCACATTTTTACCCATTCTGCTATTAATATTTTACCATGCCAGTTTTAGTAATATAACAGCATATAATTGTTAACTATTCATAATTAATAACAATAATAATAAGCAAACATCAATTAGTATGAAATTAGTTGTATTCATATACCGTGAAATACACTAAATGCACAGCCTGTCTTAAAGATTTTATAATTTTATTACCCACTGGCTGAATTTTTCTGGGGATCACTAAGTCTCTGGTGACAATGTGACATTGACACCTCTGACCACACCCTGCCAGGCCCAAGAACGCTGATTGTGGGACCATGCAAAAATGAGAGCATCTAACCTGTGCTGCTGCACAGCCTTAAATGGGGGAGTCAAGGGACTGTAATGCATGAGCAAACAATGTATGAACAGGTTGCAATGGCAGGCATCCAGAATTAAAGGCATCCAAAAGCCAGAATTAAAGCATAATTCCATTCCCACAAGTGCTCCCTACTTCCATTCTTAGAACAGCTCCCTTAAGATGTCTCTGTCCCACTGTGGCCCAGCACAGCACCAGGGCTGTGACATCAGTGTCACAGGTGGTGAGTGAAGGATGTATCTGTGGCACCCTCCCTAACACATGGACACCTGCAGTTGTCATGGGAGGTGATGCACCTGAGAGGAGAAGCTCACGGGAGGGCATCCACCCCTCTGCTGTGCTACAGATGATGACATGAAATGTCTGGGGTCCAGTACAAAGAAAGAGGTTTGTCTGATATGAAAAAAACTACATGAGCTTTAAATAAGAGAGAAGCAATAGTTGTAGAAGAATCTTCCTATGAGTTTGTGTCATTGCCCAGTTCCTTATGTTCTGTTCTCATACACTTTCAACTCAGGGCCACACAGGCCCTTTGTCATTGATCTTGTGGAACTCTGATCCCAGGAACTCTGTGGGTTTCTGGTATCACAAGTAAGTTTTTCCTTGTAGAAAAACTCAAAACAATATCTGTGCACTATGAAGGTTTAACTCAGGAGCTTCCGCATTACACTTGTACAGACAAGGACAATGTTTAAGCACAGTCTGTGTCCTCTGTGGAGCTCAGGAGTAAGGCTTTGAAACTGGGACACCGGGGATGCCGCCATCCCCTCCTGCTCCAGGCATACCAGGAGCTCTGCTATATGACTGCACTGCAAAGTAGGTTGACCTTGGTTAAGTGGGTCCAGAAAATCTTACCTGTTTTACCAGAGTAACTGTCTTTGTGTGTCCTCTACCTGCAGCCTGCAATTTCCAGAATCACCCCTTTGTTCTTTGTTACATGAAATAATGGAATTACATTGTCTATTTTCCAGCATTTAGGGCTCACTGCTGGACTCTGTGAATACGTATATATTGCCTCTTTCTGCCTGTTTTTTCTGAATTACTTAATATAAAGAGCAAAACTAATCAGTCCTTCCTCATCACTAACACAAACAGGACGTGAACCTCTCCATGGTTTGAAGTGAATGCTTTGTCCTCTGTTCCCCCTGACTGCTGGGTGGGAAAGCTGTTCACACTGTCCTCACCACTGACCAGGGTTTCAGTCAGCCTGAGCTGGCTCAACAGTGTCTGGCTTGTGCCTAAAGGGTGCAAAAAGGGGTTGGAAAATAGGGTTGACATTTGGCTCTAAGACCCTGGATGTGGGCTGCTTGGTCAAATCTTGTCTCTGCTGGCGCTGGACATGTCCTAAGGTCACAGCAGAGTCCAGGTGAGCCTTGTATGGCTCTAGTTCAACTTCCTGCTCAAATCAAGACTAATGTCAAACTAGACCACGTTCCTCAGGACTCTGTCCAGCTGGATATTTCTTCATCTGGAGTCTTCACAGTTGCTCTAGGCCTTCCTGAGGAAGAATACTTTTCTTTACACCCAGTTTGGGTTTCCCTTAGCTGTAGCTTGTGCCCATTGCCTTTCACTCTGCACCTCTGGGAGGATTCTGGACTCCATCTGCTTTACAGCCCCCTTGAGGCAGTTAAAAGTTGGAGAGGATTTCTCCTGCCACGTTTTTGTCTCAGTACTAAGGAAGTCCCACACCATTAATCCCTTCCTATATGCACATACATGAATGCATGTGCACATCAGCAGCAAGTACAAGCCCTCCGTTAATCTGCTTTCCTAAACTACTACCAAACCTCCACCTATGGCAAATCCAAAGTTTGCCTGATATGCCAGCCCATCACAAGAGTGGTTCCCTCATCAACAAGGAGATGTTATTGTTCCTCTGGAAGCTCCCCACTGGACAGGCTCAATACCCAGTCACATGGAGCCATCAGCAGACTGTCTTGGCCTGCAGTTGAAGCCCATGGCCCCCTGCTTTAGGGACAAGAAATGGCAAAGACGTGCTTGTTTCTTCAGACTTCAGCATTAAAACTCCTTTACATTCTTACAGCTTCTATCAAGCCAGAATAACATCTTCGGAGCAAAGCCCAGAGAATAGTTTCAAGATGTTAAAGCCACCACATTCCTCCATCATGGCAAAAGGAGGTATTTTCCCCTTTTGTTTTTAACTTCCCTCCAGCAGCCAAATCTGCTGAGCCTAAGAACCAAAGCTCAGTGCCACCTCTGCTGTTGATGATTGCCATGCTCGCCACTGGTGGCCAGCAAAGAATTCTGCCCTGGTGCCTTGCACAGGCAGCTGGTGCTGCAGCCCCTCCCACCAGGCAGAGCAGGCAACCAGTGAGCACTAACAGAGCCTAAGCCAGCACCCACTTCCTATGAGATCCCCAAGGGAGAAGGTGTGGATGGAGGGATGGGGAGGTCCCAGTGAGTTGCCTTCTTTAGCTGTCCCCCAGGCACGGGGTTGAAGGCTGGAGCGACAAGGCTGGAGTGACATGCTGCTGAGGCACACAGGGGTGGGTTTTTTGCACAAAGCTGTGTGTGGTGGAGAGGGGAGGCAGAGCCTGAATTCTGCACTGCATTTATGTGACCATGCTCACCCTTCCAGTGCTCCCCCCCCATGGAAACAATCAGCTGTGCAGAGGATCGCGTATTAAAAAGACGGATGGACAACACCAAGCATCAGCATGCAAACAGGCAAAGTTCAGTAAAGCATTTACAGCCCAGCTTTGGTGGACAACACCTACTGTTTGGCTTTTTGTGCCATTCTGCTTCTCATGAAATCATGACACAGGCAACAGTGCATATTCACTTTTGCTACTTCAGTTGTTAAGCATCCACAATTTTCCTAAGTAAATGTTTGGGATCTTCCTGGTGACTGTCTCAGTCCTGCTGGCTGAAATTGCTGCTATTTTAAATATCCCACTTGGAGAGCAACCCCCCATCCTCTAAAGAGAACAAAAAATCCATTATTTCCTCTCATCACTCTTGCATTTTGTCTCCAACTAACTCTAATGCGGTTGTCATTCAAATACTTCAATTCAGCACAATACATTTAGCTCTTAGATGGTGAGAGCAAAAAAAGCGTCTTTTTAACTGAGAGTTTAGAGACCTCACTATAAATGCAGCCTCACAAAATTGTCCTACTCACTAAGGAGCTCCATCTCCCTACAGAGTTTTAGAAGAAATCAGCTGAAAATAACTATGGGCATTGAAGATGCAAAGTACTTTAAATACTTTAAATACTTTATGTGCTGCACACATGATATTAGATAGTTACAACTCCTGCTTTTTCCAGTAATATGCAAAATGGTATAATTAATCCCACTCTTCATCCCATTCCGAGTACATTTTAAACTTACCCCAGGCTAGTTGAAGATCCTGCAGCACCGGCTGTTGCTAGAGCTGGGAATTAGCACTGTGCAAGACAGGAGAGAGAGAGGAGAGCAATGGTGGCTCCCAGGATGGGACTGTCACATGCTAATCACTGATTTGAAACGCAGGCATAACAAATGCCTTCTAATTATATAATCTTCAGGTCACATCCTCGCATGCCCATGCAAAAATCAGGACTGTGCACTTGGAGGAAGATGATACAGATTTTCTTCCTTTTTAATTAGAATTGCACACTGCTGCGGAGGGAGGGTGAGAAGCCCTGTGAAGTGACGGCAGAGGGGGCCATGTGGTGAGAGCCAGGTGCTGATGTGGTCTGTGCTACTGTGCCAAGCTCACAGGATCTTAAGTACCTCCTGTGGCACCCAAACAAGACAACTTCCAGTTGACAAGGACAGGGAAATGGGACCAGCTCCTCCCTACTTTCTCTGACACCCCTCTTACCAGGCATGGCCTCACTAGGGATGCCAGGGCCAAGAGGGCTCAGGGGCCAAGAGCAAGATTACCAAAGTAGCCAGGGCAGGGGAGCAGCAATCACCAGCACTTGAGCATTTTCTGTTTCTTGGTAGATCATGACAAATTTTCTTTGAGTTAAAACAAGGTCTTGGAGGGTGGGAAGCAACAGCCCTCCACACCTGCTCCATTTCTTCACTTAGGATGATCAGCCCTTTACTGGAGGGCTTTTTCCTCCCAAGGGCATCAAGAAAGCATGTGCAAGTAATCCAAGGCCAGGTGTCAGGGAAATGTGTCAAGGGAATGTTTGAGCCAGTCCAGTGAGCTGCTCTGAAGGATAAGAACATGGAGACATAAAGGAGAAGGCACAGTAACAAAGGGCAAAGTAATTTCTCCCTGAAAGACAAAAATCTACTTGAAAGATACCCTTCAGGCAGAAAACCTGAAATGTAAAACTGCACAGACTAAATCAGTATAATTGCTGTGCAGCACAGATAAATGTGGAGCCCTAGCAAATGAGCTGAAAGGACAAGCTCCTAAATTAACAGAAGCTCTGTGGAAGATGCTGCTACCTCTGAAGTCAAGGACTAGGAACAGAGGACACTATTTCTTTTTTTGGAGCCGGCTATTTCAGAAGCAAAATACAACAAAATTCAACAAAATAAAACTATAATTCTGAAGGAATTTGCTGGAAAGTGCATTTTTGTTGGGTTAAAGATACCCATGAATTCAACAAACAGTTCAAGCTAGGAAGGGTTTGTTTTTTAATAAATAAGAACAGTTATCTGAATCTATGAACAAAACATTTCAAATATGGATCTTCTTACAGGCAGGTTAAGAAGAAGGGCTGTAAGGCATTATCTTATCAAGTGATCCATGAGCTGCTCTGTTTCAGGTGGCCCAGTATGTCTATTTGCTGATAATGTGCTGGTTTTTATTTTGCTAATAAACCACAGGGCCCAAGATGTTTCTGAATCCTAGCAAAATTAGCTGAGTATTTAAAGGCACATCTGAAGGAACAGCATTTGTACATTGTGTCTTCAAATGGAGGCAAGGAATGGTATTTACTAAAACTCCATTAAATATCTGGCAAGCAAAGACTCAACACTTTTTTTCCTGACAGCACCTGTATGTTGTGTTTTGGTTTGGTTTGGTTTTTTAACTGGAAAGCAGCTTTTCTCTTTTATAAAGAAAGTATCTATATTCATAGTGTAGAGACTTTGATGACCAAATGCAAATAAAAACACAAATAGATTTTTCTACTTAGATTGTGTAAGACTTTCAAATGGGGAATTCTAGTCACCAACTGCTGCACTTAGGAATTCACCCTACCCAACTTCATTTCTTTAAAGACTTAAGAGACTTACAGTTGATCAGTCTGAAAAGAAAATAACCTAATTTTATCTGCTATTAGCATGCATGCTCAGAGGTCATTTTTAATTAAGACATGAAGAAATCAATGCCTGTTGAACACTGGTCACAGCTTTTGAACCCAGAGAGTTGCCTTTAACCCATGCTACTGTCTGTACCAAACAGCAGCACGGGCTACTGTCTGCACCAAAGCTGTATTTTCAACTTCTGCTTCAGTCCCACTGCTGCTGAGCCAAGAAATGTGCCACTCCACTCCATTTTCATCTTAAAATTCTCCTTTGCCTCCCATACTGTATTGACAGAAATCCAGCCTGTTGAGAATGCAATCAGCTCTGGCAGCTGATGTGGCGAAGAATCAGAAGCTTCCCAGTGTAGTGTAAGTACCTGCCTTAACTTTCTCCAACACTGTAGCCTGTAAAAATTTTGACCTACAAAGCATGCTGGTTATTCATCCAATGAATATATTCCCTTCTTTGCAAAACTGGATGTATACTAACATTCTCTCAGCATGCATCCTCTGCAGCAAAAAAACAGTCATGATTTGAAGTTAACAGTCCTATTAAGTTTATCCTGACTTTGATGTATAGCTGATGTATGCAGCCAGTTACTATATGATCTTCCTGTGAAAATCCATCCTCTCATGCTTTTCCCATCCTGCTATGCACTGTTTTGGTAAGGTGCAAGGATTCACAGCCTCCTGTGGGGAAAAAAGTAACTGCCATGTGATGTCCATCCTCACAAATTTCTGCTGATCTTTGGAAGCTGTGATCAAGCTCATCATTATACTTGGAAAAGGGGTATAAAGCAGAATTGTCTATGCATGAGCATTCCTTGCAAATGAGGAGGAAATAGCTTTTAAAGTCGATTACTGGAGACTTGTTTGCCTTAAAAAATGAAGGCATCTGGCAGTCGCAACAAATTGCTATGGATCTCTCATGAAAGCCCCAGTGAACTGGTGAACTGGCACCTATCTCATGTAAGTGGAAACTAGCAATCCTGAAACTCGGCAAAATATTTTGCATTGGGTGTCAGGGACATTTGTTTGTGACACGTATTAACAGTCACAAACCAGTGTCAAAAGGAGCAGTTTTCATTCCCTGGTGAAAATAGAAGGGGCTGGCAAAGATTGGATCTCTGTTGCCAAGGGTGTGCCTACATCAGCATTTTAGTTACTTGAAATCAGAAGTTCAAATCAGAACCAGATGGTTTTCTCTACAGATCAGCCACTAGTGACAAGCACTGTGCTGGCCTCTCACAGGAGGGTACTGGTATCACCCTCAGATTTTTGAGAGAAAATGCCTGTGAAGATCCATGTGTGATCTACTGCTGAAGTGACGAGTACTCACAGATTTCATTTCACACAGAATCCATGTCTGCAATTTAATACATAAGGAAAAGACAGACATTCCATAGCAGATTTTTAACATGCCATTTTAATAGAGGTATAAATTAACTCAATGTGTTCTAAAGTATTGAAACAAATTTTTCCCCAAAACATTAGAGTTTGCCATGCAAGTTTCTATTTTGTATCCAGGTACCTTCTATAGCACATATTTCATTTAGAGTTTGACAACTTAAAAATATAATTGGTCATCATGCTAGTACTATTGTGACTATTATTTTTGGTCAGGAGGGTAAGATAGAGCTTTGTTGGGGTTTTTTTTCAGGAAAGGCCAAATGTTAACAAATACACATTTTAGATTTATTTCAGATACTGGATTGGGGGAAGTACTTAAAGAAAAACTAAACTTAAACCTAGCAAATTTGACAGGCAGACAATGCAAACAGCTTGAAACAACAGCTCTGAAAGAGGTCTGAACTGTTCTATTTCTTTGAACTCTGCTTGAGCCCAGAGATCTGGTAACAAAAAGTGGGTGGGTGAAATAGCCAACTTGACAACTTGTGACTGGGAATAAAATACATACTTTGGACTGATCTCTTGAAATGGACACAACTGGAATAAGCAATCTCAGGTACCCAGTAACAAAAGATAGCAAAAGAAATCTACTCCCATGTGGGGTGAATTTTATTTGGACATTACAGAAAATTACCAATAACCAAGAAATTACAAAATAACCAAGAAAATGGTTAATATTTATGCTTACATTATTATTTCCTTTCATTACAATTTCCTTCCCCACTGCTGCCTCGGAGTCTGCTCTCACACTCAGATATGATAAAGCAGGGGGAAGTGACTATGACCAATATACCTGTTTCTGCTTTTACAAGGAATTTAGGTAAGAGCTTAGAAGTTTCGGGCTGGCCATGGTGTCCAATAAACCCCTCCTCTGCTGGTAATCTCATGGGATCTTAACAATTTATGCAGCATGGAACTGCATGTAACTCCTTTACCCTGATAGCCTGAGGGGGTTAATTAAATTTTTCAGAATTTCTTTCTGTGGATCAAGGCAGAGCAAACATTTCATTTGTCAGCCTAGGCCACTAAGCCATGCCTGGGGATTTGAATCTGTGCTGTGAAGCACTTCTGTGCCATAATCTTAATTCTCACCATTGCACCAATATTTTTGTAAGAGACTGAAAACAGGCCAGACTAGATCCAATAAAGTCACAGACCACTATTTGTATCGTTTCAAGGAGTGTTTCCTCCACAACGTCAACAAAATAAGCAATTTTCCTATTCTTCCCCAATAATTCCTGGGGAATTGCATAACCAAGGGCAGCCACACAACAGTGTACCTGTCGATGACCAGAGCTCCCATTTCCTTGTGGGATATGTGTGTGGTGTATATACCCACGCAGGAGAGCCCACTCTGTGTGCACAGCCCATTCAGGCAGGGCTTTCACAGTGGTGTGTGTGTTGGGCACCACCAAACACCACAGTGCCCAGGTGTTTCATCAGGACCTGCCTCCCAGCAATGACTAGTGTCTTTGCAGGAGCCTCTGGAGGCTGGAGGACACCTGAAGGCTCCAAATGTGTCAACTCTTCAGACTGGGCTGTGACAAGATGCCCAGGTGGAAAAAGAGCCTGCAGCATTCATCTGATCCTTCTTGGGTTATGACTTTCCTTTCTGTGCCTTTTTAAGGATGGATGTAGTGATATTCCAAACACAGAGGAATTTTAAAATGAAAGAATATTTGAAACTACCTTGTCATTTTTCCAGCTGCTGACATACATAGTTGCATTGGCCCTGTTGTGAGGCCTTGAGCACACACTCAATTGTCTTTTTTCAGTTCCCCACTAGAAAATGAGAGTGGTGAAAGACAAGTCTTTTCACTTCAAGACAGAGAGCATCTGAGAGGCAAAACCACAGGAGATCATGCAATGAATTTCTTCTGTTGCACAGAGCTGTTTCTCTCAGACCTGACTCTCCATCTCCTGTGGACAGGCTGTTCCCAGGGGTGGGCCCATGGAACAGGCACCTTTGGGTGGCACAGAGTGTGAACCAGCAGCAGTCTTATGAACCATTTTTTGCCACTCAGCCCCTTTGTGGAGGTGGTGGGGAGCTGGCCTGGGACAGAGCAGACCGCAACGGACCATCAGGGCAGTGGCTGTGGCCGTCTGCAGGAGCACCCTGAGGAAACAACCTCATGTTGTTTTCATTGAACAGTCCAAGGTACTTTGCTCCGTTTGGAAATTTGCACAGCTGCTGTGTGTCTGGGTTGTGGGGTGTGGTGGTTCTTACACAGACAAACCAGTGCAGATTTTTTTTTTTTTCCTGGTAGGATTTGTTGGTTTAAACTCCAACTTGGTACAGGTTGCCTGGAGGAGTTGTGGAGTCTCCTTCCGTGGAGTTATTACTCAAGACCCAACAGGATGTGCTGCAGAGCAGCTATCATGGGTGACCCTGTGCTGGGGATCTGCAGAGGGGCCTCCCCACCTCAGCAACACAGCTTTCGAGTCACTTGTCACTTACATCACCCTCACTCTGAAACTGGTATAGCCTTCCTCCCTTTTGATTCCACACACTCAGTTTTGGAGTTAAGGTTGGAGAAGACCACCAAGATCACTGAGTCCAGCCATTAACTCAACACTACCAGGCCCACCATTAACCCATGTCCTCAAAGTGCCACATCTACATGGTTTTTGAACACTTCCAGAGATGGTGATTCTAGCACTTCCCTGGGTAGCCTGTTCCAAAGCCTGAACACCCTTTCCATGAAGAAAAGTTTTCTAATACACAATCTAAGCCTTCCCTGTCACAACTGCAGGCCATTTCCTCTTGTCCTGTCACTTGTTACCTGGGAAAATAGACCAACCCCCTGGCTACAACCTCCTTTCAAGGGAGTCTTAGAGAGTGATAAGGTCTCCCCTGAGCCTCTTTTTCTCCAGGCTGAACACCCTCAGCTCCCTCAGCCGCTCCTCATAGGACTTGTAGATTGGTGCAATGAGCACCTGCCAAGATTTTCAACTGCCGTACTTGTCTTTATTTGGGAATACGAAAGATACTTTAAAAAACTACTACAGTCTGTTCAGAAACAAACAGCCAGTGTCACTGTTACAACTGCTGGCTGAAATTCAAGCGGACATATACACAGACACATATATGTATACAAACACACACATGTATATACATGTATATATTAAAACTGATGCCTCATAGCTTTTTGGATTTTTTAACTTTTTTAGAAGTCGTAAATGTAGATTTTAATGCAGCTGTATTATATCCCTTATCATGTAGCATAATATTTACCCATACCCAACCCTGTTATCCCATTTCATTTCAATCCCTCTACATTCCATTACCGTGTTTAGTCTTCTTTTCAAGGTAGAATTGTAGAAAAGCCTGGGTCAGAAGGTGTTACACAGACATAGCGACCCTCAAGCCCAGAACTTTGGAGGAAGTCCAAGGACTGTGCGTGCTGCAATGAAAATGAGGAAGAAGGGGTCCCACACCCTCCAGACCCAATTCCCGGAGGGGCGTGTCGGGGGGCAGAACGGGACAGAACCGGCGGTGGATAAATCTGGGATTGGATGGACGTTATTATAAAATCACAGAACCACTGTCAGGGTGGGCGCACGTCATGTGTATTCTCTGGGCCTCAGGCCTGAGATTAAAGGACCTACTCTTTTTATCTTATCTTGTACACTAAATTGGCCCGGAGTTTTTTTGTCCGCGCTCTCTTAAGGCAAGAAAAAGCGCAGCAGCTTGAAGTCGCACATGACTCAGTGTGGCGCTTGTGTGCTCGTTTTTTCCTAGGGAGCCCTCGGCCCTGCCCACGGGGAGGAGCGGGGCGGAGGCGGTGGCGGCCCGGAAGGGAAAGGCCTCGGATCCGGGTCAGGGATCCCTGCTGGTGCCGGTGCCGGTGCCGGTGCCGGGCGGGGAGGTGAGAACGGGAGAGGGAAGGGGGCGGTGGGAGGAGGGAGACACAGCTCCGCCGGGAGCGGGAATGGAGAGGAAGGGAGTGCGCGGCCGGTCTGCGAGAGAGGCTGAGGGGAGGCGGGTAGGTGGGCGAGTGGGCAGGGGATGGGTCTTAGGGAGAGGGGCAGGGCTGGGAGAGGGAGACAAATCCGGTGTGACAGCGGGGGCGCCTGCCGTGCTCGCCCTCTTCGCCCCTCTCCCGTACTGAGGGCTGCTCCGAGCGGGGTCGGCTTGTCTGTGAACTCCTGTCCGGCCCCGGCGGAGCTCCAGTGAAGAGAGCGGCCACAAAAACGGGAGCTTGCTGCTCTCTAAGCCCAAACCGCTGCCACTCCTCCAAAGCCCTCGTTTGAGCTGTTGTTACTTGTGCATGGCCGTTCTTGTCCTGGCTCTGGAGGTGCCAGTGCAAAGATCCAGGTGATAACCTCCTGACAGGCTGCCCACAGCTGCTCACCTGCCCTGCAGTAGCTTCCCATTAGCAGGAATGTGCAGTTGGAGCATAATGTTGGGCCATTCTGTCCCTGATAGCTGTTCAGTGCTAATGGGCTTGTGTGAGCGCTGGGGAGATCCTGCTGTGAGAAGAGGAGGGGTTCTGTTTTCCAAGACAAGTCCCTGATCACGCCCCTGACCAGGCTTCACAGACTGCTCAGCAGTCTGGGCACCTCTCTGCAGAAGCAGATGGGTCAGGAGTTTGATGTGAGCTAACATGAAAAAACATTGTATCTTCGGTGTTAGCTCCCCTTCCACCTTTTACTCTCAACCCTTCAAACTCCTGAGTTGAAAATTGACAGTGCAGAGGCTGCTTTCTTCTGTGAAAATTTCGCTGAAGGTTTTTCCTGTGGGCTTCAATGTCTGAGAAAACTACCTCAGAGTGGCAGAATTGGAGCTCCCAGGCTAGGCAGCACTGCTGGTAGGTTCATCCCAGAGTGTCTGAAGCCAGACAGTTTTGTCAAACCTGCACATTTTGGCTGAGTAGCTGTGAGGAATGTTAATTTTTTTTTCCTAAAGCCACAGAACTTATTAAACAATGTTCTAGAATAGTGTTCCTTGCTCCAGGTGAATACAGACACACCCGCATACAAATAATTCACTGTGATTTGAGGGTGTCTTCTCTTGTCACATAGACAAACAAACAATGTGTGTTTGAACATATGCAATGTGCTAAATCATCCTCATACCTAAGAGCTATTTTTTCACCTTCTTCAGCAAAGAGAACATGAGTTCAGCAGGGAGGAAAAGAGGAAAGCCCAACAGAGGAGGAGGAAGAGGGAGAGGAGGTGGAGGAAGAGGAGGCAGTGGAAGAGGAGGAGGCAGCGGAAGAGGAGGAGGCAGCAGTGGCCGTTCAAACAAGCCTCAGCTCGGTGGAAATAGGAAATGTTCAGCCAAAATCTGGGACGATGGAGATGATTTTTGTCTCTTTGAGGAACCAAGGCTAGAATCCAGGTATTTCTTTTAATTTGGGGGGGATTGGCATAGAGACGTCTGGGATACTTCAGGATTGTTTGGGATACTTCGGGACATTTGGGATACTTTTTTGGATGTTGGAATACATAGACCTTTGGGGGTGGTTTTTGGACATCTTTGAATATAGAGAAGAGTGAAAGGGTGATGAAGTTGTTTCAGTATGAAGCACTTTTACTGTCTTTTTTTGATTAACACCTTACAAATTTTATAGCTAGGAAAGTGTTCTACTTTTTAAAGACTAGAACCTCTGATTTTCTTCTTAGGTCATAATTTCAGAACACTTTTGGTCAGAAAACACTAATAAACACAGGATATTCATTGTCGTGTATACAAAGCAGAAGCTGGTGGCCCAGCTTCTGAATAGAAAATAAGCAGTTTGGAATTAGTTTAGTATCCTGTATGTGTTCTGACCAATCTGTCTTAGAAACGTGTCAGAAATATGTTGTATTGTAGTCTGAGAACAGCTTTACCTAGCAAAGTATTTAGTAAATCACTTTGCATTTGACGTAGGTTACAGTATGTGTGTGTGTGTGTACGCAGATACAGACGCACAAATCCTGGTCATGTAAGAGTGAACCTGGATGAATAATCCTTAGGTGATGCACTTGCCTTATTTTGGTTTCCTGTTTTGAATTACAGGGTTGGGCCCTAGCACATCCCATTTCAGTCAGAATCATTTGAGCCAGGCAAATAACTCATGGTTGTGTCCTATTTTAATTTTTAGATCAAGTGCCCCTGCCAGAAGAGGAGGGCAAATGAAACAGAGACCTGAAGCAAGAATGCCTCTGCAGACCATACACATGACATCAGAGAATCAGAGAAGAGTGAAAGAACTTCTTCAAGAGCTTCAAGGGCAGGAGCTGGCTCCTGAATCAGAGTTAGTTTAAATGGAAGCACTAGTTACAGCTCTTGCAGATGAACATGCTTTAACAGGCATACTGTTAGAAATGAAAACAGTATTTTTTACCTTAACTTTTAATTTTATCTCAAATTCTATGGTTTTGAGTCCACTTTGTTTTTCTACAATATTAACTCTGGGAAAGGGGTAGCCAAATCTTCCATTTAAATGAAGGATTTAAAACTGCAGAGGCAGAGTTTTGTGTCTGCTCAATGGCATAATTTTGTTTCATTTTAATTTGATAACTCTTTTTATCAGTGTAGCTGGTGAAGATAATGACGAGCCTGATTACCTCGATGATGAACAGAGCTGGTCAACAGAACAGGAACTTTCTGAAGTAATACCAAGGTTGTCTGCTGAGCCAGCTGAGCCCAGAATTATAGAAAATGAAGTGTCTTCATTTGCTGTGCACAAACTCTCCAGGTGATGCTTTTTAGTGAGTAATTTGTATCCCAAAGAGGTAAATCACTAGTCTCAATACTGTAAACCCTCGGGGCTCGGATTTCCTCTTGACTCTGGGGAGGTCTATGAGCAGAACTGTGAGTTTGTATCTCCTATGAATCTAATCCTCAACTAGGTGAATTTAACGTAATGATTTTATGAAAATAATCATTCCAGCCCTTTTCAGTGATGTTTTCAATTCTTTCTCCGAAGCAACGAAACAGAGATTAGGAAAGCTCAGGGAGCATTGCTTTTATATGTATGTTTCTCCCAAGTAGGGGGAAACCTTGTAAGTGTTCTTCATCCATTTTGCTAAGACATAGGTATTTATTTTCGCTTTGTTTGAGAGTATTTATATGTGGCAGCTTTTTCTGAAGGGTTTAATTTATGTAGTTCAGTGGGGAAGTCTAATCCTGTAACTATTACGTGCTACGTTCTGAGGTGTGAGATAGTTGCCACATAAACTAATTTGCCATCTTACAAACCACAGACTGGCATTCACAGACACCAAATTGCTGCTTGGCACTGTCATTTAAAAGAGTATAAATATTTTGGTGTGTTTTTTCCCTTAATGGTAGTACTAGTACCTCATGCCATGCATGCCTCCTCACTTTCAGCCTAATCAAGCAGTTGTGTGGTTATTTTGCTTCACGAGAGTTTCTCACTCGTTGTCTCTGTTTTGGTGCAGGTATGGTTTTGACTGTGAGCGTTGTAGGACAGTGCTGATGTCCTGCAATGGCAATATTGGGGCATCGTTGGAGTATTTGCTATTGCAGTGCTTTACAGAAAGATATGGAGAGAAGATGCAGGTTTCTGCAGCAGCTGCGGAAGCCAGTCAAGAAGAGTGTTTGGAACAGAGACAAGAGGAAGCTTTTGCCCTCCAATCAATCTATGGAGAAAAATTTGTAGAAAGAATTAAAAATCATGTCTGGACATTTAGTTTGGAATTGGAGTACTTAGCCAACAGACTCAGCAAATCGAAACAAAAGGGTGGTTGCACTAGGGACACAGCAAAACAGACTTCAAAGGAAATATGTAAATTTTATCTCCAAGGAGGCTGCAGGTTTGGTTCAAAATGCAGATTTGCACATGAATTCCCTCCAAACCATCCACTAAAACCATCCAAGAACTCTGTAGATGATGCTCATCTCAGACATAATGATGGTCCCATATATGAACTTGAAGTAAGATTTCCTGAAGAAAACAAATATCCGCTTCAAGCACCTCTTGTGGCATTTTATTCCACTGATGAGAATCTGCCTCTTGCTTGTCGTTTACACATTGCTGAATTCCTCTTTGGAAAGGCCTTGGTAGCTGCAGAGTCTCATGAACCAGTGGTATATACCTTAGTGACTTGCTTAGAAGATGAACATGAAATAAGTGAGTTACTTGGCAATACTCAGCACAAGTACAGTGTTCCTCTTGTGTCCCCGCTGGCAACATCTCCTGTAAAGCTACAGACAGAGAGTACACCTGGTTCAAATCAACTGTCTGAAGGTACACCAAATCTCCTTCTGTGGTTTCTGGGCTAAGAACAGCCAGAAAGATTTAAAAGGAAATAAAAAAAAAAAGAGACAAGGCAGAGCCCCCAATTCATCCATCTGTTCCAAATCTGTTTCTGGAGATTAATGTCACGTGGTGAGTCAGATCCATGATCTGTCTGTGCCTCAGGAAGTCCCTTCCATAATCAAGCTGCAGCAGAGGGTTTTTGTGCTGGCCAGAATTGAGTTAAAGGAGCACAGAGCTAATGAGTTTAGTTTGGCAGAGTGTGTAATGCCCATTCCCACACAATCCATGAAAGGGCATGGAGAGATAAGTGTGAGCTCACCAAAAGGGACCAGAGACTTGAAAGGTTGTTTGCAAAACTTTGGTGCATCTGCTACTCATCAATTCAGAAACTTTTTTTTTTTTAATTACTTAAAATTGCCTCCTCAGAATTAACTTTAAAGGTGGATTTAAGGCTAATAACCCTTTTTATGTATGCAAGAGCAATTGTGTTGATTTCACAGTGGGAGAGCTGAAGCTGTCATTTATGGCAGGGTAACAGCCTATGGCATAGGTGACTTTCAAGATCTCAATTCCAAAACTTTTATCTAAGCCAAGCTTTCTTCAACAGAGCTTTCTAGAATACTGCATCACATTTTAGAGCACTTAAGTAGTGACAGCTTATGTTTTTGTTACAGTAAAACAAATTATTTCATTTCTCTAACAGCTCTGCAGAAAGACAGCTATGTTCCAGAAATCGAAATCAGAGATTCCAAATAATTTTGTTAGTTATCACATCTTCCTTATGCTATAAAGTAACTCGTTTAGATAAATGTAGCCTTAAAATTTTAAGGGCTGGCTGACAGTCTGAGCAAATCCCACTTAAGTTCATAGGCACTGGGCACCAAAGTGCCTAGTTCAGCTGCAGCTTTGGTTTAAAAGTAGTTGGCAGTGACTTTTAATGCTGGTGCTGCCATCAAAGTCTTGTGCTCCATAGAAGTAGTTGTGGGGTGAATTGAAGAGGTGAGCTGAGACACATGAAAAACATTCAGGAAGGCAAACCAGGTTACCATTCTGGTTCACTGTGTGGCCACCCAGACCGTGGTGTTGACTGCACAGCTGATGCAGAGGTAGTGACAAGTGGGATGGGGCTGGAGAAGTTGTTTGACGAGGTGAGGGGAGGTTTGCTGGTAGTGTTGAACTAAATGCTTGTTAAAAACAGTCTTGCAGGCCCTCAGGTCTAGTATACAAAGGTTCTTTGTTGAGAATGTTGATGGAGCACGTGTCTCTTCTCTGCATTGCTGATGAGGTCCTGTTCCTTAGTAAGAGGAACACTTAACTGTACACTTCCTGTCTCAAGTCTCAACAGTGTCAGAGCCTCAAGAAGAAGAGGCAGTGGCAGAAGAGGAGGAGGAGGAGGAGGAAGAAGAGCCTGAACAAGTTGTTGTGGAGAATGAGAGTTACGTGAACCTCAAGAAAAAGCTTTCCAAAAAGTATGATGTGCAGGCAAAATCTCTGTATAACGAAAACGTTAAACTCTGTGCGCAGTTTCGGCAGAGAAAGGTATAATGTGATGAACATAACATCTTTTTTTCTTTCTTACTTTAGAGAAATTAATGTTTAAGGCATAAGCTGCTGTTTCAAGTGGTTCTATTCCACTCCAGTGGTGTTCTTACTGCCATGCTGTCTGTTTTTGTGCATCAGTCTTCTAGGCACTTCCAGTCCATGCTGTATGAAAGACAGAAGCTCCCTGCATGGCAAGAGAGAGAAAACATTCTGGATTTGCTGAAGAGCCACCAAGTTCTTGTTGTGAGTGGCATGACAGGGTAAGAGTGTGATTGCACATATGGACTTTATGTATCAAAACATACACAGAAGAATGTGAAATACATGTCCATGTCCTGGAAAGGTTAGGGTGATGGTCCATCTGTGAACAGTGACAGCAGTCCTAGGTGAACTTCATGTGAAGGATTACACTAGTGAAGCAAAGCAAATACCAAGTGGAATGCAGTCATCTTAGTTTACTTGGATAAAGGTGTTGGATTTGTGAGGTTTTTAATTAATCCCTGATTTTGTTGTGCAGATGTGGCAAAACCACTCAGATTCCTCAGTTTATTTTGGATGCTTCGTTGCAAGGATCTCCAAGCAGAGTTGCAAACATCATCTGCACTCAGCCTCGCAGGATCTCTGCCATTTCTGTGGCTGAACGTGTAGCCAAAGAAAGAACAGAAAGGATTGGACTCACTGTTGGATATCAGATCCGTCTAGAAAGTGTAAAGGTATGTATGCTTTGCTTGTTGGTTTTCATTTGGTTCTGTTAAAATGTGCTTAGTGCTTCTCTAGCGTCCACAATCTCTGCCCTATACCTGCCATGTAGTGAGATGAGCAAGTTTCTATCACCTATATTTTACACTATATTATGAACCATATTCTACATTTTGTTTCATCTCGAGTTGCACAGTTCACTTTGCAGAATGAGAATGCAGTCCTAAGTCTTGTGGTTTTGCTTTCTGTTGAGAGAGGTGGTGGGGTTTGAGAGTCTGAGTAGTACTGCTGTCCTTAGGAAAGCTACTGGCTTCTTTTCTGCCTGTTGTCATTTCTATTTGTCTCCCCAGGGTACAGCTACAGTCAGCCAGAAGGGGGTGGTTGAATTCAAACTTCTGTCTTGGAATAAGTTTTGTCTGCATTGCAGCTGATTGCTTTTTCCAAGAAGTATGCTGAAAAAGAGATTTACTGGATCTTTCTAGGACCAAAGATCTGATTGTTTATCAGAAAACAATATCCACAGGAAAAGCAGTTCAGATTTTTTGATAACTAGCAATGCCCCTTGGTAGGAAGCAGGTGTTCTCACTTTCAGTCAAGAATTTAAAATCTATCAGCCCATCTCCAGCAGGGATTGCTTGTTCCCTTTCTGTCAAATCTGGCACTCAGCTGAAACCAAATGCTTTACAGCAACACACATTGTTTTTGCACTATGTTGATTTGCCCAGAGTCAACTGAATGTTTTGTCTTACCCTTCAAGTCCTCAGCTACCAGACTGTTGTACTGCACTACTGGTGTGCTGCTGAGAAGGCTGGAAGGAGATCTGACTTTGCAGGGAATCACACATGTTATTGTTGATGAAGTTCACGAAAGAACAGAAGAAAGGTAAATAATCTCTTACCCTGTACGCAAAACAAAGAAAGGAAGAATAAATGTGACTAAGGTGCAAGTAACTGATCCTATGGCAGTAATGTGAGATGGTGGAAGGTTTTAGGTTCCTGTGCTTGGGCAGTAGGAAATTATATTGCACAGCTTGCAAGAAAGCGCATCTCTCTCAAATTGCTGTGCCTTCAATGTGCTGTTACATTGCAGTGGTGTTGAAAAGACATTTTGGATGGGCCTGGAGGGTTAAGTGACTTTTTAGCCAGAGCTGTCTGTTTCTTATTCTTACCTTGTTTCAGCTTTTATCAAATACCATAACTCTTCACACGCCCTTTGGGGAATATTTTCTCCTGAAGTAGGTTTCAGCAGAGCACCTGCAAGCGACAAGTGCTCATGTTTTCTTCCAGTCTATGGATTTTATTGGTTCTAGATAGTCTCATCCTGTCCTGCTCTAGGGTCCTGCAGTTTTACCCCACTTACCTGCTGGTGACAGGCAAAAGATAATGTCTGTCAGTATCTCTGTAAATTAGGTGGCAAAGAGCCTTTTCTTTGACATTTTCCTTGGGAATCATTGCAGTGCAGTGGGTTTCCAGGAGGCTTTGTCTGTGACCTGTTACTCTACAGCTCAGATGATATTTTAGCCTCATAAAAGAGCTTGTGTCTCTCAAGAATTCTTCTTCCTTGTCATCTAAAATCACTTTAAGCCAGTCTTCCAGGAATGCCACAAAAGCTATAAATATATAGGGAAGAATAGAGTGAGTAGGGAAGAGTGGGTAAGTTTGAATAACTCTTCCAGTGAAGAAGAGGGGCAAAAAGGACTCATCTGTTCCTATCTAATGTTCTTGCACTGTTGTTAATGTAAGTAATGTATAAAGTTTTTTGTTGCTTAAATGAATTTTCTGAGTAATCCTGACACTCCAGTAAGGGACAACCAAAAAAAGACAGATTGAGATTGCCTCCCCTTCTAGGAAGCTCATGCTTCTGTGATGGTATTGCTGTGCTTTTGAAAACACCAGGAAGGTGGACAGAATGGGGAGAAAAATAGAGATTCTGAAAGTTAACACTGAAGAAATTTGTATGTCTTTTTGCTTGTTTTCTGCAGTGACTTCTTGCTGCTGGTTTTGAAGGATATAATGGTTCAGAGGCCAGACCTGCGCATTATACTCATGAGTGCCACCCTGAATGCAGAGCTTTTTTCTCAATACTTTCACTCCTGTCCAATTATTAACATACCAGGTGAAAACCATTAATTTTTATTATCTCATCACATTCATTGTTTTAGAAATTTGCTTTCAGTATTTCTTCTTGCAAAGTGTTTCTCAGCTCAAGCGCAAGGGGCTAATTTGCAAAGTGGCGGGATGAGGATGTACACAAGAAATATGATTCCAAAGGCTTAGGAGGAAAGACTAATGATATTTAGGAGAGAAAGGACTTGGAAATGGAGATGCTTTTGTGTTGTCTATATAGCAGCAGAATTTCCCTCCCCAAAAGACAAGAACCATGGTTCCCTGGGCTAGTTTCACCACAGCTGAAAACTCTTCTGTATCCTTGTGAAAATAGGATGAGCAAGAGGATCCAGCTGGGTGTGTACACATTTAGCCAAATGTACCTTTTAAATTGCTAAGTTATTACATGGACCAAGACAGGAACGTGTAGCCTCATGGATGTGTTCCCATAAGTGTATCAGCCCTTCGTCTGTGTAACTGTGTGTGTTACCATAGAAACCTAGAGTGGTTTGGGATGGAAGGGGCTTGGAAGGTTTCACCCCCCTGCCATGGGCAGGGACACCCTTTCACTAGACCAGGTTGGTTGCTCCAATCCCCATCCAACCTGGCCTTGAACAATTCCGGGGATGGGACACTGAGTGACTCTGGGCAACCTGTGCCAGTGTCTCACCAACCTCACAATAAAGAGTTTCATCCAATCTAAAGCTACTTTCTTACAGTTTAAAGCCATTACAGCTTGTTCTATCACTACATGCCCTTGTCAAAAGTCCCTCTCCAGCTTTGTGGGCCCCCTTTAGGCACTGAAAGGCCCCCCTAGAGACTTCTTTTCTCCAGGACGAACAATCCCCATTCTCTGAGCTGTTCCTCACAGAAGAGGTGTTGCATCCCTCTAGTCCCCTTCATGGCCTCCTCTGGAACCACTCCAACAGGTCAATGTTGTTCCTGTGATGAGAACCCCAGAGCTGGATGCAGCACTCCAGGTGGGATCTCACAAGGGCAGAGCAGAGGGACAATCACCTCCCTCGTCCTGCTGGCCATGCTGCTTTTGATATCCATAAGAACTCCAAACCGTGCTTGGGAGACACCCACTGTTTGTCCTGATCAGAAATTGTGTTGAAGGGTGTAGCTGAGAGCTGGGAAGCCAGTGTATGTCATAGTAACCTGTATAAAATGATAATAATCTTTGGTCTTTTTACTGAATATTGAGTGGCACATAGAGAGATGTATTCTCATGTTTCCTTTCAGGTCGAACGTTTCCTGTGGACCAGTTTTTTCTGGAGGATGTGATTGCAATGACAAGGTATGAAATTCATACATTCTCAGATGCACTATTGACCTTGAGATTGAGTAGTTCTGTGCATATATTTAAAAAGCAAATCCTCTCAAATCTTCCCCATCACCTGCAGTCTTAGAGTTCTACTAAAGCACTGACTTTAAGCCATACCTTTTGTACTGCAGTGGGGTCTAGGGTCTCATGCAGAAACAAGCCTTTCTGTGTTAGATACCACATTAGCACTCAAGAAAAGGTAAGCTTTGCTAAGAATTGTTGGTGCTTGTAGAGTACTTGTTTCAGTGGTGATTACATATTGACAAGCAAAGAAATTTGAATGTAGATTTAAGCACTGAAGGTGAAAAATGTAGGGTACCAAACAATTACCTTTTGTCAGCTCTACCTTGAAACCTAGGTTGCAGATGCCTTTTACCATTTATAGTTACTGTAGAGTCACAGCAGTTCAGATATTACAGATAAATTCATCAGCTGTTTTGTTGCTCTGAGCAACACTAAACCCCCCTAGCTGTCACAATCAAGTTTGCAGTCCTAGTCTTTCACATCACAGCTTTTAATAGAGTAACATCCCCATAGAAAAGGACACCGTGACCTTCATATTATCTGTGGTTTTGCAACCTGCTTATACAAAGTTCCTCTCAGACTTTTAAATAAATATTTTTGGTACCCTGTCTCTGTAGTTAATTATTAGAAGGAGATTGCTAGGCTTCTTTCCGCACCACCAAATGTTCCCCTGCTGTCCAGGTATGTTTTAGAGGACTGCAGTCCCTACAGGCGGAAGGCAAAGCAAGAAAGCAAACAGAATGGGAGACACAAAAGAACTGCATTTGAAGAAGTAGAGGAGGACCTGAGACGTGCTGGCCTTCTGGAAGGCACAGACACCGTGGTCAGAGATTCAGACCCAGACCAAAAATTAACTCTGAAGCAGCTTCTTACACGATATAAAGGTGAGCTCCTTCTTACATTTGATAAATTGACACAATAACTTTGCCAGACAACAGGGTATGTTAGCATATAGTACTGTAAGTTGAATGCTTATATATAATTCAGAGTTTTGTACTTGTGAAGTTCTAGATGAGAAACTTCCTGCCACTTTAAAAAAATAAGAGAGAACCCATTGTTCTCTTAAACTAGAGCAAGCATCTTGGCTGAAACCAGTTTTTAGCATCTGAAAATAGACAACTTTCAGCTGCTGTCTCTTTCCATCCCTTTTCAGATGCCTTGTTGATTCAGCTTTCTCCTCTGTATCAGTTCTTGCTGAAGCAGCTTTACTTAGGGCACAGCATGTATCTGCCCACTTCAAGGAGGTCACTTCATCGTGGCAAGCCTTCTTTTAGAAATTAAGTCACTCTGTGAATGACTTAATCAGAGGGGCAGATCTTTCCATGAACTGTGTACTCTGCCATCATCAAAATCCTGCTCATGCTTAGTCCTGAAGAGTTTATCCCTGCACACCTTTATGGTGAGCTCCACAGTGGTACTGAGGGAGAGCCATTACTTAAAAGCTTCAGATTCCTGATAGAGTGAGGGAATTTGGGTGTTGTTTTGAGTTGGTGTAAGAAACATTGGAAGGGAGAAGAGAGAGCTGGAGAAGGTAGTCCTGGAGGTATCTTTATCTGTAAGAGGACATATGAAGTGCTTTGGCTCCTCTTGTCCCTGCTATTCTGGTAGTAGATATATCCTGGTCTAGGCTGTGCCCAGGACAGGTCTGAGCCCCAGCAAGCATGAGGAAAGAAATGAAGGGCTGAAACAGAGAGAAGCATGGGAAGAACAACGTGACACATGGAGTCACTATGGAGCTAGCTCTGCCTGGTTTAAGCCAGGTGCCTGTCTAGGCTGTGCCTGGTTGTGCAGCCACACTGGTTCAATGCATCTTGGTTTTTTACAAGAGACAGATTTACTGGGTGTTTTATTTCTTTTTCCCCAGGGGTTAACAAGACAGTGTTGAAAACAATGTCTCTCATGGACTTGGACAAAGTTAATCTGGAATTAATTGAAGCCTTGCTGGAATGGATAGTTGCTGGCAGACATTCATACCCACCAGGTAATTTCATTGTCCTTTGGAGATATACAAAAGGAGATTCTTGGAAACTGTGCACTTACAGACAGCCCAAAGCTAATGATTTGCACGCGGAGTTTCTGTAGCTACTGACTATTTTTGAAGAAAAAAATAAATTTCTAGTTGAGTAACAAAGGTCCTGCTATACGTGGGATGGGGAAAGTGAGAGAATTGTCTACTTTAGAAAGTCTTTTGTGAAGGACTGTTACGGCCTGTGTGCTTTTTTTTGGACAATAATTGCGAAACAGAGCTGGGGTTTTGACTTGGACCTTCTGCACATTAATAAAATATCATGCTGTCCTTTCTGTTTAGTGATTTTTTTTTT
>VYXB01003480.1:0-13850 GCA_013397135.1 Pachyramphus minor | reverse complement strand
TTTTTTTTTTTTTAAATCTACATATATAGGTGCCGTGTTGATCTTTTTGCCTGGTCTAGCAGAAATCAAGATGCTTTATGAGCAGCTTCAGTCTAATGCTCTTTTTAATAACAGGCACAGCAAGAGGTAAGGCAGAAAAGCTCCAAAACTCTGTTTTTACCTGTAAATAAAGAGTCGTTTCCTGCACAAAGCCTGCCTTTATCCAGGGATAAATAAAGGTTATTAAATGTGTGTGAGTTTGCTCCAATCAGGGTAATTAATTTTCTACTATCTTATTGGCTTGCTCCTTTTGTTTTTCCACCTCAGCTCAGGATGGTTAGTTGTTGAAGTTCTTGGGGACCCTAGTGATGAGTGCTTTACATTTTGTGCTCTGCATGATCCAGTGGGCTTTGGAAACTTCATCTCAGCCCTTGTTCTGTTTCAGAATATTTACTGAGATACATTCAGTTGTGGTTTTATTTGGCCCCTGATTGTCACATGGAGAAGTAATTGCATATCCTTGACTAAACAGTTTCTACACACATGTCCATGGCCAGGTTAGCTGGACTGACTTCTTCCAGTCTGGCATTAAAAATGGCAGATTTTAGACTCTTCAAAAGAGACAGAATATTTGCTCAACTCTACAGAGGTGACAGGTCTCAGAATAAACTCCACATTCCCTTAGAAAACGTGTCATCAGTAGCGTGGCCTGCAGGACCAGGGCAGTGATCAGCAGTAGTGAGGCCTCACCTCAAATCCTGGCTTCAGTTTTGGGCCCCTCACTACAAGAAAGACATTGAGGTCCTGGAGCACGTCCAGAGAACAGCAACGGAACTGGTGAAGGATTTGGAGCATAACTCTGATGAGGAGCAGCTGAGGGGGTGTTTAGCCTGGAGAAAAGGAGGCTCAAGGGAGACCTTAATCACTCTCTACAGCTACCTGAAAGGAGGTTGTAGCCAGCTGGGAGTTGGCCTCTTCTCTCAGGTAACAAAGATCAGAGGAAATGGCTTCAAGTTGTGCCAGTGAAGGTTTAGATTGGAACATTTGTTCATGGAAAGGGTGGTCAGGCATTGGAACAAACAGCCCAGGGATTCGCCATCCCTAGATATATTTAAAAGCCGTGTAGATGTGGCACTGAGCGACATGGTTTAGTGGTGGACTTGGCAGTGTTGGGATAATGATTGGATGATTTTAAGAGTCTTTTCCAACCTTAATGATTCTATGATTCTGTGTCTTAAAGGTGCTATGGCAGAGAGGGTTTGTGGTTTTATATTGCTTTGAATGGCTGTGGGCAGTGTCTAGTGAGGCAATAGTGTGTGCAGGCAGATTGTTCCCAAGAGGGAAAAAGCTGGAGAAAAAGGTACTGACCATGTTGTCATATTGTCCTTCCAGGTGTGTTGTTTATCCACTTCACTCTTCACTGTCTAGTGAAGAACAGCAATCTGTGTTCCTCAGGCCTCCTGCGGGGGTTACCAAAATCATCATCTCTACAAACATTGCAGAAACATCTGTCACCATTGATGACGTGGTCTATGTGATTGATTCTGGAAAAATGAAAGAGAAAAGGTACTGGAATCCATTCCTCAGTGTTTTGTGAGCTGGGAAACAGTTATATGCCTTGAGCTGTATGCTTTAGTTTTCCAAAGAGCTGGGAAAAACTTGAAGGAAACTTGGTCTGCAGAAAGCTGCTACAAGGTGGAGAAAGCCAGTCTAAACTCAGATCCAAGTGCAGAGGTGGGAATTGTATCCATACAGAAGTTGGCAGCATCTGCCTGCTTAACCTCCAGCCTGTTCACTCTGCACTCTTGTATGCACAACCTGCACTACAAGGGCAGGTTGTGATAGCACAAAGGGTAATGACTTCAAATTCAGAGAGGGCAGGTTTAAATTGGATATTAGAAAGAAATTCTTTACTGTAGCGAGGCACAGGAACAAGTTTGCCAGAGAAGTTGTGGCTGCCCCATTCCTGGAAGTGTTCAAGGCCAGGTTGGACAGGGCTCTGAGCAACCTGATCTAGTGGAAAGTGTCCCTGCACAGGGCAGGCGGGTTGGAATTGGATAATCTTTAAGGTCCCTTCCAACCCAAACCATTCTATGGTTCTATGAATATAATATGTTTCTTGCTCTCCTTCAGATACGACCCAGGCAAAGGAATGGAAAGTCTGGAAGACACATTTGTGTCCAAGGCCAATGCCCTGCAGAGGAAAGGGCGAGCAGGCCGTGTAGCCTCAGGCGTCTGCTTTCATCTTTTCAGTAGCCACCACTACAACCATCAGCTTGTAAAACAACAGTTACCAGAAATACAAAGAGTGCCCTTGGAGCAGCTCTGTCTGAGGTGAGCTGTTGTCCCTGTGTTTCTTGAAAAAGCCAATGTGAAGAATGTCCTTCTGGTACTTCAGGGAGCACTTGGAATGACATTATTGAGGTATTTTGACTCTCAGTGTTTTCTCATATCATGAAACCCAGAAACACGCTCTGGAGGTCTGAGTCTCTTTTGAGTGGTTGCTTTGATCCTACTGTCACACTGCCTCTGCACCCAGAGCCCCACTGTAATTGCACCCTCCACCAATTCTCCCCGTTCTCCAAGTTCCCTATCTCTCACCTCATCCTAGGAAAAAATAACGTCTCAGATCTCTCATCACAAGGAAGACAGTTGCATTCCTGTACCCCAGACCTACCACAGAAGTTTGTGGCTTCCTGCTGTGAACTCTTGCAGTGTTTCTGTGCAGCACAGTGCAGTAAAGCTACAATCTGCATCAAGCACCATCATCATGGAGATGTTAAATGAAGAGGCCTCCCAATCCCCGCTGCACACTGTGCACCCTTTAGTATTAAAAGGAAACAAAACAGCACAAATTATATTTTAACAGTAAAAACTTTATTTTAAACCTTAGTATGCTAAGTAGAAATCTGTTCTTACAGACTCATATTCCACATTGCTCCCTGACTTCAAATACGTGTTACAGGCCCTCTTCTAGGGAGCATGTGCTTTGAAGCATGTTTTCTTTTGGTTATTTTTGTTTTGTTTTTACAAAAGCTTGGTTTTTTTACCCTGTGTATGGAACTAAGCTGCTTTTTCTCTTTCTTTATTTTTCCTTTTCAATTTCCCCCCACCCCCCAAAGAATTAAGATCCTGGAGATGTTTTCTGCACAGAGCCTTCACTCTGTCTTATCACGACTAATCGAGCCCCCTAGAACTGAGTCTCTGCAAGCATCAAAGATACGACTACAAGACTTGGGAGCATTAACTCCAGATGAAAAGCTCACCCCTCTGGGATATCACTTAGCTTCACTGCCTGTTGATGTCAGGATTGGGAAGCTGATGCTGTTTGGCACCATCTTCCGCTGCCTGGATCCTGCACTAACGATCGCAGCCAGCCTGGCCTTTAAGTCCCCTTTTGTAAGTATTCTTAACCAAAGTGCTGTGTTTTTGTGCAGCAGCAAAGTGCTGCTGTAACTTGCAGCATACTGCATGTGAGTATTTTAGCTCTTCTTTTTAGCCTGCGTTGTCTGTGTGTTAATTCAGGGCTTGTTAAAACAGAACAGAAGTTCAAAACCACGCAGCAGCAACAAGAATGTTATTTATATTGTGAGTGTACAGTACAGAGTGAATATTAGTTTTCATTTTTAACTAAGAAATGCAGACATTTTGCTAAATTTGGTGTAAAAAATTGAAAATTAGTGGTAATACAAGTTAGGAAACAGTGATGATAATGATGGAGCTGACATGTCTGAGCTGTGAATGCAGAGTTCAGTTTGGATCTCAGTTTGTGTGCTCACTTCACTTTGGCTTTTTGAATGCCTCATATTTCCTGTTATCCATGGAGAAAATTTGCATTCTGACCCATGAGCTGCAGTGAAAATACCAAAGATAATGTGCCACGTAGCTCTAGAGTGGCTTGTCTAAGTGATGAGGGGAAGAACACAGACAATTTGTTACTGCCTGTCTAGGTGTCACCATGGGATAAAAGGGAAGAAGCAAACAAAAAGAAGTTGGAGTTTGCAGTAGGAAACAGTGACTACCTGGCTCTTCTCCAGGCCTATAAGGTGAGATAAAATTCAGTAGCCTCTCTTGGGGGCTTGTGATATGTCTGAAATTCAAGTGGAAGTATTTTATTAAAGGTTTCCTCTCATCCTCTCAATTAGGGATGGCGTTTAAGTATCAAAGAGGGCTCTCAAGCAAGCTACAACTACTGCAGGGAGAACTTCTTGTCAGGAAGAGTTCTTCAGGTAAGCCAGTGTTTGTGGCCTTGCACAGGGACCAGCTGAGACACTGGGAGAGTCCTAGTGACAGAAGTAAGTGATAGGGCAGACTCTCCCTGCTCGGTGTGGCAGCCACCACATATCAGCCCTTTGTCTGTTTGTAGGAAATTGCCAGTCTGAAGCGGCAGTTTGCAGAGCTGCTTTCTGACATTGGGTTTGTGAAGGAGGGATTAAGAGCCAGGGACATTGAGAAGAAGTGGTCCCAGGGAGGCGATGGTGTGTTGGATGCCACAGGAGAAGAGGTAATTCACAGCATTTCAGTGCTTGACAAGGATACTGCAGTTTTTCATGTGGACAGTCTTCAGAAAGTGCTGCCTCTGGGGCCAGAGATGTCCTAGGGGTACATGATGATCAGGGTGATACGGGTTTGGTAGCTGTAGAATCTCACTGTGCATTGGGACAACTTGTGCTTGCTTTCTCTTGGCTGCAAGCTGCTCTGTAGCCGGATGGCAGAGAGCAGTTCAGTTCAGTTTCAGGAATTCAATCATTCCTGGAGAAGGGTTTTACCTTTATGCACTGAACTGTAGAATACCTAATGCATGCATTGATTTCACAGGCAAATTCGAATGCAGAGAACATCAAGCTGATCTCAGCTATGTTGTGTGCTGCTCTGTATCCCAACGTTGTCCAGGTAAGAAAATGCTTTTCCATTTTTCCTTCTGCTCTCATATCCACATGGCCTGCTTTCAGTCTGGGCTCATTGTGGTAGTCTTGAGCCTGGCTTAGGTTGCCAAAGCTTGCTGCTTGTAGTGCTAGAGACAGGCAGCAGAGCCCCAGTTTGTATTGCTTGAGACCCCTGCTGTTCCTACAGGCTGATTGTAGTGTCTCACAGAAGCCAGCAGAAAGTGTTAAGAAGCTACTTTAAATTACAACTTTTTAAAAGGCTGAAGTCACAAACAAACAGTCAGAGTTAGACAGCACCTGGAGTGTAGTGACGTGGCATGTTACTACTACGGAATTTCTGGTTTTGAAAAATTTAAAACATAAGGTTAAAAGGCTTTCTGGTGCAGCAGATTTTTGTAACTTCTTTTCTTACCATACAGGTGAAAAAGCCAGAGGGTAAATACCAGAAGACCAGTACAGGAGCAGTCAAAATGCAACCAAAAGCAGAAGAGCTGAAGTTTGTTACCAAAAATGATGGTTATGTTCACATTCATCCTTCATCTGTGAATTATCAGGTCAGGATTCTTTTGTTCTGTAAAGCATACTCTTTTTCTTAATAAAAGAAATCATCTTTGCTTGAGTATTTAAGATTACAGGGAGGATCCCTAGTGATGTTTAAAATGATTGAACAGTCCTGTGTTAGGATTGCAAATAATGGTGTGTTCCTGAGTTAGGAGTGTCTTCTTGAACACACAGTTAGACTGCAGCCTCTGGAGTGGAAATAGGGATGCAGCAAACCCCCATTCATGTTTTCTAAAGCTGCATCTGCAAAGCTGAATGCAAAAAAGTTTCAGCTGCAATGCTCCCCTGGCTTCTCCTCAGTATTGATTATCTATTGTAAAATAATTCAGGGACATATTCTGGTCTGTTTCTTTGAGTCCTCTCATTCTGAAGTTAATTTTATTTCCAGCTTAATAGCTAATACTTAGATAAAGCCTCTCCTTTCTTTGCCATGACACGGTAATATTTGTCTCATGAAGTCTATCTCCATGTTTGATGATTCTTTGCTTTTCCAGGATGTAAGTTACTTGTTTAAAAAAAAGTAGGTTTTCAGTCAAGGCTTTGAACTGTTTGTCACTTTTGCTGTGAAAGAGCAGCAAATAACAGATACACACATGAGAATGTCCTCAGCATGGAGAACTTGGGGCCTTGAGGCAACCCTGGTGAGCTCTCTGCAAGGAGCATGGGGTAACTGGTGAAGTTATTGGCAGATCTTGAGGGTCAGAGAGAGTCCGTTAGTCATGCAGGTGCATTTTAGGCACATTTGTTGCTCTTTGCAGCTGTAGCAGAGGCAGGACCTGAGCAGGCAGGAAGAGATGCATCCCTCTAACGAGGCTGTGGTGGTGTGTGTGTGTGTTCCAGACCAGGCACTTTGAGAGCCCCTACCTGGTGTACCACGAGAAGATCAAGACGAGCCGTGTGTTCATCCGGGACTGCAGCATGGTGTCCGTGTACCCGCTGGTGCTGCTCGGGGGCGGGCAGGTGCACATGCAGCTGCACAAGGGGGAGTTTGTCATTTCCCTCGATGACGGGTGGATACGGTTTGTGGCTGCCTCTCACCAGGTAAGGAAAAGAAAGGATAATCCTGGGAGTGCCACGGAGCTGTGCTGGTGGTTGGAATGTCCCGAGCCTTACACTTCCCTCTGTGTTTTACTGTGTCAGGTGGCTGAGCTGGTGAAAGAGCTGCGCTGTGAACTAGACCAGCTGCTGCAGGATAAAATCAAGAATCCCAGCATGGATTTGTGCATGTGCCCCCGCGGATCTCGGATCATCGGGATGATTGTAAAGCTTGTGACCACACAGTGACATCAGAACAGCTTTCTCTAAAGACTGTTATAGGCCAAGTAACATCCGTGTGTTGATATATTTATCGGTCCAAAACATGGCTTTAATCTCTGGAAGAACAGGTTGGCAGCTGTACTGCTGACAGTTTTTTCGGTTCTTTTCCCTTTTGTTTGCTCACTTGCTGGAAGTAAGGTGGCTTACACTTTGGGAAATGGGAAAACAGCAAATCTCTCAGGAGTAGAAACCTCCAAGTAAGAGTTTTTTTCCTGAGACTATTGCCTGGCAGCAGTGTTTTCTGGTCACAAAAATACCTGCTATCCAGCTTTTTCTTTTAATGTCTGGAGGTAGCATGTGACAATAAGCTACTCCCAAATTGGTTTGAACTCACTTCTACATTTTGACCATGACTTTACCGAGGCAGTCAGTGTGGGCTGAGCAGGGTTTGTTTGCTTATGATTCAACCTAAGCCATCATACACATGAGCACCTTTTGGTTTGTGTCAAGAGGTTCTGAAATTTAGACGGTGTTCTCTGATGAGAGACTGCAGTGGATCAGTTGGAGTGCACTGTTGGATCAGTGCAGGCTGTTCTGCTGACAGGGTAAAACTGCAGGAGAATGTGGACATTTTCCCTGAAAGGCTGTTCCAGCCCCTCCTGCACTGGGAAGAACTGAAACAGCTGAGAAGGGACTGGTGTAGTGCATTAAAAATGAATTCTTGGATGGATGTTAACCTGCTCTGATATGTGGTGGTCCTTCTGCCATCCTACACAGCTGGAAAATAGTCCCACTTTGGATAAAAGTTTCCAAAACTCATCCTCTGGGGCATGGACTGCTAGTGTGGCAAAATGCTGTAGTAATAATGCACTACTCTATCTTCCCCTTAGCATTGCTGCAGCCAAACTGCTCAGTGTACTAGAAACTGCAAATAATAGCAAGTGCCTAAGAGTCCAGGACTGGGCTGTCATCTCTAATAGTCGAGTGAGTGAGCAATAGAGTGAGCAGTCTCTACCCCCAGCCCTACCCAGCAGTGACCCTCAGGCCGAGGAATGAGCTGAGGGAGGCACATTGTTTGGGGAAGAGCTTGATGTTTTGAAAAAATAGACTTCAATGTTTGTAGAAGCAGTTTCACACCAAACACACCCTCACATGAGGAGGATGACAGGAGTGCCAAGACCAACATCCCTGTGCAGCAGAATGGCCTCTGCAGCTGAACTGCTGCTGCAGTTTAGCCTCAGCCAGCTAAGCACCAGAGAGCCAATCCCTCCTCCTCATCCCATCTCCAGGACCTGGCAGCGAGAGAGGGGAGGGAGTGAAGCAGATGTGAGGAAATTCATGGGCTGAGATACAGTTTAACAGGTAAAGCAAAAGCTGTACCCACAAGCAAAGCAAAACAAGGAATTCATTCACTACCTCCTAGAGGCAGGCAAGTGTTCCACCAGCTCCAGGAGCACAGTGTGTGATGGTGCCCAACAATGACTTGGGAAGACAAGCACAACATTCCATATGGTCTGGACTATCCCCTGGGGCAGCTGTCCCAGCTGTGTCCCTTCCCATTAGAGGTGGGGAGTATTAGAGGAGTTTTAGTCTACAGGCTTGGTGTGGAGTCAACCTTTGCTTCAGCAGTCCAGAGAGGAAAAACAGAAAAAAAACCCTACTACCTCCCTTGAGAGCACTGTTGTGTGGGGCAGTTTCACCACTGATGCTGCACACTGCAGCAGGGCAGGGACCCCAATAAATGCTGTCCCCCAGCTGTGTTTAACAAGGGCTTTGGGGGCACCCTCGTTTAATGCTGTTGCTTCCAGCTCCCTCTGCTGCAGCTTATAATGGACTGTGGTTACAGCAAAGTAGTAAGTGCAGCATCATCAGGCAGGGAAGTCACCCTCCCCTAAGCCCCAACGCACTGACACGTACAAACATGGGGGACAGGAGGGGTAAGACAGAGAGGAAGAGTATTTATTAAGTCATACATATAGGGGCTCATTATCATTCTTTTAATGCCTAAAAGAATACAGCAACACTGACTGAAGGGCTGGGTGTCCATGCACAGCTGCAGTGCCCCACTGTAGGGTATCCAGCCACTGCTGCCCAAACAGAAGCCCCAAGAAACAAACTGTTCCTCCCATGCTGGTAAGACACAACAATAGGGCACAACATAGTAAAAGAAAGACTTTTAAGTCAAAATTATCTGGCAAATTATCCTCACTACTCTGATAATAGCCATTTTCAGCTGCAAAGATAAATCAAATCTGAAAATATCTTGCACTTGTTTACCACACTTCTATTAAATCTCTCAGTAACTTGTCCCTGGCCAGACAGGGACCGTCCATATACAGGCAGCTACAATCTGGCTTCCCAAAGCAACCCCTGATCAGGACAGCAACAAAGCTCTGGGATACACTTCACTGCCAAAAATGTAACCAGGGAGATCAGGTCAGACAGGTGTAACACAAATTCTTGATTCCCCGAATATACTGCTACTGAAACATGACCTGCAAGTTCTGCTTATGACATGTCAACTCCAAGAAAAACTTTAAATGTCTTCAAAATAGTATCTAAATGTATTATCTTCTGCATCAGAACTGCCACTTTATCTTAAGCATCACAAAGCAGCAGTACTATTTGGATTACCAGGACATAGAAAAGATTTCTAAAAATATTTACTTCAATAGTTTACATTCCAGAACTATTTCAAATACCTTCAGGTGAGAATGTGACTGGTCCTTTAATCATCAGGACAGACCAACCACCATTCACACATTCCTTGTTTTTTCCAATCTGTTAACATCCTTCACACACATTTCTGTAAGTCAAATTACTGAGCACATGAACACCCCCACACAGGTTTTCCACTTCACCGAGCTCTGAGGTGGTGCAAGGAATACCACAAGGATCCAGACCAACCAGCAGGAATGACAGCTGCTACTGGAACTTTCCCCTCTGACTGGTGCCAGGCAGGGATGAAGGCACACAGCTGCAGCACAGCCACTGCACCACACCCCATCAAAAGTCGTTGTCACTTCCTGCCTTCTGCTTTTCACCTCACAGGATCTGCTTCCCCAGCCACATATGAACAGAAACAGGAGGGCTACCACAGTCTATTTCTTAGTTAGAAATGCACAGTTTATTTCAATGCAACAATAAAAAAAAAAAAAGAGCCCAACATTTCCAGATCACAGAACATGAACGTAAGAGTTTTGTATTAGTCTGCTAGTAAGACTTTTAAAAGATATAGTTTTCATGCCAATTGCTATCAACAGAAACAGCCTTCTAGTACTAAGCCCTTACATCACAAAATCCCTTACAATGTAAACAAAATAAACTTTTTCTTAAACTTCTGAAATTGGAATCCATTCTGCTAGGACTTTCATTCCTTCAAGGGCTTCCTGATGGTGAGTGACTGAAAGGGAAAGGAAAAGATTAAAAACCACTCCTACAGCAAAACCAACAGAAACCTTCCATGCTACCTCAGGCTTCTGCTGCTCTGTCCCAGCCCTGTTTTCATTTACAGTTCACAAATAGTGAGGGAAGTGTTATATTTTACGTTTCTGTATAAAAAACTGCTTTAAGCCTAAGAGATCAGCTGCAGGTGAGACACCAAGACTGCTCAGAAATCTCAATTCCAGCACATACTTCTCTGGTTACACAGAAAGACTTCTTACTTCATGGTGCACAGCACAACTTGGCAGCTGTGCAGCTGAGCCAGCAGGAGTCACCAGCAGGAATTTAATCCTACGACGCATTTCATGGCTTGCTCCACACCTTGCATTACTCACTTCTTCCCCAGATTCTAAACTCCTCAGGAACTTAGGGATACTTGATTCTCTTTTGTCCACACTTTCTGTTGTCCTTTAACATTTCATTGAAGTGGATTCCCTTAGAATTACTGTCATGACATCCTGACTACCAGCAGCAGGGAAGTGCCCATAACAATTCATCTTTTCATAGTCCACACACTTAGACACGTAAAAAATCTAAGCCTTTATCTCTGACTAAGTTAACTTCCATAGGAACCACTCCAACTTTAGTGCTATTTACCACAAGGCACAGTCTAGTTTTAAAGATATTCCTACCTTCTCTTTGGAGATGGAGATCTGGACTTTGAGCGACTGTTAAAAAACAAACAAACAAAACAATCAACATTGTACACTTGGATACTCTCAGTAATCACTTCTGACCATTTAAACCCAGAACAGTTTGGTGTTGTTTAAATGCATTAAAAGACATCATTACCACTACCAATAGCAAGTGTACCCAATTACTTTAAGCCAGAAGCTGCAGGTGAGGAGAAATGCTGAAAGCTGGAGCCCTTGGGAAAAGAGCAGCACAACTTCAAACCAGCTACAAAGTCATCGCAATAACCCTGCAAAGCAGGAGCAGCGACTTGAGGAGTCAGGAAGAGGGAGAACTCGAGTCAGTTGAGAACAAAGGTAGGAAAAGATATGCCCCAAATCCTGTCACAAATACCTTTTTTGTCACAGTGTTGAGTGAAAACAAAAACCTGTATGCACAATCGTTCTGAATGGACTACTGTCCCACAAAAATCAGTTATTAAAAAAATACATTAAAATAATGAAAAATGTTCTTTTAATAGCTGATTTCAAAAACAACAAAAAAAAAACACAACACAGAAAACCCTCTTCCACATGCAACTGAAATATTGCTCCAAACAGATTTGGAATCATGAGGAAAAAACCCCACAAAACAAACAAAAAAAAAACCACGAAAAACCACCAACCAAAACAAAAACCAAGTGAGTGCTACTTGTATTTAAACGCTCACCTTTTAGCAGGTAAGCCAGATTTAGATCTACCATGAGACTCAGACCTACAACAGGAGAAAAATAAAGCTCAGCAAAGCAGCCAGTGGCATGCATACACAATGAAAGTTAGCTACAGCAATAGCAAATTCTTATTTCATAGCATCACAAACCAGAGACGAGGAAGGCTCTGGTGCTCCAGGCTTTCCTGGTGACTTTTCAGGAGAATCCTTTAGCTCTTATTGCAGAGACCCCACTTATCAGAAGACAGGAGTGCAAGCACATGAAGCTCCCCAGCAAAGCTTCAGCTACCACTTTCACAAAACAGAAGACCAGACTCACAGACTTTTTCCTACCTGTAAGTATCCCTTATAAAAAGGGAGTAATAATTTCAAGTTTCATCTTAGAAAATGAAACAGCACATTAAGAGTATGGCCATAAGTAAAAGTGTGGATTTCAGCAGAAGTAAAAGGGTGCTGAAGAACTGATGCATTCTTCAGGTCAAGTTCCAATGCCCATTTTATTCAAATTATTATAATACAAATTTTTCATCAGTTTTGCCAATGAAAACAACATTTCAGTTTTCAGTACCTGGCTGCTGACGCACAAACTATTCCCAGTTCATCTTGTGAATTAAAATCTACTCAAACAGTGAGACTTTCCTCCTACATTTGTCATGTTACTTATCAACTCAAATATTTGCTGTTACGTAGAAAATATTTGCCTTCCTAGAGTGTCAGAATTCAGGCACGTGCTATTACTCAACATCAGTCAATTTTTATTCTATTTCTGCTAAGAACTGTTTTTAAAGGGTAATCAAGATTCACCTTGACCTGGTCTATTAACTTACAGAAATACTGTACGGACACTGCTGGTGTTAAGTTAAATGAAACGTTATGTGCTACTGCACTGAAACCTTCCTGGTCACTTCCCAATTCCTACCATTATAACCAGCAACTTTTTCACTGATTACAATTAAGAGAATGGGGTTAAGTGACAACCACCCAGAACTGCTAGTTTGTAACACAAATGTGACTTCTGTCGGTAACAGCAAGGCAGAACAAACCACTATCATCACTTTGCTATATACCTAAGCAGTAACTAGTGTTCAAAAATCCTCTCCACAGACCTCAAATCATACGTCTGCTTTCTTATGGCCACATGTACACACATTATATATAGTAGCCACAAACCAAAACAAACTCATGTTTATTAAAAGAAATCTGATCACTACTTCAGTCTCTGAAAAGTCACAAATTAAGTACGGCTATGCTACACAGCCTTCCAACTCCTGCCAGCCAAATTCCCTCAGGAAGAAAAACAAGCAACAAAACACAACCACAATCAAACAACACACCAGAACTATTATGGGTTTGAACTAAAACAAGTATCTCACCTGCTTCGAGGCCACACAACAGACCGGGACCGTGAGCGTGACCTGGACCGAGATCTAGGAAAAAAAAAAAGAGTGGAAGCTCTAACACTGCAGGATTCATTCAGCTGGGATAGAGACTGGTTATTGTAGAAGTCACACGATACTTTGCTGGACTGTTGGCTTTGCAGAAGTCACTTCTCCTATTACAAAGCTGTAGTACATTTGGTCAGTACTGCCATCCATGTCACTGTCCTAGGTGACTGAGCAATGATACCCCGTGTATCCTTGAAGCTCAACAAGGAAACCTCACCTGTAGATCAAAGCTGTAACTTTTGTACAATATTAACAACAAAAGCTTACAGACAGCAGTTCCAAAATCATATGCTTAGATTTTTAAGATAAAGAAAGCATTCAGACTAGTTCTGAGAGATGTAACACCATAAATGCTCCTAAAAAAACATGGACTGAAAATAGAAACCTAGTGTTTAAATTGAATATTTATTATATATAAATACTTAATGTTCCAAGTTATGCTGGCTTTTCACAATGTTGTCGGTTTAAAAAAACACCGCATACCTTGACCTTCTTAGAGAGCCAGAGCGGGATCTGCGAGGTGAAAATGATCTGTATCTACGAGGAGAGATTGACCTGGACCTGCGGTAGGAAGCTGACCTGGATCTACAAAACAAAATGAAAAACCAACCAAGTCACTGCAAGGTACTTTTCAGAAGAGAAAGAAGGGGCAGAGAGAGGAGTAAGGAAAAGAATGAAAACACAGCAGCTAGAACCCTACCTCCTACCACGGCTCCGACTGCGTGACCGAGAATACCTCCTTCCTCGGGACCTCGAGCGCGATCTAGACCGGGACCTGGGTTTAGGTTAGAGAAAACAGGTATCAGCAAACAGCTGCAGCAACCAGTGCATGTGAGGCCCTGCTGAAGTCAAAACTCATTTCAGACAACTAAAAAAGAGAGCAATAAAAAAAAGCAAAACCGAAAACCAAACGGAACAAAACAAAACAACAAAAACA
>VYXB01003479.1:16173-34269 GCA_013397135.1 Pachyramphus minor | reverse complement strand
TGGCCAAGAAGGCCAGTGGATCCCGGCANTGAGGTGCTGGAGCAGGTCCAGAGGAGAATAACAAGGCGGGTGAAGGGACTGGAGCACAAACCCTGTGAGGAGAGGCTGAGGGAGCTGGGGTTATTTAGCCTGGGTAAGAGAAGGCTCAGGGGAGACCTCATCACTCTCTACAACTCCCTGACAGGGGGTTGTAGCCAGGTGGGGGTCAGTCTCTTCTCCCAGGCAACCAACAGTAAGACAAGAGGGCACAGTCTCAAGCTCTGTCAGGGGAGGTTTAGATTAGATATTAGAAAGAAATTCTTTACAGAGAGGGTGGTCAGGCATTGGAATGGGCTGCCCAGGGAGGTGGTGGATTCTCCATCCCTGGAGGTATTCAAGAAGAGACTGGATGTGGCATTTAGTGCTATAGTCTAGTAACTGCGGTGGTAGTGGATTGGACTTGATGATCTCAGACGTCCTTTCCAACCCATTTGATTCTATGATTCTAAGATCTAACAACCCACGGAGCTAGGAATCTGGGAGTAAGAAACATCCAGAAATCTGGGCTCGACATATGGCCTCAAGCTTGGCCATCCAGCCTGCCTGCCAGGGCCAGCACTGCCACATCTCAGGGGGTCCTGTCCCCTTGTGCTGCTGCCAAGGGTCTCACCCTGCATGTAGGGAGTGGCACTGGTCCCAGGGACAGCGCAGCCATGCTGTACCATGCAACTCTGAGGAGTGGGGAACAGATCGGCTACTTCTTGACGATGCATTGTTAAAGGTTTCACTCCCCCAAAATGACACATTGCAAGCAAAAATAGAACAAGACAGAACACATAGACCCACCCCCACCATCCCCACCACCCGGCAGCCAAGTGCATGCGGTGCCAAAGTCTCAGGTTTAAAAGCTGGTACTTTGTTACCCTCCCTCTCCTCAGCCCTGCTACCACCTGCCTTGGCCCAGCAGGCATTCTGGAAGCCCAGTGAGTGACCACTGCACCGAGAGCAGCCATGCTGCTGGAATGATTGCCACCCAGCTCGCACTGTGCACTGTATCTGGCTTCCCTCTGCACGTGGTGGGTCTGGGGACAGGGACAGCTCCCAGCTGTGGTGTTTGTGCCAGAGGTTCTCTCACCTGCTGCACAGTGGTGCTGTTGAACTGCCATGAGGGATGCCTTTGGCCAGGAGAGCCACCTCCGGTGTGGTGTCACGGCTCGGCCCAGTGTGCCGTGAGCTAGGGCTGTCTCCCAGCCAAGGAGCAGGGTCCAATTCTAGACTGCTACTGGTGTGTGCTAAGCACAGTTGGACCTTTGGGCAGAGATCTGATTGGAAAAACTCCAGGAAAGGAAGAGTTGGTCCGGAGGTGGTAGATCTGTCAGCTATTTGTCAGCAGCACCTAACGAGGCTGTGGCCTGCCTTCACTACCCTGGATCCTCCATGGCTTCAGAGCCAGTGCTTACACTTGCAGGGGAATTATGCAGCCTTCATGAGTCTGCCTTAGATCCTGTTCTGGGACACAAAGCCCATTTACGTTTGCATCCATGGGTTTTTAACATTGGAAACGGCTGGAGCAGAGGTCGGCAGTGTCTTGGGGAAGGGCTGGAGCGGTTTGGGCTGGGTGTTTGGGCAGAGAGGAGCAAAGAAGTGATGAAACCAGAACCCACACGCTGAGGACAAGCAGCCACATCCAGAGAGTGGTTTGGGTGTGAGAGGGAACTTCTCCCTCTCAAGCCGGATGAGCAGGGCTGGGGCATATGTTGCCCAGCCAGGCTGTCAGGGCTACAAGGCTGAGGCAGCAGGCTGAGCTTATCCAGTGCACTGCACGTGGAGGCAGAGGTGGCTGTGACACGTCCCCCTGTTACCCAGCCTTGCTCCAGTTATGTCAGGGGGAGCTGGGACAGAGCTGTCCTGCAGGGCTGGTTGGGCCCGGAGGAAGGCAGGCTGCTGTCACCTGCGCAGTAGCTGCGCTGTGCAAACAGACATTGGACAGAGTCCTTGCAGAATGAGTTCTGTCTCAGTTTCACTGTGGGAGTCACACAGTTAACATGGCTTCTTCTGGGGCAGCTGTGAGTTCATGCTGAGTAATATCTGAGAGGGGCAACAACATCCAGAACCGCCTGGCTGGGATCTGCTCAGACCCGGTGCTGTTCTCCTGAGGAAGAGGAGGCATATCCAGGACAGACCTGGTGGCTTTGTGGCAGCGAGTGGTGCTGTATTTATCTGTGCTGAGGCCATGAGGCATTTGCAGCTAGCGTCTCACCATGTGTGCTTTTGTACTGCTGGGTCTCCCATCTCTGATGCTCTGCATCTGCTCTCACAAGTCTTGGCTTGGCACAGGCCCTCTGCCTTCTCCTGCGCTGTTTGAGTTCTTCCCAGGAAAGGCCCAAAGGAGAACAGCCTGGGGGAAACAGCCATTTGCTGATTCTTGTCTGGTTCTTTGCTGATTGCAGGGAGCCACTGGCACTTGTGATGGCAACTCCCAGTTGACCCACCTTCCCCCAGGTGTCTTGCTGGCAGGTGTGGGATGAGCAGGGTAGGCTGTGCTTCAACTGGTGTGACCACTATGTAGTAAGCTGGGCTTCTCATGAAGAGAGAACTGAAGGGTGCTGTGGGTATGACTGTGGGGTGTTGAAAAGCTTCCCACACTGCTACCTCTGAAGGTCACAGAGGAGGAGAAAGGGGTCCACACCGCTTAGCGGGAAACAGCCTTTTAGGAGGAAAAATACCAGCTGGGTTTAACATTGGGACAGGTTTATCCTCAGGTTCACCATGTGAGGGTGGAGGGGTGGTTTGCCAAGCTAGGATGGAGGGCAGGAGCCCCATGAAGCTCTGCCATGCCTGGGCAGACCCCACAGCATGGGAACAGATCCTGTGAGGGCACTTAACCAGCCAAGCTGTCCTGGGCCGCACACGGACCCTCCTCCCTGCCAGGGGCTTTTTTGCCCTGAGAACCAAGCTGGGTGCCACCGCCGGGCTGGTTCTAGGGGGGATCAGGGACGTGTGAGATGATGCTTGGGGTCGTGCTGCTGTGTTTCAGTGTGTTTGCTTCCTGCAGAGTGTGCGTGGGGCCCCACAGACCCTATCACCACAGCCCCTGGTCGCCTGCACCATTCCCCCTCGCCCTCCAGCCTTTTCAACTCCTACAGTCTGGGGGTGGTTGGGAAGCGACAGCTGGAGCCAACGCGCCAGCGCCAGCCCAGTGTGCGCTGCCATGCCAACCCCGTTTCCATGGCAATGGGCACCCAATGGGTGACTGCCAGGCAAGGCCAAGATGCCTGAAAAATTATGTGATGCCCCCCGAAATGGCCAGCTGAGGGTGGGAGCCCGCAGATACTGCTGGTTCCAGTGCTGCCTGCAATGCCTGAGAGCGGATCAGAACTACCCCAGGCCACAGGTGTGTGTAACAGGGTGGGTGAAACCCTCAGTGCCCTCAGTGAAACCACTGAGAGAAAAAAAAGGGGAGGGTGTGTACAGTGCCTTTGACAGCCCCCTCCGACCATCTTACAGCCTAATTTAATTAAAATGGTTGGATCTTACATAATCCTCAGGGTGCTGTGCTGCTGGAGCCACCCCCGCCCAGTGCTGGAGAGGGTCCCGCAGTGTGGGGGTGTCAGGAAGGCAGTGGGACACAGCGAGATACGCTCCCCAGCGCCAACTGTACCCTGGGGCTGCTCCTCACTGGCCCCCCTTATGTAAGTCCCTGCCCCATGTTTGTCCAGCTCCACCTTGAAGTCTAGATGTGTATCAAAACATTTTAAAATAACTCTGCCTTTTGTTAGCATTGCAGCTATCTTTAGAGGAGATTTGATTTAATTTGAAAGCTCTCCCTGGGAGGGTTTGGTGGAATAGGTTCCCAGCCCAGCAGCTGAAAGGAACATGGGTGTGGTGATTTCCTTTCTTGGCTGGAAACACTGTATTAATTATTGCTTATCGATCTCATAAATCCCATTTTACCCCTGCAGCTGTCTCCTTGGCTTTCCTGAGGTTTCCACAGCTGGAAGGGGCAGTGTTGTGCTCAGAGTGTTGCTCATGATCCACTTTTCAGGCACCCTAGACTGGTTCTTCAGGCATCCTGCTCCACAGCTCCCTCACCTCTGTGTCACCAACTGCCCTGGTCATAGCAGCTGGTGGCTTTCTCAAACACTATAATGAGGATGGGGAAAAACAGTGCTTGTTTTCACGGTGAACCCAGGTCACAGCCATGGGCCACCACCTCTGCAGCCATGGCAGTGGCTCAGGGGACAGCCCACACCCCCCCAGCACATGCCAGTGTCCCTGCTCCAGTTGTGATGGAAGATGGACAGGACGAGGAGCTCTTTGCTGAATAGAGGTGGCCAGGAAGGCGCCCTGAGCCCACCAGGGGCCAGCTCTGCTCCTTTTGGGCAGCCAAACCATTTTGTGTCTCACCAGTTGTCCTGTCAGCAGCGTGACTGCCACTGTGGCACACTGGGGAGAGGGAACTGCAAGTCACCCACAACGGGCAGGGTGGCCGGGGTCCGTCTGTGTCCTGGGGCTGCTGACCTGGACCTGCTCCGTTATGTAGAGCCAGCAGTGAGGGAGAAGCTGGGCAGCAGCCCAGTGTTGGAGATGCTGCAGGATGGCCAAGCAGAGTCTATGCCCTTGCTTTGGGCTTATTGCATCCTGCTTTCAGGCTTCCTACTCTGTCCAGGCTCTGATCTTTAACATGTTACCCCTTTCTCCCCCCACCAGGAGACAGGAACAGTTCCAGACAAACCCTGACAGCTACAATGGAGCTGTGCGAGAGAATTACACCTGGTCCCAAGACTACAGCGACCTGGAAATTAAAGTGCCTGTGCCCAAGCACATTGTCAAAGGCAAACAGGTAAAGTGGTGTTAGTGGTGTATCTTTAGCTTTTCCCTTTCTGTCAGGGTGCCCAGCTTTCCTGGGAAGCTGTGTTTGGAACAGGAAGGCTCCTTGTCCTTTGTACTCAAAGAAAAGGATGCGGTTGTGCCTTTTTCTCTGGTGTGTGTCTGGTGGGGACCGATGGTCCCAGCCTACTCACATTCCTGTTGAGCTGCAGTGTCCTCTGCTCTGTCCCAGCCAGGCTCTCTGGCACTTCCTGGCCCTTTCTGCGCTTTTCCTCTCTCTTTCCATCACCTGCATACTCAAACATAGGTTTTGGAGCTTGGCTGTTGATGGATGCCCCTTCCTCAGTTGTGCCTCAGGTGTCTTCTGTTTGGAAGTGGGAGCTGCTGGAACAGCTCTTCTGGCACTGCAGAACTGCATCAGGCACAGCCTGTGTGTGGCTTGACCTGGTCTGGGTGGAAGGGAGCTGGTCTGGACTGCAGGCTGAGGGCCAGCCCCTCTCCCTGGCTGGCTGTGTGGGCAAGAGGCAGAGAGGTTCCTGCTTGGCTCAGGCAGGAACTTCTCTGCTCTGCTTGTGGTCACATTGTTTTTCCTTCACTACTTCTGTTCCCTCCCATGGCTGGTCTTAGTTGGACCCAGAAGTTCAAACTCTTTCGAGTGCTGCCCTCCCCATGGCTGATTCTGTATTTTTCCATTTGGGAAGCCTGTGCTCCCCCACCTCCCGCTCTCATCTGCTTCCAGGGCAGCTGAAAGGAGCACACTGGGGTTTGTCACCAGCTACAGCCTACACAGCTCCTCGGCATGCCAAGGAGTGTCACTGGCAGCAGCAGCAGCAGCAGCAGCAGCCTGGGCCAGAGGGGTGAGGGAGCACACACAGCTGCCACAGGCACAGCAGGGCCCCAGGAGATGCATCTGTCCCAGCAGGTCTCTAAAACAAACCCAGGCTGTTTCTTGGAAGGATTTTGGCCTATCCAGACGGATGTTCCATTCCTCCGCATTGTACTGCAATCATGATGTCTCTCCCTTCCCATGGAAAAGTGCCTTCCTTGCCAGCCGACTTGTGTCCTTGTCAAAAAAATCCACACTGGGTTCTATCTGCCCCATCCTTGGCCATGGAATGGTGCAGGGGCCTGCAGGAGCTCATGGGAGGGGAGGCAGCATATGCTTTCCTGACCTTTCCTTGGCTCAAGTCTTTTCAATCACGGTGGAAAAGTCCCTGCACCTCAGAGTGGAGGGGGTTTCAGGACAGCCTCTTCCCACACCAGTGCCCATGGCATGACTCTGCCTGCCCTTGCCCTGGTGTCTGCCCATGCTGCCCTCAGAGCAATTGGCTGTTCGGATGCTGGACATCCCTTCTCCTTGTGCTCTGTCTCCTGCTGTTTTTTCATCCCTCTCGGGGCTCCCCTTGGTGGCTGAGTTTCCATTTCCAAGTGATTCTTTAATTCTTCTTCAGCCTCTGGGGAATGGGAGCAGACAGGCTGAGTCTTGGGCCAGAGCAGGAGGGTGCAGAGCTCCATGGACTTTGGTCATGTTGTTGATGGGTTCCTGCACAAGAGCAGCATTCCCCTGCATTCATACACCTTCATCTTTTTAAAAAATTATCAGGTTTTTGGCTTTTACCTGCCAAGGTGAGATTAAAAATCTCCCCATTTGTTCCATGGGCTCGGAGCGTGCCCAGCTCTAATGCTGCTCCAAGTGTCTTATGACACTTTTTGGGATTTGGGCTGTTGCTATGGCACATTTTTGCTCTGGTGAGCTTAAGGTTTCCTTGTGTGGAGCTCAAAAAAGTGTCATTGGAGCAGGAATGGGCAATGCAGTAGGTGGGAGCGACTTCTTCCCTGGTCCCCACCTCTCTGATCTACTTACGGTTGCAACAGAGGCCCACCTATCCAAGCGCTTAAATAGAGATAATGACTCCAGGCCTCTCTCTTTTCTGGACCTGGAGGAGACAAGCTCGATTGTTCTCTCAGTTTGTGTTTGCTTGTTTGATCTGTGTAGGCGGGTGTGGGCGTTCCGTGTGCACAGAAATCGCTGTAGTGTAAAAGCCATGGCACAGAGCAGAGATCTGGCTTTCCTTGGAGGCACTGAATCAACCGGGTGTTTTGGGGGGCAGAGGTGCTCATGGGGAGCACATAGCGAGGGACAGGCAGCCTTGAAGCCTCTGGGGTGCTTTCAGGATGACATTGCTCTTGGCCTTCCCCCAGGGGTGGGCTGTCCACAGGCACCACCCTGTGCATATGTGAGTCTTCTCAGAGATGTCCTCATGCACCGAGGGGCAGGGCTCTTCAGTGGGGTGTGCTCTGCCCCTGTACCCTGTCTCTGCTCCTGGGGGGCTGGTGTGCTACACAGGACCTTCTTGCTGGGCACAGTTGTAGAAACAGGTGTTGCAATTGCTTCTTGCTCTGGCTGCTTGCACAGCAAAGGGAGTGGGTGAAGGCTGCCCAGTTTGGATCCCTTCTTCTGTTTGGGTTTCTCTGCTCCCTCTCCCAACACACGGCTGGTCCCAGAGCCACCTCGAAGTTGCCCCTTAGCTCCAACAGCTGCCTTGTGCTGGGAATAAAACACCTCTCACATTGGTTGCTCCTGTCCCTGTGGACCCCAAAGCCACAATGCTGCATCTGTGCCTTCCAAGTCTCCAGCCTCCCTGACCCTCTACACCACAAAGAAGCCCTCTCAGAAGGTGACTTGGGAGTCACCTTCCTTTTTCTCCCTGTACCCCTTCTGGACAGGCCCTGTGCCGTGCTGAGAGCCTGGTGTCAGCAGCCCTGTCCCTGTCCCTGGGGACCTGGGTGGGTAGTGGTGGCAGAAGGCAGAGCCTCATCCTCATGCCTCATCCCTGAAGTGAGGCCTCAGCCCTGGGCTGGAGGGAGCTGCTCCATGCTCAGCCCCTTTGGAGATGTTTCCCATCCAGGAGCAGCTGCTCCCGCAGAGGCTGTCCACAGCCACATGCCGAGTGACAGCCAGTTGTCCTCCCATCCTCTTGTTCCTTCCCTGAACCCCCTGGCTCCCAGCCATTGTGTCAGAGCTCAGTCCTGTGTTACCCTGTGCTGTGTGTGCTGGGCCTCTGCTCCTGCAAGAGCCCCGACAGCTCCCTGTCACACACAGCAGGGTCAGGGGTTGAACCCAGCCGACATCGGTCAGACACAGGCACGGTGCCCTCCCTTGCTGGAGCAGCTCTGCCTGTCTCCTGCCTGCATGGAGCTAGTGAGCCGCTGGAAATCTCCTAGGTAATGGATAATGTAATAACATTTCAAATGAGATCTGCAGAGCGGGAGGAAGATCTGGGGGAACTCTGGGAGAGAATGCAGGCAAATCTCACTGCAGTCTCCTCCTCTCAGGCCAGTGCTGGGGGCCACAATCCTGCCCCTTCCCAGCCAGGTCTTCCCTGCAACCCCTGGCCTGGTGCAGGCTCTGCTGGCAGCAGCTCAGCACTGAAGGGGATAGGAGAGAGCATATGGTCTCTCCGGAGACCAAGGATACTGTGTGCCTGACACAGGCTGCCTCTGTCTCCCCGGGGGACAGCCATGTCACCTGCGCAGCAGGTCGGGGCAGGGTTCCCCATATGGCTGCTGTGGGCGGGAGCTGGCCCCATTCCCGGGGACGGAGCTGTCCCCATCACCGGGAGCTGGGGAGCTGTGCCGGGGAGCTGTGCTGCAGCATTCCTCTTGCATGCAGCCCCTCCTTGCGCGCCCGATGGGAGGCCTGGGCCAAGCCCAGAGCTGGCTCCAGCAGTAGAAGCAGAGCCAAGGAGTTTGCTTTCGGCACAGTGCAGCAAAGTGGGGGACAAGCTGCTGCAGCCCTGGTGTAGGAAACCCCAAATTGCCCCTGCTCAGCCACCAGGATGACACACACCCATGCTCAGCATATCATGGTGGCAGAGGGGCGCACACCCTGCTCCTAAAGAGCTCAGTCACAGCAGGTAGGTGCCCAACCTTTGAGTGCTGTGTGGAGGCCTGTGGCATTACAGGTGCACATTTTCTCTGTGGGGAAACTGAGGCACTGGGTAGAACTAGCTACCTTGAATACTTCGAGGGCCCCAATTGCTGAGCTGTGCTGCCTTTCGCTCCCTGGAGAGGTTCCCTCACTCCTCCAAGCTGTCGCTGTTTGCTGTGAGATGACAGCGGGATTCCCACCCTCCCGCTACATGCAGTGGTGGAAACTCTTCTCTCTCTCATCCCTATTGAGTGCACTTGACCCCACACCCCAGCTCACACAGTGAGAGGGCAAGCAGGAACATTCCGGATTATTGTCTCTCTCTCTGTGTTTCCAGGTGTCTGTGGATATCAGCAGTGGCGCGATTCGTGTAGCGGTGCTGGAAGAGAGCAGCCAGAATGTCCTCATGGAAGGGAAACTCACCCACAAGATCAATACAGAGAGTTCCCTGTGGAGCCTGGAGCCTGGGAAGTGCATTTTGGTAAGGGCAGTCTGCAGCAGCCGTGTCTCCTTGGCTTATAGCTGTGCTAGGCTTGACCTGGGAAACTGCAGCAGCTGGAAGTTTGAGCCAGGTAGATAAGGCTCAAGGCTTCTTTTCGGGGAAAAGAAATGTGTCTGGCTTTGCCCGTCCAACATCTGGCTCATGCTGCCCTTTCCTGTGTGCTGTGCCTTGCCTCGTGCTCCTGAGGTGCCCCTCGGGGTGCTGGCTGAGCAGCACATCTGTCAGGCTGGGCAAGGGGGTCCCCAGCTGCAGCTGCAGGTGGGGAAGCACAGCTGTTACCTGGGGGTCATCACTGTCCCCAGTCCTAGCACATGGCCCTGCACTGCAGCACCAGTCCTGCATACCTGGCCTTGCTGACTCTGCCCTCGAACTCTCCTGGCCCTGCTCTGGCCCTGGCATCTTGGCAGGTGCCTGTTCCCTGCCATTCCTTTCTGTCCTGCCATGGGATTCCTACTTACGCTGTTTGAAGTGGACACTATGGCTCGTTCTCTGTCTGCCTTCAGCAGGCCTGTAGTTTGCTGTGTGACTGTTGTCCCAAATCATCCCCATTGAAGTGGTCCAGGGGCTGCTGGCACCCAGCTGTGTGTTACTTTGTTTCTGGTGTGGTCCAGATGTGCAGGCTGAGGGTGTGAGTTCATGAGTTCACCTGTGTCCACAGCTGGAGCTATTGAGGGGGTTCTGCCCATCACCCTGGGATCTCAAGTGTCAAACAGTTCCCAAACTCCTGTGCCAGTTTGGGGGCCAGGATTGTACTGGGAGTGGGATTTTGCTTCCTGTAGCTATCTTTGCCCTATCCTTTTCCATGCAGAGACTTTCTCAGAAGAGTTTCAGGAGTCCCAAGGCTGTTGTGAGACCCGGGAGGGGATACATGCCATCCCTGTGGGGGAGGGAGCAGGCTCCAAGCTTTTCACCCATGACACAAGAATGTCAGCAGATGGGCATCCAAATCCAAGCCCCCACAGTGGGAAATGGAGTGGGAATGTGCTGCCAGACTCAGGAATGCTGCAGGTGGTGTGTAGGGAGACTGCTCAGTGTCACCCAGCCACTGCCAATCCGTAGGGGTGTACCCCAAGTGACAGGCTGGTGCCAAAAGGATGAGTGAGGTCCCTGCAAGGGAGAGGAGCTTCTCTGATGCTGTCAGGCTAGTGGAGGGATGTGGAAAAAGAGATTGTGACTTCTTTTACATGCATTTTGTAAGTGTTCATAAACATCTTGAAAATTAGCTAACCTGGGAAAAGAAATAATCCGGGAAAAGTGTAAACCTGTTGAAGAGGAGATGGCCCAATGGGTGGCTGCTCTCCAGCACGGAAGGGAGTCCTGGGTGGGTGTTCCCAGGATCAGCAAGGGAGGCGATGGCTCTTCAATACCCATCAGAGACTGGGAATGGTGTGGGTGGAGCGAGACTTGGGGCTTTCTGAAGTGGCCACGGGCAGCATAGGGATCAGAGTGGGCCCATCACCCCCAACTCCAGAGCTGGGTCTTGCCTCGAATTAGGATGAACCCAGGGTTGTGAGGATCTCCAGCTGGCTGCCAACATATTGATGGTGGGATGAGATCTCACTTGAAGAATCGTAAGGTAACTGGAGCAGAGTGAGTAGTTCTCACCCAGGAGCATCTCCTTTTCCCATGCTCAGAGTAGCCAGAAGTGATTCATTCATCAGGAGACACCCACCCTGTGGGAATGAACTGCTTTGTTCAGAGCCTGGATGGGGCCATTGGGGTTTGGTTGGGTCTGATGGGGTGAGGGTACAGACCCTTTCTGTACCCCAGTTTGTGTATAGCTCCATGTGATCTCCAAATGCAGCTGTTGGGGATGTCTTGCTCCTGCAAGGTGCTGCTTGGCTTGCCTGCATGGGACCCAGGGGTGGCATTCCCTGGCAGGGTGATGATGCAGCCGAAACCAAACTCACCCAGTGCCAGTGCTGGGGTTGTCTGAGGAGATCCTGCCCACCCTGGGGACTGCTTGGGGCTCCTCGGTGCTGCAGGTTCGTGTTCTGTGAGTTGAGGTGATCCCTGCAGCAGAGCTCGGTCTGTGCACCAAGGGAGTAGAATCTCTCCTGCTTGGTCCTGTCCATCCGGGAAGGTCCCAGCTCTGTGCAGAGAGGCTGTTGAGTTCCCTGTGGTCTTGTAGGACATGTCAGGTATTGTCAACCCCCTGTTCTCCAGACTGCTGTTACAGCTCTTTCATCATCCTGGGCCTCTGTGTCCTCCTCCCTTTTGGGATGCTGTTCACACGTGCTCCAAAACCAGCCTCCCTACTCCACCAGCTCTTATCCTGGGAAGATTATCTTACCTTACAACCCCTCTCAGCTCTGCTTCCCCCATCCTGCCTGGTGGTCTTATCCATGTATCCTCTTCATTACATGTCACTCCCAAGCCACAGCAGCCACAGCACTCCCGTCACCAGCATTGAGACCACTCTGCCTTCCCCCTTCTGGTCCATGGGGTTCTCCTGGCTGGAGCCCAGCCTGATACCAGCATGTTTCTCATTTCATCCTTTGGCACAGCCACGTGCGAGGCAGCAAAACTCTGCTGTGTCATTGCACAGTCGAGTGCTCTGCTGACACGGGACAGGGGTCTATACACATCTCCTCCTGCTCAGGAGTGTGTCCCAGGATGGTGCCCCTGCCCCTGGTGCTGCACCGTACCCTGGCCCTGGGTGTCATCCGTGTGCTCTCCCTTCTCTGTCGCACCCACTTGCTTGTCGAAAGCGAGATTAAAATAACCTCGCATGAGCTGTTTTTAGCAATCCCCGTTGGGTGTTGTGCACAACACCATTTGAGATTATTTTCGTTGTGGAGGATTTTTTCCCCATTTCCCTCTTTTTCTCCTCCTCTCAGCCTTTGTTATCCGCACTTGGGCTTTTGTCACCAAGTCCTGCCTTGAACACATACTACAGTCTTGGCTTGTCATCCCCTGAGCCATGAGGCCAAGGGGACATGACTCCATGATGCCTCTCTGAGCCTTGTCTTCCACACAGTGCTAGGAACACCACTGCTGCCTCTCCTGTCCCCCTAAACACCTCCCAGTGACTTTTGGGGTGACTTTGGGCTGCTGTGGTTCCATCAGAAAAGCAGGCAGAGCGAGATTGTTTCCCCAAGACCTACTTAGACCCCTTGGCAGCATCTCTCCAGTTCTGAGAAGGTATTTGGGATTGGAGAAGAAACCTTGTGCTATGGCAAAGCCCAGCACTGACAATGAGGAGTCATGACCTTCCGAGCAGGGTGTGGAGATGGGACATGATGCCATGTCCATGCCAGTGACGCCTTCCACCTTCTGGAGGGTCCCTCGGGCTGACTGTCTCATCATTCCTTCCAATCCATCCTTACCGCTGTGCTTTTCCATGGAACAGCCCTTCCCTGTGTGGCTGAGACATGTTTTGGACACTGGCTGTGGGAAGTGAGCCCTTCAGCTTGAGGACACTGCTACCTTAGGATACGGCATTGGAGTGTGCTCCCTGCGATCCTCCCTCCCCTCAGGCCACCATTGCAGAGGCACCATTCCTGCATCCCTACGCACCCCAAAAGACTCAGCTGGGCTTTTATGCCTTTGGGACTCACCAGGCAGATCCGAAGCCTGGCCAAAGGTGTGGACATGCTGCAGGGACCTCATCCTTCCTCTGGCAAGTGGCTGTTGGCATCTCTGGGGCCCTGGGGGGTCAGCCCAAGCTGTTGGCTGGGAAATTCACAGCAGCAGTGTCAAGTGCAGCAAAGCTTTGCCTTGTCTCGAAGCGAGACGCATAATCAGGTCAGGGTTTGTCCTTGTGGAAGAAGCCTTGTTCCCTCCTGGAGCCCCCATTTCCGTGGCTCTCCCTGAGGGTGCCTGCAGCCTTATGGGGGGATGTCAGCTGAATGCCAGAGCCTCCTCCATGGGTGGGTGGGTGAGGGCTGGTGTGTGGGGGGCATCACCCAGAGACCTGCCACAGCCTCCGAGCTCTCCCTTACCTCCACCTCTGGGCACCCAAAGCGCTTGGAAGGGGCACCAGCTGCATCTCCATCACCGCAAGCTCTTGTAGCCCAGATGCTCAGCCAGGCATGGGCTGGTTCCACAGAGGACATCAGCAGACAATCCAGGAAACAACAATCCAGGAAATCAACCCGTGTCCATGTCCCCCATCCTGGAGGTGAGACCTGTCCATGGTGAGTGCTCCAGCACTGCCTCTAACCACAAAACTCCAAACTCACAGGGATAGAGCAACCTTTGCCCTGGACCATGGACATTTCACATCAGAAAGTGGGACTCCCACCTTGAAGTGAGTCCCACTTTGACAGCTCTCCCCCTGGAATAAAGGGGGGTGAGCAAATCCTCCCAGGCAGGCTGCAGAGGTGTGTGGGTGGTGGCAGGGCACCAGCAGAGGAACAAGGTTTGGTAGGGAAGGGAGCGGGGATGGGTTTCCATCCCCAGGTGCTCTGGGGTGAGTTTTCCATCCCCCAGTACTCTGGTATGGAGATGGGGTGATGCCTGAACTCCTGCAGCACCTGTCTGTTCCTCTGCCATCAGTCTGCCTCTGGTAGGGACATACCAAGCCACACATACTCTCCAGCAATGCTGCGGTAGCATGGCTTGTGGCGGAGCCATCACCAGGGAAGCTCACACCCCACCAGCACTGTGGGAACATTCCTCATGTTCCAAACCCTGAAGAGCCTGGAAGGATGCTCCTGCTGCAGGCATGGGCTGGACAGGGCTGCTGCCCCTCCACTTGGCTTGCTGGCTGAGGAGTGATGTTCTGGGGGCTCCTGTCATTACCCTGCCTGCCCACCCAGGGTTGGGAAGCCCAGGAGCAAACCCTTGGCAGCTCTCCCTTCCCTCCAAAGTGGAACTGTGCAATTAAAAGGAGAACAAGCATGCCTGTCTAGCTGGAAAAACTAACGCCTTCCCAAAGCTGGAATATTTTACCGGCACTGCTCTCCCAGAAGGATTAAACCCCAGCCACCCCCTCCTGTATTAATTGGTTCCTTTTCTTCACACTGCGGAGACGCCTGGCTTTGTAACAGGAATGGCTGCCTGTGTTCTCCCCTCCAGAGCCATTGAGCTTCCAGGGAATTTTGAGCAAATTGTGTTGCCTGCCTTTACTGATGAGTTTGCAGAGCCCAGTGAATGTCATAAATCTGTCCTGCTGCTGGGATTACTGCTAAAATAACATGGGAGGAAGCAGTTCACTCTTCCTGGAAAAACAAAAAGCAAGTTAGAATTCCTGGTGTGAGATGTCCCATGTTGGCCCTGGCCCAGCCCCTCCAGCCAGCCAGCTCCATGGCATGCTGAAGGCGCTGCATCGGGGATGCCTGCGGCTACAGCCAATGGCTTTTCTCAGCAAGGGTATTGTCTGGAGCATCCTCATCCATTCTTCAGGCTGCTGCTGCCGAGTCACAGTGCCATGGGAAGCAGGTGCTGGCAGTGAGCTGAGGTAGCACATTCTCACCTCCTTTGCCACCCACACTGCCACCCACAGAGCCAGTGCCAGGAGAACTGACACCAGGGCTCCTTCAGGGTTAGAGAAAGGTGAGAAAGGCCACACCAGCAGCCCCAGCCCCACACTCCACCAGACGCAGTCTCCTCGTCCGACAGTCCTGGGCTCTGTTGCTGCTGCTGAGTCAGCCACGCGGCCCCGGGCTGGTGTCACCTGTGGGCAGTACACCACGGAGGGACACTGGTCCTGGCCTTGAGCCATGGTGTGGGATGGAATTTCAGCCCCAGGGTCTGAGCTGGAGCTACAGGGGGCTATGGTGGGGTTGTGCAAAACCCTTGGACTGCTGAGGGAGGGAGGCATGAGCATTCCTCCCCCTCTGCCAGCCATGGGGCTGGATCGATGTGAGCTGGACCTCTGCTCCTGGGCAAGCCCCATGCTGCTGTCAGCATGGCCAAGCTCTGCATTGCTGCCTTGAAGCTGTGGGATGGGCCAGGGTACCATGTCCCAGGCCAGATGGGGCTCCTCTCTCTACTCCCTGACTCACACCTTGTCCCTAGATCAACCTGAACAAAGGGGACGAGTACTGGTGGAATGCTATCCTGGAGGGTGAGGAGCAGATCGACATTGACAAGATCAATAAAGAGCGCTCCATGGCCACAGTGGATGAGGAGGAGCATGCTGTGCTTGACCGCCTCACCTTTGACTACCACCAGAAGCTGCAGGGCAAGCCCCAGAGCCACGAGCTGGTAGGTGCCGGCCAGCCTGCGCCACCAGCCCAGCCGGGCCCTCCCACTGGCTCTCCAAGGGTCCCATTCCCAGGAAAAGAGTGCAGCATGTGGCAGCCCCACAGCTTTGCTCCATCTCCGAGCTCCTCCTCACTCACTGTACCCCCACATCAAAATTGTGGGGGTGTGAGGTTCAGCTGGTCATCTTTTGCCACTCACTCCTCTCTTCCCCTTCCTGGCATCTTGGCAAATGCCCATAAGCCTGCACTGTGGTCAGGCCCCACATCTGTGTGCCTCTTGCTGGAGCTGGCCCTGCTTTGAGATGAACCCCCATAGGTCTGGTCTCAGCCAGACCCAGGAGCTGCCTGGTGCTGCCCTGGGTGCCATCTGCCCTTTTCCTGGGCAGTGAGGAGAAGCAGGGGTGGTGTGTGCCCTTGGCAGTGGCTGCTGCCAGCCAGGGCAGAGGGGGGCTACTGCTGTCCCCCACGTCCCTTTCCGTTGGTCAGGTGGCCACGCAGCCCTGACACCTGGGGGACAAGGGGCAGGGGAGGGCAAGGGGTGTGGGGAACAGCGTGGGGTCACCCCGGGGCTGAAGAGAGCCTGTGGCCTCTTCACAGAAGGTGCACGAGATGCTAAAGAAGGGCTGGGACACCGAGGGCTCCCCGTTCCGTGGCCAGAAGTTTGACCCCTCCATGTTCAACATCTCCCCTGGTGCCGTCCAGTTTTGACGGTGGCAAAAACAACTGAAAAAACGAAGCAGGGAGAGGAGAAAACCCCGGATGCCGACTGGGACCCTCGCACTCCGTGCCGGTGCCTGCGACCTGCTGCTCTACGCTGCCAGCACCCATCCGTGCCGTGCGGGGAAGCCAGGCGCGGGCAGATTTACATCCTGTCACCACGGCAACCGGGTCGCCGAGACCCCTCTCCTCCCCTGCTTCCCCTTGCCTCGCGCTGCCGACGCTCTGTGTTTTTCCGGAATAGACGGAGCATGTTGGGTGACATAATTATTATTTTTGGTGGATGAGGATGCTGCTTTTGGGTTTTCTCGAGGTATGGAGCCTTCCCCGCCCTGACTCTGGGCAGCTTTGCCCCTCCTGGGCAGAACTGGGTGCTGGGTACGGGCAGCAGGGATGAGGGAACACATGGGAAAGCCTGCCCCTGCCTTGCACCCTGCCTGCACCCTGCCCACCTGGCACCACCAAATCCCCTCGCGAACCCCACTCCGGGGTCTTCCATGGTGGCTGTGCTGCCCTTGCCCCCTGCCCAGCCCCGGGGTAGTCTTCCTCCTGGTTTCCCCCCACCCCATCACTGGAGGGTGGTCAGGGCACCCTGGGGTGGGCAGAGACCCCAGCCAGACCGCAGAGTTTGCTTCCCCTTCCCCAGGGGTCAGCAAGGAGCAGTGGGGGTGTCCCTCACAGCACTGGGGTTTGGGGATGGCTACATACTCACTCCTTGTAGCCAGCAGCCCACTCCTCCAGCTAGTGGGCAGGAGCCCCAGAAACATGGGCTTCCCTGGCACGGTATTTTGGGGTCTGAGAGGGGGGCATGTGGGAGCCCTGGTCGCCCCCAGGCCCAGCCTGGCTCTTGCAGCTTCCCACTGCCCCTCCCACCCTGGGATACGTAGGCTGGGGGTCCCCGGCCGTTGCCTTATCCCTCCATTCACCCACCCCCAATTTGCAATAAACACCTTTCTCACGGGGGGCCTGCGAGTGATTCGGTACCATCCCGGGGGCACAAGTGTGCCTGACCGCCGCCCCAGCGCCTCACTTGTGAGGGAGGCACGGGGACACCGGAGGAAGACGCTGGGGTGTCTGTCTGCCAGCATCGGCCCCGGGCATGTGGAGAATGTTGGGGTCCTGGGGGGGCTGGATATGGGATTCCTGTGGGGCAAGGAGTGGATTTTGTGATCTCCGGGAGGGGGTGGATATAGGATACCCCGAGGGAGGCTGGATTTTGGAGGTCCTTGGGAGTGGGGGGCGTCGGAACATGGGACCCAGGGGCGGGGCTGGATTTTGAGGTCCTCGGTGTGGTGGCGCGGATATGGGATCCCCGCAGGCTGATTTGATATGGTGGGCACCCAGCACTGGGGGTGCTGCCTCCGGATCCCCCCCGCCGATGCCGGCATCTCCCGGTGGTGATGTGCACACCGGGCCCGCGGCCCCCCAGCCGCCCACGGTCCCCATGACAACGGCAGCGCCAGCCGCCCGCCGCCCACCCGCCCCGGGGGGGCCCGCGCCCACTCACCCGCGCCCACCCCCCCCGGGAGCAGGGGGGACACTGCTGCTGGTCTCCAGGCCTTTTGTGCGTGACCCCCGTACCAAAATCCACCCCGCATTGTGCCGCTGGCGCTGGGGGGCTTCAAGGTGCCCTTGGGGAAGGCGACGGGGGGAGGTGGGATTGCCCCCCCCCCCCAGGCCCCCCCTGGATGTTTTGCTTAGGGAGGGGAGGGGTTGGAGCCTGTAGGGGTTATTTGGGGTAACACTGATGCCGGAGGGGGGGGCCTCGGTATTGGGGAGAATTGGGGGGTTGTCCCCGGGGAGGGGGAAAGAGGGATGTGGATATAGGGTACTCGATGGGCTTGTCTGGATATTGGGGTCTTTTAGGGGGAGAATGTGGGATCCTGAGCGGGTGCAGATTTGGGGTCCTTTGGGGGTGGCGGTGGTTGAGATTCTTGGGAGGGGTCTGGGTGTGGGGCCTTTTGTGGGAGGGTGGATGTGGGTCT